>JABLUY010000001.1:0-401543 GCA_013306675.1 Thraustochytrium sp. TN22 | reverse complement strand
TGCAGAGGCACACCGCAGATGGTGCAACGACGGTGCGTTTGCTTGCCGCAGATGACGCAGAGCCGCTTGGCGGGAATCCTCTTGTTGTTGGCGTTGAAGGATGCCTTTCCCGCTGCCTCTGAGTCATGTTGCAGTGCGGCATCGAGGCGGATGTCGCGGGCTTGGCCGTGGTTGAAGAACTTCTGCAACTCGGGGGTTCGCTTGCGCTTACCGGCGGTCACGAGGTCCCTCGCCGCTTCCCTGGTGAGCCCAGTGGGCTTGGGCATGCTTGGCTGCATGTTGAACTCCACCTGCGCCGTATCGAGCTGCCTGCTCCTGTAGACGTGACGGACCATGTCGACAGTGAGGCGGAACGAGACAGTGCTGAGCGCTTCAGAGCGGTTCACCTTGTCGCGGAGGGCCTTTAGCCCGTCGCTGTCTTCGAGGTTGCTCTTCCTCGCAGCCTGTAAGTAGCGGTAGACCACGATGGCGTTGACAACGAGCTGCTTGTACGTGCGCAACGCGATGTTCTGGTCGCAGCTCAGATTCATGCACTGCGTGTTGGTGATCTGCTCCACGTACTGTGTGCTTCCGTCGACGCCGCCCTTTGCGACGTTGTATAGCTCCTGCGGTAAGCACTTGATGACATGCACGGGCCGCATGGGCCCCTTCAGAGCGACAAGCTTGCGCATGGCGCGCCACAGCCGGAAGTGCGAGCTCAGCACCGCCCCCTCCTCCTCGCCGAAGATGGCAGGTGGCTTGGGCGGCGCACCCGCTGTCGATGCTCTGGTGCGCCCATGTCGTGAGCTTGTCCGCCCACGGTTTCAGAGCGCGCTCCATGGCGAGCCGGGCGTCCGGAGGCACTTCAACGAGGCAGGCGTACAAACACGAACTCGTGCTGGCAGCAACGTAGAGCACGTGATCGATTTGGAGGACCACAGCTTGGTGCAAGACTTGCGCGCGGTGCTCGGCAGGTATGGCCTTCCACCAAGTCTCGTCCCCCACGTGTTCATCTGGGTGCTCACGATACGTGCGTCTACCGCGCCTCCAGGCGCGACGCGCGTCTTGATCTCGACGCTGCATAGTACTGACGATGCGTCGCACTCCGCGCCTGGAAGCCGGACGCGAGCGACTCCATCCGGCGAGACTGCGAGCCCCGGAACGGTCTTGTGCTGAATGAGGCCGACCTCGAACATGCACTCGCACCACGCGTCGGTTCGTCGACCAACGCAAGTATGTCTTCGAAGTCTTGCTGCGCAGCGGCCTCAGCACGAGCATCCTCGTCGCCAAGCTCCTCTCCTTCTTCGTCTTCGTCCCCTGTGTCCCGCTTGTCCAGGGGCACGAACTCGCTGTCGCTGTCGCTGTCGCTGTCGTCCTCCACGCGGTGGTTAGGCCTCGCCGATGCCATGATGTCGCAGTGCGGGCCCGACTCCACGTCCAAGCGCTGCGGCAGGGGCGTGCGAGCTGAGAGCAGGCACAAGGCACCCGCCAGGGCCGCCTGCAGCCGCGCGCCGCAGCGCCTGCGGCTCCAGCGCGCTCCGCGACGAAGTCGCGCGCGAGCTCCCCCCAAAGCCGCTCTGGGCGAACTGCCGAGCTCATCTCATCCTAACCACCACGCCTTCGGCCAAAATGAATAGGGGGCAGGAGCCTTGGGTCGCTTCGAGTGGGCCTCTTCAAGCTCGGCCCCATCGCTGCGTTTTTGATCGAATGCGGAACTAACTTCGCCAGACTCTAGGCCACTTTTTTGGAGCAAATCGGGAGTAAAGTACCCTCTTAATACGCTTTAGTGCCCCCTGTGCCGGGCGTCACCGAGGGACCCCCGCGTGGTAGGCGGATACGAGTAAGCATAGAGGTGTGATTGGGATATCCCAATCCCATCGCCCTAGACGGAGTTTAATCAGGATAGCCATATTATCCCTAGTAAATCGGCTCTCCTGCTTGCGCTCGACTGACCTGTTGCTATCATGATTCTAATCATTTTTGGAACTTTCAACTACTGGGTTTGTATGGAAGCGTAAAGTGTTGGTCACTTCCGACTGGCCTGTGCGGATGCTGAGGCCAACTTGGGCTGCATCAAGGGCACGATGGACTCGTGCTGAGGCTGCTGCGAGAGGATCTTGAACTATGGCTTGATGGGGTGTCGGTGTAGCTGGCTTGGGCTACGTGGTCGTTCCTGCTCTGCGCTGTAGGGGTACCGGACGAGGCACTGGCGCTGCTCGAATCGACATGATCGAGGCAAATGGGCGAAGGTGTTCCGTTGACGTTTGTCTTGCGCTTCTTGAAGCCTTCGTGAGGCTCGACGCGCACGCGCGTGTGCCACTTGGAAAAGCAGGTTGTGCGTTCATTCTTTCTCATGAACACGTGCAGAGGCACACCGCAGATGGTGCAACGACGGTGCGTTTGCTTGCCGCAGATGACGCAGAGCCGCTTGGCGGGAATCCTCTTGTTGTTGGCGTTGAAGGATGCCTTTCCCGCTGCCTCTGAGTCATGTTGCAGTGCGGCATCGAGGCGGATGTCGCGGGCTTGGCCGTGGTTGAAGAACTTCTGCAACTCGGGGGTTCGCTTGCGCTTACCGGCGGTCACGAGGTCCCTCGCCGCTTCCCTGGTGAGCCCAGTGGGCTTGGGCATGCTTGGCTGCATGTTGAACTCCACCTGCGCCGTATCGAGCTGCCTGCTCCTGTAGACGTGACGGACCATGTCGACAGTGAGGCGGAACGAGACAGTGCTGAGCGCTTCAGAGCGGTTCACCTTGTCGCGGAGGGCCTTTAGCCCGTCGCTGTCTTCGAGGTTGCTCTTCCTCGCAGCCTGTAAGTAGCGGTAGACCACGATGGCGTTGACAACGAGCTGCTTGTACGTGCGCAACGCGATGTTCTGGTCGCAGCTCAGATTCATGCACTGCGTGTTGGTGATCTGCTCCACGTACTGTGTGCTTCCGTCGACGCCGCCCTTTGCGACGTTGTATAGCTCCTGCGGTAAGCACTTGATGACATGCACGGGCCGCATGGGCCCCTTCAGAGCGACAAGCTTGCGCATGGCGCGCCACAGCCGGAAGTGCGAGCTCAGCACCGCCCCCTCCTCCTCGCCGAAGATGGCAGGTGGCTTGGGCGGCGCACCCGCTGTCGATGCTCTGGTGCGCCCATGTCGTGAGCTTGTCCGCCCACGGTTTCAGAGCGCGCTCCATGGCGAGCCGGGCGTCCGGAGGCACTTCAACGAGGCAGGCGTACAAACACGAACTCGTGCTGGCAGCAACGTAGAGCACGTGATCGATTTGGAGGACCACAGCTTGGTGCAAGACTTGCGCGCGGTGCTCGGCAGGTATGGCCTTCCACCAAGTCTCGTCCCCCACGTGTTCATCTGGGTGCTCACGATACGTGCGTCTACCGCGCCTCCAGGCGCGACGCGCGTCTTGATCTCGACGCTGCATAGTACTGACGATGCGTCGCACTCCGCGCCTGGAAGCCGGACGCGAGCGACTCCATCCGGCGAGACTGCGAGCCCCGGAACGGTCTTGTGCTGAATGAGGCCGACCTCGAACATGCACTCGCACCACGCGTCGGTTCGTCGACCAACGCAAGTATGTCTTCGAAGTCTTGCTGCGCAGCGGCCTCAGCACGAGCATCCTCGTCGCCAAGCTCCTCTCCTTCTTCGTCTTCGTCCCCTGTGTCCCGCTTGTCCAGGGGCACGAACTCGCTGTCGCTGTCGCTGTCGCTGTCGTCCTCCACGCGGTGGTTAGGCCTCGCCGATGCCATGATGTCGCAGTGCGGGCCCGACTCCACGTCCAAGCGCTGCGGCAGGGGCGTGCGAGCTGAGAGCAGGCACAAGGCACCCGCCAGGGCCGCCTGCAGCCGCGCGCCGCAGCGCCTGCGGCTCCAGCGCGCTCCGCGACGAAGTCGCGCGCGAGCTCCCCCCAAAGCCGCTCTGGGCGAACTGCCGAGCTCATCTCATCCTAACCACCACGCCTTCGGCCAAAATGAATAGGGGGCAGGAGCCTTGGGTCGCTTCGAGTGGGCCTCTTCAAGCTCGGCCCCATCGCTGCGTTTTTGATCGAATGCGGAACTAACTTCGCCAGACTCTAGGCCACTTTTTTGGAGCAAATCGGGAGTAAAGTACCCTCTTAATACGCTTTAGTGCCCCCTGTGCCGGGCGTCACCGAGGGACCCCCGCGTGGTAGGCGGATACGAGTAAGCATAGAGGTGTGATTGGGATATGAATTATTGGCCCGAACAAATCTCTCGTCATCAACTTCTTTTCACACAGAGAGAGAGGGAGGGAGGGAGGGAGGGAGGGAGAGAAACCGCGCGCGTGAGAGACTGAGAGCGAAAAGAACGGACGCGAGCCCTCCTTGCCGCCGTCGCCGTGCTTCGGAATGCCAATGCCCCCACGCAGGCAAGACAGCTCTCCTTGCGAAGATAGTAGCCAGCTACTTTGCGAGACGCCAACGGTGGCCTGGGCCGTTCAAGGTGCTTTTCAAGAGCGCGTGCTGTGCACCTTTCGCTTGATGATCTCGAGGTCGCGCATGTCGCGCTTGACAACGTCCATGAGCTTGCCGATGCCATCACGCTGCAGCTCGAGAAAGTTGAAGAGCGCCTCCTGGTCCTGATCCTGCATCGTCGTGCCGTTGGCCTGGCGCAGATCGCCCGGCCCGAAGGCCGAGGCGTCCTGGTGGTCCTCCAGCTCGAGCTGGGTGACGATCTGCGTGAGCTGCGCGCGGCAGCCGCGCGGGTCGCCGAGCGCGCGGTCCAAGCGGTCCAGGCGCTCCGCATATTGCAGTTCGGCGTGCGAGCGCGCGCCGCGCTGCGGAATGGCCTGCAGCCGCTCCAGGCGGCCGAGCGCACGGATAAGTCGGTGCTTGAGCCGCACGTGCTCGTGCCTGCACTGCTCGATCTGCTCTTCGAAGCCTTGTCCAAAGTCCATGCGCAGCCAGAGCCCGGCCGAGGGCTCCTTGCTCTCCGCCTCGTCCTGGGCGCCGTCTGCCGGAATGAGCGCCAGCGACGTGGACCCTGACGAGGCCCCGCTCGTCTCGGCGCTCAGCATGTCGAGCTGCGAGCGCACGTAGGCCGCCTGCGCCTCCACGCGCTTGTACAGCGCGTCGATGCCCACAATGGGCGAAGGGACCCAGTTCATCGGGTCCGGATTGTTGTCCTCGGCACGCTGGTAGTCGCGCTGGTCCAGCCACGGGTTGTTTTGCAGAATCACGCGCTTGCGCTGCGCCTTGAGGTAGTCCACCTGGCTCAAGGAGATGGCGCCCGGGTGCACGATGAGCTCAGGCGCCATGCCCACCACCTCGTACAGCATCGTCTGGAACCGACTGCCCTGGCCAACGCGATACGCATTGTGGATGTTCATCAGCTCACGGTACCACCACGGCGCCGTGCTCAGCTGGCTCTGCAGCTGGTGCATGCTCTCCATCTGCTGCTGGCCTTGCTGCGAGGGTGCCATGACAAAGCCGCCATTGTTATTGTTGTAGTTGTTGTTGAAGTTGTTGCCGAAAAGGCCGCCCTGCTGCTGCTGCTGGTTGCCAAAGGTGCTGCTGTTCCCAAAAAGGCCGCCGCCCTGTTGCTGAGGCTGGTTGTTGCCGAACAGACCGCCGCTCTGCTGCTGGTTGCTGCTGCCGAAGAGGCCGCCCGACTGCTGCTGCTGCTGCTGCTGTTGCTGGTTGCCGCCGCCGAAGAGTCCGCCGCCCGAGTTGTTGTTTGAACTGCCGAAGAGGCCGCCGCCGCCCCCGCTCGGCTGCGAGCTGCCCCCGAAGAGCCCGCCCCCGCTCGACGTGTTTGAGCCGCCAAAAAGGCCGCCGCCGCTGTTGTTGCTCGCGGTGCTTCCGAAGAGCCCGCCGGCGTTGTTGTTGTTGTTGTTGTTGTTGTTGTTGTTGTTGTTGCCGGCCGAGCCGCCGAAGAGCGAGCCGCCCGACGAGCCGCCCGACGAGCCGCCGAAGAGGCCGCCGCCGCCGCCCGCGCCGGTGTTTGAGTTCCCGCCAAAGAGGCCGCCGCCGCTGTTGTTGGTTGCCGGCGTCGCGGAGCTCCCGAACAGCCCGCCGCCGGATCCGCCGGCCGGCGCGCCGAAGCCGCCACCGCCGCCGCTCGACGACCCGAACAGGCTCCCGCCGCCGCCGCCGCCGCCGCCGCCGCCGCCGCCGAAGAGGCTGCCGCCGCCGCCGCCGCCGCCGCCGCCGCCAAACATGGCGCCGCGGTTAGCGGCCGCTAGCCCGTGGCCGCGAGCCGCCGCGCCTTCGCCGCCGCCGGAGCGAGCGAGCGTGTCGCGCGCTGCGCCGCGCCGCGCCGCGCCGCGCGCGCTGCGCCCCCGCGCCCGCGCGTCGCTCGTGTTTACCTGCCGCAACCACCGCGCGGCGCGGCGCGGCGCAGCGCGGCGCGAAGCCAAGTCAAGTCAAGCCAAACCGGGCCGAAGGACTACTAGGCCGTCCTGGCCGTCCACGTTGTCGACCTCGTGGCCAGGATCACACAGATCGTGGCACGACAGGAGGCGCCGCTGCCAATCTGCGAATGTACGCGAGAGAGAGCCCGGTGGATGCGCTGTGACGCAGGTTGGCATTCGCATATGATTGCGGTTGTCATGCGGCTCTCCCTGGCCAGTCGGCTCGGCGGCTTCTACACGATGCGGTGCTTTCAGACTTGCAGACGTGTTCGCAGGGATGCTTCAAGATCCGAACTCGCCCGCGCATCTACTACAGCGACGCAAGGACGAGAGTTCTCTTGCGCCCGCTCAGGAAAAACAAAGCTCGACTAAAGCTTCGATCTTGCAGACCGCGGTGACGAAGGATCCCGGGCTTGGCCCTGTCTCTGCCTTCGGTCAACTGGGCCAGCCATTCGTCTTCCTCCGCTTCTGTGTCGGCCGCATCATGAGCCCGTGCGGCTTCGTCCGCATCGAACATGCACATACGCGCGGTGTCGAGAGATGCTTGGGCTGACAAAGTCGCTATTTGCATGGCAAGTTCATGAAAGACGATTCGAACGTCGAGCTTATGGTCAAGATGCTGGCCGTGTAGCTCGTTTGCGAGGAGGTTATGCACATGCTGCTTTCGCCTTGAAATACGATCAGCATGGGCGGAGCAGGAACGGCAAATTCTGCGGCGCAGACGTCCGCAACGAGATATCAAAGGTTCCACGATGTGCCGCATGGAAGAGCAGGAGTTGCCGCGGAGCACATGTATGCCCGTTCAACTCTTTCTTGCCCTTTCCCTCCTCTCAGCCGCCTCTGCGGACGAAGAGCGAGGCTTTCTTTGGGATTAAAGTGCTTCCGTCCGAGTCGGGATGCCTGTGCTGGGCTCTCCATCCCTTTCTTGGGAACAAAAGTGCGTCCATCCGAGTCGGGATGCCTGGCCTGGGCTCTCGATCCCTCTGCTTGCACGTCGGCAGCATCATGAGCTCCGCTTGCCAAGGAATTGCTTGTCCAGCGCTGATCGTACGTCCCAGAGACGAGCTCATTCATTCCTCCCGCGCAAGCGTTTTGTTTTTCTTTTTTTTTTACAGACCTACCGCCGTTCAAATGCTGCCCTCTGATCAAGACAAACCGAAGAGCACAGCTTGTTGCGTCCAGGCATACCCGGTCTCATGGTCTACGCGTCCCGCGTCGATCGTATATCTCGACCCGAGTGACCCTGTAACAAAAAGCGGGCTCCTGACGAGACATGCGGCATCGCCGCTTCGCATGCCTTGCTCCAGCTTGAAGATGCCTCGCTCCAAGATGACTCGCTCCGGGTCGCCGCCGCCCGCTGGCGCCCTCTGGGCTTTCCTTGGAGACTGGATGGACTCGATGGAGAGAGCAAGAACCGCGGGAGTGTGCGAAGCAAGGGGGGGCGCGGGGACCGTTTCCGAGGTCCCACACGCGCTCCAGGCCGGGCTCGGGACCGCGCGCATGAAACGTCGAAGCGATGGGGTCGGCGAGCCGGGGCGCCATCGCGGCGCCAGGGCGCATCGCGCGGGCACCGGCCCGACCAAGAGGGACGCGTCGCGGCAAGCTCGTGTCGGCTTGGCTGGCGAGGCCTGCCCGGCTGCGAGAGCGCGGCGGGGTCGCGGGTGCGGCGCAGCGGCACTGTCGAGCAGCGCAGAGCAGTGCAGCGTTGCGCTCGCGCTCGCGCTCGAACGCGAAGCTAGCTCGCTGGCTCCGCTGGCTCGCTAGTGAGTGTTGTTAAAGCCGAGCACATTGAGGAAACCGCAGAGCCGGGCTACCCCGTGCGTGGAGCAGACTCGCGAGGGGCGAGGGCAAGGCAGCAAGCGGCAGACTTGCTCGCTCGCTCGCTCGCTCGCTCGCTCGCTTGCCGGCGGGGTCGATCGCGCTCGAGCTCGCGATGGACGTGGCGATGGCGGGGCCCGACGTGGCCTATGCCAACGAGGAGGTGGAGCTTGCGGCCGGCCGCCAGCAGCATAGCCTGTCGGCGGAGTCGTCCGAGTACGACTACGCGGACGAGAATGAGCCGCACGTGATGGAGGATGGCTCGGACGAGGACGGCGACTCGGACGACTCGTTCTCAACGCCGCTGCAGGAGGTGCGGCAGTCGCCGCGGCAGCAGGAGTCTCCGCGGCAGCAAGAGTCGCCGCGGCGGCAGGAGTCGCCGCGGCGGCAGTCATCGCCAGTGCTGTCCTCATCCCAGCAGCACCACAGCGTGCTGCAGCAGCGCAAGCCGCACCCGCTTCAGCAGCAACAGAACATTCCGCGGCTCGTGCAAAAGACCTTTGCAGAGCATCTCGCCGTGCCTGGGTCGCCGGCCACCGTGATGGAAGACGACGATGACGATGACGATGAGGAGGAGCAGGAGGAGTCCGACGAGTCTGAGGTGGACGAGGAGAACAAGGCGCAGGATGCCAACAGTGGGCCGCGTAGCGACCCATTTTCGACCCCGGTGAAAGCGCCGCGCGAGTCGGACTCGTACAGCGTACGCACGAACGCGAGCAAGACTCCGAGCATGCGCGCCAAGGCGAACTCGATCAAGGTGGCGGTGCGGTGCCGGCCTCTGAATGAACGCGAGCGCGAGCTCGGTGCGGTGTCGTGCGTCAAGGTGCATGAGGACGAGCTGACCATCACAGCAGACCCGGAAGGCACGTGCCTGACGCCCACCGGGACGCCGGGGTACCCCGGGCGGCACAAGGCGGTGACGCGCTCCTTCAGCTTCGACTACGTGTACGGCACGGACACGGAGCAGGAGCAGATCTTTGAGGACATCGGCACGGGGGTGCTGGAGAATGCCTTTGCTGGGTACAACGCCAGCGTGTTCGCGTACGGACAGACCGGATCCGGCAAGACGCACACGATGCTGGGCGCCGGGCGCGCTTCGAGCCCGGACGCCGGCTTGATCCCTCGTATCTGCAGCCGGCTGGTGGAGAAGCTGGGTGAGACGGACGTGCGCGGCGACCCGGACGTCTCGTGCCTGGCCAACGGGACGGAGTCGACCACGTACTCGCTGGAGGCTTCGTACCTGGAGATTTACAACGAGCGGTGCATCGACCTGCTGGCCGCGCCGCCCGACGACAAGGAGCCGTCGCCGAAGTTGCGCGTGCGCGAGGACCCCAAGATGGGCCCTTATGTGGAGGCGCTCACGACCGTGCCGGTGCGCAGCATGGCGGAGATCCGGCGCATGATGGCGGTGGGCGCGCGTGCGCGCACCGTGGCGGCGACGAACATGAACAGCAAGTCGAGCCGCAGCCACGCCATCTTCACACTGGTCTTCAAGCAGACGACGATTGCTGGCGATCTGTCGAGCGCCATGGACACGATTTCCAAGATCAACCTGGTGGACCTGGCCGGTTCGGAGCGCGTGACGGCGAGTGGCGTCCAGGGCAAGCAGCTGACGGAGGCGGCCAACATCAACCGGTCGCTGCACACGCTGGGCCGTGTGATCAACGCACTCTCCAAGCCGCCGACGGCGCGCAAGCGGCCCGTCGGCTACTACACACCCGGGTCTACGCCGGTGGGCTCGCCGCAGAGCCCGGCGCGGGAGCCGCTCATTCCTTACCGCGACTCGACGCTGACGTGGCTGCTCAAGCCGAGTCTGGGCGGCAACTCGCGCACCACCATGTTCGCCACCGTGAGTCCCGCCACGGTCAACTTCGAGGAGAGCCTCACGACGCTGCGCTACGCGCAGGAGTGCGCGCGCGTGGTCAACAAGGCGGTCGTGAACCGGGACTCAAACACGGAGATCATTGCGGAGCTGCGCACGGAGATTGACCTCCTGCGCGAGCGCCTTGCGGCGCACACCGAGACGAGCGCGCAGCTCCGCTCGCTCGAGGAGGCCAACGAAAACATGGAGATGCAGCTGCTCGAGCAGGTGGCCGCTAAGCGCCGCCACGTTGAGATGATGTGCCGCGTCGAGGAGCAGCTCAAGGATTCGGAGCAGGCGCGCATCGTCCTCGAGGCGGATCTGGACGAGGTTCGGGCTGATCTTGACGCCACGCGCAGCGACCTCGTCGAGTCTCAGGCCGCCAAGGCCAAGCTGCGTGCCGACCTCTCCATGGCGCGCCAGGACCTCGCGGCGGCCCAGGAGCAGATTGCGCGGCTCGAAGCAGAAGCCAAGGCCAAGGCGAGCAGCGGCAGCGCTGACAGCGGTGACGGCAGCAAGAAGAGCAGCAACAACCGGAGGCCGCCCCGGCCCACGGCGGCTGACGCCACCGCGGTCGCGGCCGCCGCGGCCGCCGCCACGGTCGGCCGCAAAGCACGCCGCATTCTGCGTGGCTTGCCGCACTTTGCGCGTCTCACGCAGCTCATGAACCGCTCGCGCCCGTACCGCGAGGCCTTGCGCGACGCACCCGCGGCGCCGGCGGTGCCTGAGGGGGGGCTCACCCATCATGATCAAGACGACAACGACGACGACGACAACAAGAGCACCGAGGATGAGGAGAAGCAGGGCATTGAGGAGCGTGAGCAGGCGCTGCTCGAGGTGCAGGAGCAGGAGCAGCAACATCAGCGAGCGACCAAGGAGACGCAGCCTGAGCAACGCAGCGCGGAGCTGCCGCCGCCGCCCAAGAAGAAGAAGAGCACGCCATGGCGCAGAATCAAAGCGATTGTCAGGAAGGTGACGGGCCGTG
Organism: Thraustochytrium sp. TN22; assembly: GCA_013306675.1. Classification (NCBI taxonomy): domain Eukaryota; class Bigyra; order Thraustochytrida; family Thraustochytriidae; genus Thraustochytrium; species Thraustochytrium sp. TN22. The sequence goes on along the minus strand of JABLUY010000001.1, from coordinate 390,531 downwards.
GTAAGAAGAAGTCGCGGCGCTGATTGTGCGTGCGTCAATTCTCTCCCTCTCCCTCTCTCTCTCTCTCAACCCAACTTGTAGACTTCTTTACTCTTTCTCTCTCGCTCTCCTCTGACAGGGAATCAATTTTCGAAATGAAAGCTCATGTACAGCGTTTGCTACAAGCGGGGCAGGATAAAGCGAGGACAGCACTGGCAGGCAGGTTAGGCAGACATATTGTCAAGGTGAAACATAGGACGCGGGAGGCGTCGTCGGTGGGGCCCACAAAGCTGGGAGGACGCTGGGACAGCGGCATTTGTTCGGGCTTCCAGCCGCTCTGGAACGGTCGGTCGTTCGAGGGGTAGGTGGCTTAGTCTTGCTTCGGCGCGGCGGCCGCAGCGTCGGCGCCGCCGTTCTCCGCGTAATGGCGGCCAACCTCGTGCAGGTTGTGAAAGGTGGCCCACCAGGCCTGGAAGTACGACATGGTCTCATACTTGATGCCGTGCTCCTTGCAAAAGACAGCAAGGCGACGCGAAACTTCGGGCTGGCGGAACTGCGGCATCTGCGGCCACAGGTGGTGCACCACCTGGCAGTTGAGGTAGCCCATGATCCAGTCGACGGGCCAGAAGCCAGGGTCGATGTCGACGGTGTGCTCTACGGCGTTGCGCAGCCAGGACTTGTGCACGTCTTCGTCGATGACGTCGGTGTGCGAGTGCGAGAGCGCAAAGTGGCCGTACAGGTACATGTTGGTGGCCCAGAGCGCACCCCAGAAGCCGACAAAGTAGGCCTTCCAGAAGGGCCAGCCCGTGACGTACTGGACGCTGAGCGAGCGCACGGCGTGTGCCATGAGCATGAGCGAGCCGTCCTCCCAACGCCCGTTGCGAATCACGTGGCGCGGGTGCAGGAAGAGCGCGTGGAAGAGAAGCGCGAGAATCCCGCTGGTGATGGGCAAAAAGGTGAAGGCCTGAAGGCGCGCCCAGATCGGACGCATCGGGGTCTTGAAGCGCGAGGTCTCGACGGCGGTCTTAAAGAACGCGACGACCGGCGTGGTCTGGATATCGAGGTCATGGCTGATGCGCTGCGTGGCGGCGTGGTGCTTGTTGTGCAGGCTGCGCCACAGGTGGCAGGACCAGCCCATGGCAAAGCTGAGCAGGACGTGGCCCATGCGGCGGTTGAGCCACATGGAATTGACGAGCGAGCCGTGCGCAGCCTCGTGCTGCAGCCAGCCGCAGCGGCCGCCAAAGAGGCCGTGCAGGCAAATGCCGGTAAAGGTCCAGCCGCGCGAGAAGGCGAAGAGACCGAGCGCGAAGAGGACGACGAGCTCCGACAGGCGCCACATGATGTGCAGCGGGCTCGGCTCGAAGAAGCCCTCCGCCACGAGCTGCTGCTCGAACTCCAGAAAGTCGCGGTTGATCCTGCCTTCGGCAGAGTCCTCCGTCGCGGACTGGCCAGGCTGCACCTTGAGCTGCGGCGCGCGCTTGGGCAGCGAGCGCAGGATCATGCGCGCGCGCCGGCTGCGGTAGTGGAAGGCATTGAAGGCCGAGGTCGCGTCTGCGCCGTTGTTCGCAAGCGAGTACTTGATGACGCTGCCGCCAGGATGCCGCGGAATGAAATCGGTGATGTCGTGCTCCAGGCCATCCACCAGGAGCCAGTAGCGCCCGTTCTCGTCTGCGTCCGGGTCCTGCGCCGTTGCCAGCTTCGCAGCCTTCGCCTCCGCTGCCACAGAGTCCTGCTCGCGCTGCGCGCCTCGACCCATGGTGCTTGCTTAGGCCTTTGGTCCCTTTTCGACTCGGACCTTGAGCTTGAGATGGAGAGAGCTCGCTGGAGGTCGTTGCGGTTCTGCTCGGCTCGGCTCGGCGCAGCTCGGCTCTGGCTCTGGCTCGCAGGCAGAGTCTGGCACTGGCAGACACGTGACCCGGACACGGAGCACAGCGGGATCTTGTCGCCGATGACGCGCGGCGTCGCGTCGGTGGGGCGACGCTGCCCCAACAAGAAGCTCTGGGAACCAAGAACCAAGGAGCAGGGCGTAGCCCACTGGGAACTGCTACGAAGTCATGAGCCGCCGAGGATTGCACGACCTGCCTCTCAGCCGCGCCAGCGCGCACGCACTTGCGAGTTCGCAACTGCTCTGGCCCGCGGTCAAGCGGCGTCAAGCGGCTTCGCAAGTTATACTGTTTGATCAAGCAATGCACTCTCGAGCGCCTACACATGGCATCACCGTCACGACCTCGACTCGGAACCCCGTCGGCCGCCGCCAGCTGCCGCCGACCAGCGAGGGCTGGCGGCCGGTCCGAGCCATCCGTGGCGCAGCTTCAGCTCGCGGCGCCTCGACTCTCCCTCCTTGCGCCGCTCGCGGGCCCTCGGCAGTCGCCGTGGTTCCGTGCCGCTTGGACGTCGCACAGCAGCTGTGCCGTCGCCACAACGCGTCACTGCCTGCCTCCTGCCTGCGTCGCTGTCGGCGAGGGAGGCCAGCCCGGCGACAGCACTTTCACGCTCGCTGCCCGGCCCGTGCGGCCCGCGGCCGCCCGCCGCCAGCGCGGCCAGCCGCTGCCGCCGCCGCCGCCGCCGCCGCCGCCGCCTCGTGATTGGAGGATGCTGTGCGCGTCTGCGCCCCGCGTCTGCGCCCCGCGGCCGGTGGCGGTCGCCGACTCGCCGCTGAGCAGCGCCGACTGGTCCCGGGCGTCCCCGTGGCCCGTGCCTGCCACTGCTGCCAGTGTCCCCGCAGAAGTTGCGCACGCTGCTCCGCGATGCGCACGGCTGCGCACGCGCGCCGACGTCGTCGCCGGAGGTGACTCGGTCGAGTGCCGCGCGAGGCGCCGCGATCGCGATGCGAGCCTGACGGTGAGTGCTGGCGACGCGGAGGCCGGGCGAGCAACGGCACGCAACGTTACGGCAGCACGGGCGAGACGAGCGAAGAGGATGAGAAGGACGGGGCTTACGGCTGCTTGACTCAGTCCGCATCAAAAGGCTTTGATTCGCGGGGCGGGGCGTCCCGGGCCAGCCGAGGGAACGCATCAAACGCTTGCTGGGCTTTCCCGCTTGCGTTTTGGCGGGTCGTGTCGGGGTGCGTGTCGCTCGCCGTCCCTCGCCGTCCCTCGCCGTCCCTCGGTCATCGTGAGGAGCGCCTTTCGCCTCAACGATCGCGCTGGGTGTGGACCAGCTTTCAGCATCGTGCTTCTCGATCTTGATCGCGACTCACAGACAGGTCGCAGCGCATCACTCGCCGCCGACAATTACTTTTGGTCATCACGACGTGAACAATGCCCGGCCCGGAGGAAAAAGCACGTGAACAGGTGCAGCAGCAGACGCCGATAAAATATTCCCCGCGCGCCCAATACACGGTGACAAAAGCGCAGGGAGGAACCTCTGCGAGTGCCTGCAAAGAAGACCCTTTTCAGTGGGCGCGCAGCCAAGTCGCGCTGCAAGAAAGGCCGACAAGGCGCGCACAAGGCAAGACAACATGGAAAGGGTGTGTGGACAACAAGAACAACAGTGACATCACCTTTTTCATACCAGAGTCATGAACAAAGTTTCAGGCCTGCGACGCGCGGAGACTGCCTGGACAAACAGACTCCTGCAGAACCTCTCCTCGATGGCTTCTGTCCTGCAAAGCCTCTTCTCGATCGCTTCCGTCCTGCAGGCAGAACCTCTCTTCTCTTCGACAGGGTCGCTCGCTCAGTCGCTCCACTCGTCGTCGGAATCGTCGTCGCTCATCATGGCACGGCGCTGATTCATGGTCTCGATGAGCTTGGCCATGAGCTGGTTCTGGGCCTTGGGCTTCATCTGGCCAAGATCCGGGAGGGCGGTGCTCTTCTTGCGCGCGCCGCCGGGGGCGACCGACGGGGTGCCGACGCGGCGGAGCGCGACGCCACCCTGGATACCGGCCAGGAGACCCGAGTTGGGCTTGGGCGGGCGGGGCCGCGTGAGACCGGTGGGCGGCCTGGCGGCGAGCGCGGGCGGGAGCGCGGGCGGTGCTGCCGGTGCTGGCGCCGCAGCGGGCGGGAGCGCGGGTGCAGCGCGCCTGGGCATGGGCGGGAGGGCCGGGGCAGACGAGGGCGCAGGCGGGAGCGCCGGGAGCGGCGGCAGCTCGGGCACCGGGGGTGGGGCGGGCGGCACGACAGGCAGCGGCGGCGGTGGGGGCGGGGGCGCGTTGACGACGGAGGGGGGCTTGGACGTGGGTACGGGCGGCGGCTTGGCCCTGGCCTTGAGCGGGTTGAGCGAGAGGCGGCGACTGGTGCGCTCCGGCTTGGCGGCGCCCAACTTGGCGCGCGCGGCCTCGTTCTTGGCGCGCATCTCGGCGATCTCGGCCATGATGCGGTCGCGCTCGGCGGCGGCCTCCTCTGCCTCGCGGTGCGCCTGCTCGGCGGCTTCGCGCGCCTCCTCGGCGGCCAGCTCGGCGGCCTCCTCCTCGGGCGACTTGCGCGCGTGCGCGATACTCTGGCGGTACGACACGACGGCATCCTGCAGCTGCTGCTCAGCAGCGACGGCAGCCTTGACGTGGACCTTGGCCTCCTTCTCCTTTTGGCGCAGCTCCTTCTCAGCCTTCTTCAAGGCCTTGCGCGGCGGGAGCGGGGGCGGCGTGGCGCCACTGCCTAGAAACCTGGCCGAGAGCCTGCCGGAAACGGTCGAGGAGCGCGTGGAGCCCAGGTCCAGCGTGGTGTCCTCCTCCTCCTCTTCTTCGTCCTCCTCGGCAAAGTCCTCAACGTCGGCGTCCTCCTCTTCTTCCGCGGCCGCCTCGGCGGCAATAGCGTCGCGCTCCTGCTGGAGAAGCATCTCGCGGTTGTCCTCCTCCCAGGCGGCCAGCGCGGCCTGCTCGGCCTCGTAGGCGGCGAGGTCCTCGTAGTACTGGCGCATCTCCTCCTCGTACTTGGCGTAGGCTGCAAGCTCCTCCTCGGAGAGCTCCTCCACGGCATCGCCAATCTGATCCTCGGTGAGCCCCTCGTACTCGGGGTCCTGCTGGTACAGCTCGGTGACCTGCTGCTGGCGCTCGGTCTGCTGGATGGTGGCCATGATGGCCGCAGCAGTCTCCGGGTTTTCCAGATCGCGCTTGCGGATGCCGGCCTGCTTGAAGAGCTGCTTCCACTGGGGCGCCAGGTGGTTGACGTCAAAGGTACCGTCGGCGTTGACGCCAACATGCTGCTCGTGCTGCAGCATGCGCACCTCGCCAATCTGCAGCGAGTCGCGCTTGTTCCTGCTGCTGCCGCCGCCGCCGAAGATGCCGCCGAAGAGACCCTTCTTCTTCTCGCGCAACAGGTTGGCGCCGGCATTGGACTTGCTGGTGGGCCGCAGGGCCATGACCTTGCTCAGGAAGGTCTTGGCTTCGGCGGGGTCGGCGAAGCAAAAGCCGGCCACGGCGTCCTCGATCTCGATGGCATGGAACTGCGCGCTGAGCACCTCGTACGAGATGTCCAGGTAGAGCTCATAGCTGAAGCGCAGCGTGAACGAGGTGAGGTCGTAGATCTGGAACACGAAGGCGTCCACGGACCGGTCGATGATGAGCACAAGCGCGCCCACCACGTTGGTGGTGGTCCACTCCTCGTTGCTCAGGTTCTTGAAGGTGCGCAGGATGGAGTCCTTGGGCGGCTTGCGCGCCGCCTTGGGATCGGGCGAGGCCAGGTGGAGCCGCGCCACGGCCGCTGCCACCACGGTCTGCCGCGTGCCCACGACCGACTGCAGCCTGGCGCGCTCCTCCTGCGTGATGAGCGGCATCTTCGCCGAGCAGCTAGGCTACCTTTCGCCGAGCAGCTAGGCTACCTTTCGCGCACGCTGCCTGTATGTACCTCGTGCGTGGCGCCGCGCGTGCACCGCGCCGCTGCTCTTCTCCGTCTCAACAACACGACTACACGCGCGACCGCCCGCACGCACGCACGCACGCTCGCTCGTTCGCTCGCTCGCTCGCTCGCTTCCTCGCGCCCGCGCGCGCTCGCTAGCTCGCTCGCTCCGGGCGGGCAAGCCTCGCGCGCCGGCCGCCGGCCCCGCGCGGGTCTGCCGCGCGCGCGCGCGCCGCCGCCGGGTCCAGGACCGAAGACCGGGCGCGCGCCGCTGCTGCGAGCGGGCGAGAGAGGGAGGGAGCGTAGGGAGGCGAGGCGATGCACGTGCCGCTCGTGCCGCGGCTGCTGGCCGCGGGCCGCCGCGGGCCGCCGCGCCGCGCCGCGCCGCGCCAAGGGCGGGGGGGGCTGCTGGCCCGTGCGCGCGCGTCTGCCGCCGGCGCCGGCGCCGCGCGCGCGCCTCTCGCTCTCCCGCTCGCGAGGCGCGGAGATGGGCTCTCGGCGCTCGCTGGAATGGAGTCTGGGAGGAGGCCTCGAGCCCTCCTCTACCCCCCGCTCCACTGGCCTGCGTGGCCTCTGGGCTGCGGGCGCTGTGGCGGCTATGGCCGGGGGGGTGCGGGCTGTTCTTGAGCGCTCCACGCGCTCCTAGGCAGCTCGGAGCGGGCGGCGTCACTGCGACTGCGCCGGCGCAGTGGAGCCGGGAGGAGGGAGGATGGGGCAGACGCGGTGCGGGGAGTCCTTGCGGGCCCCCCTTGGTGTGCGCGCTGGACCGTGAGGGTGCGGCGGGCGGAGTTCGCATGACGGCAACTTGCAACTCGGCGACGTTGGCCTGGGCGCCGAGGCGACGCCGAGGCAGCCGCGTCGTGACCTCGAAGGCGAGCCGACTTATATAGAGAGAGGCCTCGGCGCCCAGGGCTGGCCGTGACTTCGCAAGGCAAGGCTCGGCAAGGCTCGGCAAGGCTCTCATCGTGATTGATCAGCCAGGCAAGTCAATCAATCTTCAAGCTTGTAACCTACTAAGAAACCTAATTTGCGCGCGCTTGGTCTCGGTGCGAATACAATAACAATACCACCACAGGCTTCGTCGGAGCTGCGGCGCTAGTGGCTGGAGCCCACCACGGCCCAGCGATTGTGGAGGTGCTGCACACGGCCCTCGCGCTTGAGCTTGTCGAGGTGCTGGACAACGGAGCGCTTGGCACCGCGCTTGAGGACCCAGGAGAGCTTCTGGTCAGCGTAAATGTGTTCAACGAGGTCATCTTCAGACTGCGGAGCGTCGCGCGCCATCAGGACAGAGACGATCTGGTCCTCGCGCAGCTGACGATGCGCGAGATAGTCAGCGACGCGCTGCGCGCCGTCGGCCACGACGAGGCCGTGGCCCGGGTAGAGACGGCCGATGTGGCCGTCTCTACTCGAAGGTTGGCGTTGGCCGAGCTCGGACTTGGCGAGCTCGAGCTCACGCTGCAGGATTCGAAGGCTGCCGACGTACTCGTGCAGGTCCTCGAAGACGGCGGTGCCGGAGCCAAGCACACAGTCGCCGGTGAAGATGGCGCCCTCTTCCTCAAGGACGAGCGCGACGTGGTCGGGTGTGTGGCCGGGCGTGAGCACGGCACGCAGCGTGGCGCCCTGCACGGCAACGACGGTGCCGTTCTCCAGGACGCCGTCGTAGGGTCGGCCAGCCGGATCGCGCTCGCCGTTGCGGCGCGGGCGCTTCCAGACGCGCGCGTCCGGGTAGACCTCGCGCAGGCGCGGTATGCCGCCGAGGTGGTCCTCGTGGGCGTGCGTGATGACGACCTCGACGATGGTGACGCCGCGCTTGCGCATCTCGAGCTCGAGGAGGCGGTGGTAGCGCGGGTTGCCGTCGCCCGTGTCAACGAGCGCGCGCTCGGCGCCCGTGCCCACGACGTACGTGTTCGTGCCCTGGAGCGTGAAAGCGCCCGGGTTCTGGCCGAGCACGCGCAGCACCCTGTCGGAGACCTGTTCGACGTCGGCGAGCGTCGGCAGGCCTTTGGGCGGGCTGCCGAGGTTGGCCAGCGCGTACGCGAGGCGGCGGCGGCGGCGGCGCGCGCCGGGCACCACGAAGAGACGCAGCAGCTGCACGAAGGCCGCCACGAGCGCGAGCGCACCTGCGCTCTGCGCTGCCTGGCGCAGCGAGGCTGGGAAGCGCGACATGAGGCTGGTGCTCATCGATGCCTTGTCTGCGTTGGCGCCGGCCGGGCACCGTGGCCGGTGGTGGCTGGCGGCGCAGGTGTACGCTGTGCTTGGTGGGCTCCGTCTGCTGAGCGCACGTGCTCACGGCCACGCCCAGGCCGACCAAGGCCTACTACGAACGAGCCTGTCCGCCCGCGGCCACTGCGAGGCCGCACGCGGCTTTGGCAAGACCCACTGGCTGCCCGACAGTCATCAGAGAGGCTCGCTGTAACTCGAGGTTCGAGCTCAGCTCACCGGGTCGCAAGCTCAAGTCTTCATGTCAGTGCCAGCGACAGGTGACTTCGGCTAGGTCGAGAACACGAGAGGGACACAGGGAGAGAGAGAGAGAGAGAGAGAGAGGAATGGAAAGAGTCAAATGCAAGGATGCAATGATAGCCAGTCAAGGTCAAGTGCGGCGACAAGGACGGCATCGTGGACGCGGCACTTCCCAGCTACTCCATCAAGTACCGCGACCTGACTCAGGCTGAGCTACAAGAAACAGACATGACAGCCAAGACAAGCAAGCAAGCAGGGAGAAGGAAGAAAAAACAGAGAGCTCAGAAAAAAAAGAACCAGAAAGGTTTCTGCTTTGGGAGGGAAAGCGGGCGGGCGCGCAGTCCAACGGGAAAGGAAAAAGCATAGAAGAGAGACCACGTCAAGAGGAAAGGGGAGATCTTGGTAGGAGAGAACGGGTCGGTCTTTCGCTGGCCCGCGTCCCTGCGCGCTTAGTAGCCGTCATCATCATCCTCATCGTCGTCGCCCATGTCATCCTCGTCGACACCACCCATGCCGCCGGCGCTGTTCTGGGAGAGCTGCAGCATCTGCTGGTCGTAGCGCTGGCGGTCGGACTCGGCCTGCTTGATGAAGGGCTGGCGCTCGGCCTCGCTGGTCTCCTTCCACTTGGCGCCGAGCACCTTCTGGATCTCGACCATGGACTTCTCCGGGTACTCGGCCTTGACAGAGTCACGCATGGCCTTGCAAAAGTACAGGTAGGCGGACATGGCGCGCTTGGGCTTGTTGGGGTCCTTGCGCTTGCCGGCCTTGGAGTAGGAAGGGTCCGGCTCGTAGTTGGCCATGGCGCTGTCGTAGCGCATCTTGTCGTCGGCCGCCTGCTTGTTGAACGGCTCACGCTCCGCGTCGCTCATGTTCTGCCACTCCACGCCCAGCTTCTTTCCGATCTCACCGAACTGCATGTCCGGGTGCTGCTCCTTGAGCTGCGGCCGGCGCTCCTTGCTGTTGGTTTTGGAAGGGGGGGAGGCATATCGTTAGTGGACTGCGCAGAGTCACATGGAGGCGCGAAAAAGGACAACGAAGACCTACCTGTAGAACAGGAAGCCCGTCAGCGCCCGCTTGGGCTTGTTCGGGTCCCTCTTGGCGCTCTTGGCCTTGCCCATCTTGCTTGTCCTCGCTTGCTTAGCTGTCCTTCCTGTGCAACGCCACGTCACGACTCGTTCGTCAGTATGTCGGTGCCTCTCGCTTCGGCCTCTCGCCCCGCCCTCGCCTCCCGCCCCTCTTCCCCCCCTCCGGCCACGCCTCCCCTCGCCCGCGCGCCCCACGGCAAGCTTGAGCAGAAGGTCCTAACCGTCAGCGCCAGTTAGGTTGGCCATCTCGCCCAACCTCGGCCAACTCTCTCATCACGCCCGAGCCGTAAGCCTGTCGCGCGCCTCCGCGCCGCGCCGCGCCGCGCCGCGCGCCGCGCCGCACCGCACCCGCGCACCGCGCCGCGCCGCCACCACGCGCGCGCGCCGCCCCCGCCGCCGCCGCCGCCGCGCCGCCGCCGCGCTGCGCCGCCCGCCGTCTACGCACCGCGCCGCCTGGAGAGCTGAGGGTTTGCGGCCCTCAAGCAGGCGGCGCGGCAGGTTTTTCCCTCGGCGTTTCCGGGTCCCGTTGTTCCCGGGGTCGCCGCGGCAAAATCCCGCGCTGGCGGCGCGGCTGCGCGGGCTTTCGCGCCCGCGCGCGGCCAGGAGGCGGCCTCGGGCGCGCCCTTTTGCGCGTCCTGGCGCGCGTCCACGCCGGCCTCGACGCCGGCCGGGCCTCTCCTCTCTCTCGCGCGCCGCCGCGCCGCCGCCCTCTCCTCCTCCGCCGCGCGCGCCTCATCCGCCGCGTCGCGCGCGCTGCGCCCCCTTGCGCGCGCTGCCCCTGCGCGCGCGCGCGCGCGCTCGCGCCTCGCGCGCGCGTCCGTCCGGCCGGCCGGCCGGCCGGCCGGCCGAGCCGACCGCGCCGCATGCCGGCCGCCGGCCGCCGCGCCGCCTCGCCGCCGCCGCCGCCACGACCACCTACCTCGCTGCGCGGCGCCTAGCCGCTGCGCCTGCTTGCTGCCGCGCGCCTGCTTCGCGCCTTAGGTCGCCGCCGCCTTGTTCCACGCCTTGCTGCTGCCGCGCCTCGCCCGCCTGCCGCCGCTGCCTGCCTGCCTGCCTGCCTGCCTGCCTGCCTGCCTGCCCGCCTGCTGGCCTGCCACGCCGCCTGCCGCTGCTGCTTTTGACTGGCTGGCCGCGCGCGCCTCCCGGCCCCCCCCAGCTCTGCCCCCCCCTGGGCGGGAAACGGCCCCCGCAGAGTTTCTTCTTCACCCTGGAAACACTGGGAATTTCACTGGTAGTGTAGGTGAGTAGGCAGGCGGAGCGGTTCGGCGAAATCCGAAGGGGATCACTGACTCACAGAGGGATAGTGGCGGAGGTGGGAGGGAAAAGATGGACGGGGGACGCTATCCAGGGGAAGGTACGGGCGACGCGCCACTGGGTTGTATCTTGGCATGATGATGTGAGGGATGTGGGGGAGGATCTGAGCTGGGGGGGGAGGAGGCGCCGAGGCCGCGTGGGTCGTCTATGTGCAAGAGGGACGTAAAGTCCCGTACGGTGGCAATGGTTTAAGAAACCGGTAAATCTCAAACCAGACCCTTTTTCAAGAGAACAAGGCGGAACGCCCGCAAGATGCCCGCACTGCAAGATTCCCGCTTCCGTGAAGAAACCGCTTCACCCTGGGCACTCTAGCCCTACGAAGCGGCAGAGGTGTAAGGGGGCGGCTATGTTAGGTGGGTCGCACTTGAAAGCGGGACAGCGGAGGCGGCCCGAGCTGATGTCCCACAGCCCTGGTAGCTTCGCGCACCTCGTAAATGGTCAGCCCGTGCCCGCAGTTGTCCAACTGCCTTCAAGCAAAGGAGCGGAGTGCTCACTGTCGAAGCCGCCAGTCGAGCCGGATCGACAAAAAGAGGGGGCTGCCGCGGGCTGCCGGGCTGCCCTGCGCCGCCTGCGGCCCCCCAGCCAGAGCGTCTTCGAGTCGCCGGCCAGCTTGAGCTGAAGCCTCACGCAGAGGCCTGGAATGAAGCCATCTTTCGACGCAGCCCCATGCATGTCTATCAAAGCAGAGTCACCCGCTGCCGGCACTGGCCGACAATCCAAGTGCTTTCCCATCCTGCCGGTGCGAGCGGTCCGCGCGGCCATTTGCAGAAGCTAGGAGGCCCTGGCCTGACAACAACATCAGGCGTCGGAGCGCATGGGAAGGCAAGGCAGTCTCCGCGAACTGCCCGGCCTGGCCGCGCGCTTGTTCGAGCTCGGCCAACGCCGCCTGGCCGGCCCGCCATGACGAGGCGCGGGCCGCCGCCTGCAAGTGGATGATGCGCCGGCGTCGGATCGATCCAGCCGCGTAAGCGGCTTTCGGCGGCCGCCTCGATCGCCTGCGAGCTGTCTCCAGCTCGATGTCCTCGCACGATCGAGCCCCGGCCCACATTTCTGCGCGTCGAGCTTCGGATCGAGGCTCAAGGAAGGACCGTGGCGTGGCGGTCAGCCAGCTGAGTCAGCGCGGCTCGCTCAAGGCCGAGCATGGCAACGCGAGCGCCGAGCAGCGCTAGGCTAGCTCACTCCGTCGTCGTAAGAAGCGCCTGGGGGCCTCCGAGCGCTGCTGGCCGCTGTTCGGACGATGTCGAAGTCGAGTCCTAACTTCTGCTGGCTGGTGCCGCTCGACTCGGCCCGCAAGCGGCTGGCGGCGCCTGCTGGAGCTTTCTTACTTCCTGGCGGACCTGGCCTCCGCCCGGGGTATGCGTTGAGCAGCTCGCGGCGCAGCGGTCCGAGTCGAGCCGCGAGCGCCCCAGTCCGCAGTCGCAAGCCATGGCGTCCAAGTGGGTCCTGTTTCTTCCGGACACTTCCGGACAACCCACGCCGCGTGCCCCTTACCTTCTCCAAGTCGGGCGGTGGCGTGCCACGGCGTGCCTCCGCGTGCCCGCAGCCAGCCCAGCAGTTGCAGGCGCATTCTTGAAAGATCGTCGCAAGCTAAGCCTGAGCCGCGTGGCGCCGCGCGCGCGCGCGCGCGTGCGGCGAGGCGAGGCGAGGCGAGGCGAGGCGGTACGGCGACGAGCCCGCTCGCGCGCTGCACGCCCGCCGCACGCATTTCTGCCTGGCCGACCTTCGCCGGAGGCCGCTTGAACTTGCTTGCAAAATCATTCCCAGCTTGCACTTGCAGGCAGGACTTGCGTTGATTGATCCAACCCGAGCTCGCCATCCATCGTCATCGAGTGTGCAGGCAGCGCGCCAGAGAATGTAGTGCAGTGTCAACCCGCGCCGTGCCGCGGCGATGACGAGCGCGGGCGTCTCCTGACTCGCCGCGCGCCCGCGCGCGCTTCCCGGCGCCGTGCACAAGTCTGCGCAGGGCGCCGGGGCGCCGCGCCGCAGCGCGCCGTCACCGCGCCGCTGCTGCTAAGCGCAGCGGTTTCCGCCTCTGGGGAGGGAGGGAGGGAGCAAGGCGGCGGCTCAGCCGGCCGGCAGGAGGCGCTCGATCTTGACCACGCCCGCGTAGCGCTCGCTCGCTCGCTCGCTCGCGCGCGTTCCGCTCCGAGGCCTCCGGCGCGCGACCCGCCGTGCTCAGCGTCGCCGCGCCCTCGCCAGCGTTGCGTGCCTTCGGGACAGGACGGACTCCTCCGAGCTCGCCTCGCCTCGCCGAGCTCGCCTCGCCGAGCTCGCTCTGAGCTGCGCAGCCGCAGCGAGCGTGGCTGCCCTGGCCAGGCCGGCCGGGGTGCCAGCGGGCCCTCTGCAGCCGCCCGCCCATGCCCAGCCCGCTCATGCCTAGCTAGCTAGAGCTAGCCAGCCAGTGGCAGCTGGGGGGCGCTCCGCGGCGACTCAAGGCAGGGCCGTCGGTCGCGGGCCTGGGCCTCGCGCCTCCGCGTCGGCCTCGCTCGCGCGGCCGCGATCGCGCCGCGTCGCGCCTCGGGCCTCGCTGCTGCGCTGCTGCGCTGCTGCGCTGCGCTGCGCGGCGGCGCGGCACGGCGCGGCGCAGGGGCGCGGGGCGCGGGGCGGCGCCCACTGGGGCGGCCTGCCTGCCTGCCCGCCCAGCCCGGCCGCGCAATCCTCCAGATTCTGCGGCTGCGGCGCGCGGCTTCCAAGCGGCGGCGCACTGCGTGCAATGCAGTGCCGGAGCGTGCACAAGCAGCTCGCGCCCGCTCGCTCGCTCGCCTCCTACCGGCCAGCCCGCGCTCGCCGTGGCACGCTGCGCCGCAGCAAAGCCCAAACTCGAGCAAATCCACTCCGCGCCTCGTCGCGGCCTGTCCTGTCCCGTCCCGGCCGGCGCGCGTGGAGCTGCGCCGCGCGAGGAGCCCGCTGCGCTGCGCAAGGCCGCGCAAGACTGCGCTGCGCTGCGCTGCGCTGCGCAAGAAGGCAACGGCCGGCCGTTGTGCCGCTGCGCGAGCGCGAGCGAGAGGCGCGCGCGGCCGCGCTTGCTGCGGTCTTCCTGTTCCTGCCTGCTCTGCTCTGCTCTGCTCTGCTCTGCTTTGCTCTGGGCTGCTCTGCGGCGGGGTAAGCGCGCTCCCGATCGCGCCTTCGGCAGTTGCTGCGCCCCGCGTCCGCAAAATCAAATCTGGCAGACAGACCCTTTCCACCCAGCGCGTGTGACCGGCAACGGGCCGAGCAGGCAAGCGCGCAAGCAAAGCTTCTCCCGCGAGTGCCGCTAGCCCAAACCCGCTGCGCTCGCCGCCAAACTCCTCGCTGCGTCGCGTCGCGTCGCGTCGCGCCGCGCCGCACCGCACTGGGCTTCGCCGCGCCTTTTGCTTCGTTTCATTTCGCCCAAGGCACAAGCCGCAGCCGCAGCCATGGTGGCCTCAACGATGAGCAGCGGCACCGGCTCGGCCGCCGCGAGTAAGACCGGCAGCGAGGCGTATGCATCGCCGCGCGACGAGAGCGTGAGCCTGAGCGCATCGTGCTCGGAGGGCTCGCGCACGCCGCCGGCTTCGCCGCTGCCGCCCACGTGCCAGACCAAGCGCGGCGCGCAGGCCAAGGGCAAGGGCACCAAGCGCTCGCGGAACGGCCAGCAGCACCAGCAGCTGACGGCCCAACAGCAACCGCAGCAGCAACCGCTGCAGATGGGCTCGCCGGCCAGCGAGAACTCGGAGAACAAGGCACAGCGCATGCTCGAGCGCAAGCGGCGCAACCGCGAGTCCGCCGAGCGCTCGCGCCAGCGCCGCATCCAGTACTACAAGCAGCTCGAGACGGACGTGACCGGCCTGCGCGCCGAAAACTCGGCGCTTCGCGCCGAGGTCGAGCAGCTTCGGAGCGGCGGCCCCGCGGCGGTGGACGCCACGGAGATGGCCGAGGTGCGCGCCCAAAACGCCGCCCTCCAGGCCCAGGTCGATCGCCTCCAGGCCGAGCTCGCCGCCACGCTTCAGCCGCGCAAGCGCCAGAAGACCGGCGCGGCCTCGCCAGTGCCCAGCGCGCCAGTCGCCGCGCCCAAGCCGCCGCGCGCAAGCGCCGCGCAGAACAAAAAGGCCGCTGCCGCCAGGCAGCTGCAAGAGCAGCAAGTGCAGCTGGAGCATCTGCACAAAACCCGGGCCGACATGCCCATGAAGCAAGAAGAGGACGCTCACGGGGACGACCTCAAGGGTCTCCTCGAGGACGTGCTCTGCATGGAAGAACTCGGCGCTAGCCTCTTCAATACGGACCCCTCCTTCAAGGAGCTGGAACTGTCCTCGTTGGCACATGACGAGGCGGTGGACCTGGATCTGAAGCTCGAATCGGCAGAATTCGTCGCGGCAACTCGCACCAAAAAGGTGCGCGACTCCTCGATCTTGGCAGCTATGATCAAGACGTTGGACAAGCCCGCAAACTCCCCGCAGTTGGAGCGCTTTGATTCAGAACCCCCAGCAAAAAACCTTTGTAGGTCGTCCGCATCACTCCCGCGCGCCCTCCCCATGCACCTGACATTCGACAATGCATCTTCATTTGCCTGTTTCTTTGTTTCGCCCAAGGCCTGGCTGGCGCCCAATTGGAATGGGTCTGGCTGTGTGTGCCCTTGTCGTCTTCAAGGACGAGGTCTGCTGTTCCAGCGGCAGCGACAGGTTTCACAAAATGCTACCTGAGCTAGTTGCGAGCCGCCGCTCGTCTCCGCGGAAGCTTTGTGATTCGCACGTTTGACGGAGGCTTCACAACCGAAATGGATTGGCGCAGGGAGGCCGTCGATCTCGCGCGATTCCATGACGGATTGCTACCACGCAAGCACGCAAAGAGACCCGAACTGGTGCAATGCCATCCATCGGTTTCCGCAAAGTTTCACACGCCACGATGGAGACCCGGGAACAAAGCATGTGCGGGTGTCCCACGGTGTCCCGCGGTGTCCCACGACCCCACGTCGAGCCGTTTAAGCGATCCAACTTCGCCCCACTGGCAGACGCGTCACCGACTCGTCACTCAGCATAGCGCACAACACCCTTGGCTTGTACGTACACTTTTCGCGAGCCGGCTGAGGTCAACGGGTTCCCCCTTTTTTCGAAACATGCGACATACTCTTGGTCAACGTGTGGCGCAGTCAATCATTGATGGAACTTGCACCCGGCCGCCTGCCGTGACACTGCAGGGCCCGTCCGCGAGGCTCGCAGGTCCAGAAGAAGGCTCTTTCGAAGCAATCATGGAGCGACACGAATGTGGAGTGTGCACGACTCGAAGCCACCCCGAGCCACGTGGCACGAGCACATTTCCTCGATCGCGTGGTGAGGTCGATTGACCTTATTTTAGCTGGGCCTGGCAAGGGCTCGCGGAGAAGAGTGCGTGGGTGCCAGTCGAGTGCGGGCTGAGGCTGGGGACAGGCTGGCATGGGTCGGATTGCCCGTCCCAGTGTGGGCCTTGCCAGCCTGGGCCAGCCAGCCTGGCAATGAGGTGTCACTCGCACGCGGAGTCAGCCAGGCTGGCAAGAGTCGGGCAGAGGCGACCTTTGCCCTCTAGCAAAAACCTCGCAGCCGTGCGGCTCGAGCAGTCGTGGACCCCGACGCGAGCGTGCTCGACGCGCTCTCTAGCCTAGCCTAGGAGGCTGGTGCAAAGCTTTGATCCTGAGCACGTCCGTGAATTGCACTTGCGTGGATCCCGCGCTGCAGCCGCATGCGCTCACGCGGGGCTGCACCGCGTGCGCCGCATGCCGCAGCCCGGCAGCCCGCTGGTTGAGGACTGTCGTCTCTTGGCGGGTATGCAACTAGCTAGAGAATTTGAAGCTAGCTAGAACTTGAGCTGAGATGCTTCCGCAAAGCACTTTCTACTTCCTCGCCTGGACGGTGTGTGGCAAGCACGCAGCGCATTCCAGCGGCGCAGGTTGCTGCAGACGGGCCCTCTTTGAGGTAACGTTATCGCGCTTCTACGCAGGCTCGCGAGCTTCAAGTTGTGCCAACGGGCTTGAGAAAAGTGGCATGCGAGCGAAAGTCAACAGGCAGCTCGCGGTGCACAGGAGTCAACAAGCAACTCGCGGTGCGAAGGGCAGGAGCCAACAAGCAACTCGCGGTGCGGAGGGCAGGAGCCAACAAGCAAGTCGCGGTGCGAAGGGCGGGAGCCAACAAGCAACTCGCCGTGCGAAGGGAGGTTGACCGAGCACAGGAGGATTGCGAGCATACCTTGACAGCGCATGCGTGCTCGCAACGCGTTGACAGTGCAGGCGTGCTCGCAACGCGTGACAGTGCGTTGTGCTCGCAACGCGTTGACAGTGCAGGCGTGCTCGCAACGCGTTGACAGTGCATGCGTGCTCGCAACGCGTTGACAGTGCATGCGTGCTCGCAACGCGTTGACAGTGTGTGCGTGCTCGCAACGCGTTGACAGTGCAGGCGTGCTCGCAACGCGTTGACAGTGCAGGCGTGCTCGCAACGCGTTGACAGTGCATGCGTGCTCGGCGCACTCGCTGCGATGCGCCGGGTGCTTCCGTGGAGGAGATTCGTCTCGAGGAGCGGAAGATTGGTTTGAGGTGCGGACCATGTCTTCCTTCGCTCCGAGTCAAGTGTTCTGGCACCTTGCGCGCTGGAACACGCTGAAAAGGTAATTTCCGCTTGCCATCAGCCAGCCAGCATCAAGGCAAGGTTCGCCACGTCAACGGTTGCAAGGAAAAGGACCTTCACAAGAACTGGGTGCGCTTTCGTTAGAGCCACTACTAAAATCACAGGTCGAGGTTCGGGAGGGACAGAAGGTCGTCGTCAAGGCCGTCGTGGGCCACGCGAGCGAGCAGATCATCGTCATCAGGGCCAGTTTGCGCTCCAGCTGCAGGGAAGCGAGTGCAGTCGCCAACGTTGCGTTCATAGGCGAACGAATCGAGGCGCCGCGATTGAATACTGCTGATTCAAGGGGTGCAAACAGGTCCTTGAAGAAGAGATCCGCCTCGGGTGCGCGGGGCGCGGCGGCGGCCTCCGACGAGGAGGAGGAGGAGGAGGTTACGACCTTCTTCGTATTGGTGGTGTCCTCGGCACTGGAAAAGAGGTCCTCGAGCGCGAGGTCGAGCGCGTCAGGGCCGGCAGCACCAGCGTCAGTGCGCGCAGCTGCACGCGCGGATGCGGACGCGGGCGCAGCAGGAACGGCGTTCATGACCTCGTCGAGGGCCAGCGAGATGCTCTGCGCGAGCTGCGAGGTCTCGTCGTCAGCCGAGAGGCGTGTGAGGTCGGCCTCGTCAACGTCAGTCGGGAGGGGCGCGAGGTCCGCGTCGGGCTCTTTGGCGGGTTCAGCGGCAGCAGGAGCAGCATCGGCCGCACCGGCCAGCTGAGCGCGCAGCTTGGCCACCTCGGCCTGCAGGGAGTCGTAAGCGGCGGCCTTGCGCTTGAGCTCTGCGTTCTCGCGGCGGAGCGTGCCGACCGAAACCTCAAGGTCCTTGTAGTACTGGAGCTTGCGCTGGCGCGAGCGCTCGGCAGACTCGCGGTTGCGCCGCTTGCGCTCCTGGAGGCGGTGCTTGCGCACCTCGTCGTCCTCGGCGTTGCGCCTGCGCTTGCGCGGCGTGGCGCCGCTGTCCTGCTCGGACCCAGGCGAGAACGGCGGGCTCGCGCACTCCGACACGTCCGACTGCACCGTGGTCGTCGCGTCCGACTCGGCGCCGCCCATCATCGCCTCCTCTGCCGTCATCGCGGCGGCCGCGCGCGCTCGGCGGTCAGCACCGCACGGTGGTACTGCTCGTGCCCTGGTGCTGCCCGTCCAGCAAGTCGCGAAGCGAGTCTGCGCCTCGCTCCTCCAATCGGCAGTCCGAAGCCAGCCAGGAGGTGCAGATGCTCGTTTCGCGCGCGCGCGCGGCCGGCGCCCGCGTCCACGTCGCCGCCAGGAACCGGCGCCGTCCCTCCCTCCAGCGTGGCGGGCTCGAAGCGGGACTACCCCTTCCCCTCGATTAGCGCTCGCCAGTGGCAGCCAGGTCGGCCTAAACTCTGATTGGCTGCTCCGAAATGGGCAAGCCCCACTTGCGCCCCCGTTTGTCTACTTTCTGGCGAGCTTTCCCCCGCTCCGCCGACCTTCGCGAACAACGCGCCGTACCGCCTCCGCTGGCTCCTCGGCAGAACCCCCGATTGATCCGGCTCCAGCGTGGAGGCGGGAAATCCCGCCGTGTTGGTTAGGCCAACGGAATACGCACGGTTACGCCACCGTTACGCCGCCCTGACGGCCCGCCGGCCGGCGGGCGTCGTTCTAACTTGCGCGGATGAGAACGAACGCTCTTAGCCAAAGCTGGACGTTCTGGACAGGGGCGGCTCCGGAGTTCGTCCAACTCGGATGCGGTCGAGCGCGCCACCGCCGCTGCCGCGCCCTTGACCGGCGGCGGGAGCGGGCCCGGCGGGGTCGTGATTGCGGCTGGCGCCGCGGCTGCGCGGCGCACCGGCCGCGCCTGGCGCACCGGCCGCGCCGCCAGTAGCGCCGGCCGCGGCGAACTTGGCGTCCGGCCCGCCCCGCCCCGGCAGTCGGGAGGGGGGGAAGGGGAGGCGCGACAACACTGTGCTGGCTGGTGGCCGCCTCCCCCCCGGTCTCCTGGGCGCAGCGCCCGCGGCGCGCAGCACGGCGTGGCCGTCCCGCACCACTGTGGAAGCGCAGCACGGGAATCAATGACACAGTGGCCGCCTCCTGACATTCAGCCAGGGAGGGCCGACGGCGGCGGCTGCAGCGGACGACGCGCCGCGCCACGCTGCGCCGCGCAACACAGCCAGCACAGCACGGCACGGCACGACACGACAGTTGCCGGCCGCAGGCGGCCAACTGCACCGTGACGGCGGGCGCGCAACAAAGCGGCGAGGAAAGCGACCCCACGCGCTCGCGCGCCTTGACGCCCACCCCTGCGAGCGCGCCAGAGCTTCCCGGCGACTTCCGCAGGCGCGCTCGCAAGAGCGCAGCGCCGCGGCGCTCTGAGAGCCCCGCCTTTCAGCGCGTGGCGCCGCGGACTGCAGCGGCGGCACATGTCGACACGTCGACCGCCGTGCGCGGCGGTCAGGCTGACTCAGGCAGCCCTGGCCCGGCCCTGGCGAGCCTTTCTCATGCACCGTCCACGGTTTTGCGGTGCTGTGCCGAGCCGTGCGGTGCGGCGCGGTGGCTGGCCCTCCGGCTGGCTGGCTGCTTGGCTGGCCGTGGCCGGGCGCCGCCAGGCTGCGCCCGCAAGCAGCGGCAGGCTCCTGCCTCGCTCGCTAACTACTAACTTAACGCCAGCAAGTCGGCGGCAGGGCTCGCGCCGGCTGCCCGCGCGGCGGCGCGCGCGAATTCCGAGGGTCCGTCCGGCGGGACTCTGGCTGTGCTCGTGCGGCGCGATTTGCGGGGCCGGCCTTCTGCATGCGGCGCTTGGTTGGCGCTGGCGCGCTGGCGCGTGCGTACGCTTGGCGCGGGCCGGGGCGCCCTTTCTTGTGTCGCTCGTGGCAGGCAGCCCGTCGATTGCTGCTCGCCGACGCTTGCTCGCTCGCTTGCGTGGCCTGGCCTGCGGCTTCTCGTTCATCGCTCGATCGCCAGCCACGGCCAGCTCGCGGGCAGGCGGATTAGCGCGCGGCTCCCCGCGCAGTCCCGCTGACTGCTCAGATAAGACCCGCCTCGGCAGGCTAGAATGTTCACAGCGTGCTGCGGCGGCGCCGCAGACGCCGCACGGCACCGCAAGCTGGTTCGTCAAGCACCGCGAAAGGAACCCGCTCGACGCTGCTTCGAGAGCGATCTTGCGCGCGTTGACTTTGCGGTGTCCCAGAGCAGCCTGCATTTCGCACCAAGCGTCTTGAGAATCTCGGCGTTCGTCTTTGTGGGGCTGCACTGGTAAGGGCGGCCCTTGGATCCAGCAAGCAAATTGCTTCCTTGCAGATGCTGGCGGCATTGGCCAGCATGCTGGACTAGCTTGGGGCCTGGTCTGTGCACTCGCACTGCGGTAGGGCTGTGATATGTGGTTGCTTTGGGCGGCTGGCCATGGCACTAGGCCCCCGCGCGCCGGTCCGTGCGAGCGGGGGAGGAGGCGCCGTCATCCCACGCGCCTCCTCGCAGCCTTTCGCAGCCCCTACCCACCCCCCTCGCGCCGACCCTCTCGGAGGGCCCTCAGGCTACCTGGCCAGCTGGCCAGCTAGCTCTGCCCCCAAA
Organism: Thraustochytrium sp. TN22; assembly: GCA_013306675.1. Lineage (NCBI taxonomy): Eukaryota > Bigyra > Thraustochytrida > Thraustochytriidae > Thraustochytrium > Thraustochytrium sp. TN22. The sequence continues at coordinate 369,812 of JABLUY010000001.1, read as the reverse complement.
GATCGTTGCGCACTCAAGCCCTGTTCTTGGCCAGTCGCGCCCGTCGCCACCGCAAGGAGACCTGCGCTGACTGGCCGTTCCTCAGAACTTCACCCCGCATCTTCCCTCAAACGGCCGCAGTTGCTTAGCTGCGACACACAGCGCCCAGGAGAGGAGCGTTGAAACTTTTCTCGCCGCCTCCCCCACAGCGAGCGACCGCCCTCTCCCGCCACTGCGCTGTATTGCCCCTAATCTCGGCGCTCCCGCAGACTGCGAGGCTCTCCAGCACGACGCTGCGGGGGGACGGTAGGCAAGCGTTTGTCCACAGTGGAATCGCATGCATGTCAGAGCGAGCGGCGGCGAGCGCCCCCTCGGCGCTCTGCTGGCGCCGCCCGCGCCGCCACCAGGACAGGCAAAACCGCAACCCGGCGTGCTCCGTCAGCCAGTCCAGCCTGCGCCCGCGCCTGTGCCCGCGCCAGCCAGCGTCTGCGCCTGCACCTGCACGTCACGCCGCGCAGCGCCAAGCCGCGCGCCGAGCCAGCCTCCGCTCGACAAGGCCAGGCCGCGCCGCGCCGCGCCGCGCCGCGCCACGCCGCGAGCTCCCGTCTCGCTCCTCATCGCCAGACCTGCGACGGGCACGGGGCAGTAAGCCTGGTCCCGCACCCGCCCAGTCAGTCAGCTAGCCAGCCAGGCTAGTCAAGTCTCGTCTCGCCTTCGCGAGGAGACCCCGCCCCGCGCAGCACAGCGCGGCGCAGCGCAACCAGCGCGCAGCAGCACAGCACAGCACGAGGCCGCCGCAGCCAGCAGGCAGGTTTCCTCGCGCGCGCGCGCAAGGCCCGTCACGCCCTGACCGTCTGAGCGCGCCGCCGTCCGGGACGGCAAGGTCAGCCGCACAGGTCGCGATCGCCATCGAGACTGGTCGTCTCGGCAGCAGCACCAGCACCAGCACCAGCAAAACCAGAATGGCGCCTACCAGCACCGCCGCTACCATGCTCCCTGGTCTCAAGATCGGGTCTACGGTGCTGCGCACCTGGGACGAGATGGACGAGGACGAGCGCACGGACTCGCTGTCCATGCAGCAGCAGCAGCAGCAGGAGGACCAGCAGCAGCAGGAGGGCGCACAGTCCGTCAAGAACGCGCCGCTCGCCGCCCACGTCGAGTCGGCGCTCGCCGCCGTCAAGGCAGCCGTCGATAATGCGCAGCGCGCCGGCGATGTGCGCCTGGTCGTGCCCCTGCAGAGCATGGGCAACGGCCTTGCCAACCAGCGTCTCATTCTCTGGGTTCCGGAGGCGCTCTCGGCGCCCGGTGCCCCGCTCTCGCGCAAGATGCCCTGCCCGCAGTGCTCCTCCACGCACGACGTCGACGAGGGTGTCTGGCCCTCGGACTTTTGGTTCGCCGCCAGCGACGACACCTACGTCGCCGCCAAGCAGTATGAGTGCCAGACCTGCGCGCTCGCCTTCCGCGGCTGGAACCCCAAGTCCGTGCGCGCGCTCCCGCCCGCCATCGCTTCGCGCTTCCCGCTGAACGGCCTCGACATGAACGCCCCGCGCTTCGCCTTCCTCTTCGCCACCTCGCCTGCCGCTGGCAGCGACAACGAGCACGCCGGCCTCGAGGTCCCGCTCCTCTTCCGCTCCATCAGTGAGGTCTCGCTCTCATGCGAGAGCCTGCCCAACATCGACATCGACAAGCTTGTCGGCGCCGAGGAAGACCATGACGCGCACCACACTCACAACAGCGCCTCCGGCGCGAACTTCGACATGCCCGACGGCCTCGACATGGACCGCCTCGAGCCCATCCCTCTCGGCGGCCGCGCGCTGTCCACCGGCGGGATCTCCGATCTTTTCGGCCCCACTTCGATGCTCCCCGACTCGCACACCGTCGCCGCGCCGCGTGTCGAGCATCCTGTGCCCTCTTCTCCCTACATGCCGGTGCACCATTACCCGATGCAGCAGCACCAGCACATCCCGCACCAGCACCAGTTCTCGCAGCCGCCGCCGCCCTCGGCACCGTTCTCGCGCGACGGCTACTCGTCCGCCTCGAGCGGCAGCCTCTCCTCGGGCACCACCTCGATGGGTTCGGGCGTGGGCCTCGAGCCCGCCTTTGACCCGTCCTTCATGCCCATGGACGACTTCAAGCCCACCAAGAAGCCCGCCGATGACGAGGACATCTTCTCCGCCGCGTCGCCCGACGCCACCATGGCCCACGCCAGCATGACGGCCACCCGCCGCTCCATCCAGTTCTGCAGTGTTTGCTTCGGCGTGCGCCGGCAGAGTGGTCAGCTTGTCGCCGGCCACCGCCCCGACGGCTTTTGCCCGGTCAAGAAGCGCAAGGCCACCACACAGGAGAAGCGTGAGCTCCGCCGCCGCCGCCAGAAGATGCGTCGCGCCATCAAGAAGCGCCGCCCGGACGCTGTCGCCGTCTAATGCCCCAGATCGGGCCGGATTGAGGGGTCGTGCGTGGCCCTTGCAATTTTTCCACCACGCACTGCGACTACTGCCTTTTGACGTTCCATTAGCACGAGCCATACGACGCGACACACAAGGTGCCACCCGTCCGCTGCCGCGGGCGAAGCACGTTGTCCTGTGGCTCATTTGACAGGTTTATTCAATGTCCCTAAATGTGATGATTCCCTTTTCTCGATGCCGTCTGATTTTTTCAAGATTGCTGCCGTCTCGCCTTGGAGTGGCGGCTCCGACGGACCGCACTGAGTCAGTGACTGCTGTGAACGTGCTTCGGTATGAGAGTGTGCGTGTGTACTTGGTACTACTCAAAGTCCTAGCTGAGTACTAGTGGCTGCGCTCTCCCGCCGCGGACCTCACTCAGCTGGCCTGCAGTGCTTACAAGTTACACATAAGCTGGCACCCAAGCGCGCAGAGCGCGCAGCGCGCAACGCGCAACGCGCAACGCGCAACGCGCAGCGAGATGGCAACACGCGACGAGGCGAGGCCACTCGCGGCCGGCTTTGACCACGCACTAGCCATGGCGGCCGCCACCGGTGACCTTCCCGGCATCGCGGCCATCCTCGATGTCAAGGTGAGCACAGGCCAGCTCGGCTCGGCCAAGAGCAAACTAGGCCGCGCGGCGCTCATTCGCGCGGCTGGCAAGGGCCAGCTGTCGGCCATGCGTGACCTGATGCGCCGCGGTGCAGAGCCCACTTGCTATGGCGCTGACACCTTTCGTACGCCGCTGCACGAGGCCACGTGCACGCGCAAGACCGCCGCGGTCGAGCTCCTGCTTGAGGCTGGCGCACGCCCGGATGTCGAAGACGCAAAGTTTCGCCGTACGCCGCTGCTCTGGGCCTGCGATCAGGGCTCGCTCGAGATCGTCGTCATGCTGCTGGCGGCTGGCGCCGACCCCGAGGCTCGCGACGTCAAGGCCATGACAGCGCTGCTCCTTGCCAGCGCGCGCGGCCACGTGGCCATCGTTGATCTTCTGCTGCGTGCCCACAGCGCCGACGTCGAGGTGCGTGACGCCCGCTTTGGCAGGACCGCGCTAGAGTGGGCGCTTTGGAACGGCCACGACGACGTTGCAGCACTGCTCTTCCTGGACGCCTCGTCTCGCGTGCATGAGCAAAAGCCGTGTCTGGACCGTGCCGTAGAGCTCAGGAGTCCTCTTCTCATCGCCATCGTGCTCCTTTCATCGCACGAGGCCGGCAATACCGCCGTAGCAGACGTAGCCACGCGAGCGCTACCCGAGACGGCCGATGGTTCGCTTGAGTGGAGCAAGACAGTCGTTCAGAATGCACGAGCGTCCCTTTCTTTTAAAGAGCTCGCCAGGGCACCGTGCGCTCTTCATGTAAGCTTGGGCTGGGAAAAGCCAAATAGGGATGGAGAAAAGGGGTGGTAGCCAAGTTCAGTTTTGTACAACTACACCAATGTCCTGGTTCGGCCAGACTTGACGGCCGGTTGGTTTGGTCCGTGCTTTCGCGGAGAAAGATGCTGGTGGGAAAAATGCGCGCGCTGCGCGCGTGCGTGTGCCAAAGATGGATGGAGAAAAAGGGTAGCCAAGTTCAGTTTTATACAACTACAGCAATGTTCTGGTTCGGCCAGAGTTGACGGCCGGTTGGTTTGGTCCGTGCTTTCGCGGAGAACTTGAAAGATGCTGGTGGGAACAGCGAGCAGCGAGCGGCTAGCGGCACGACAAGGGCGGCAGCGGCAGCAGCAGCGCTGCGCGCGTGCGTGTGCCAAAGATGGATGGAGAAAAAGGGTAGCCAAGTTCAGTTATGTACTACTACAGCAATGTTCTGGTTCGGCCAGAGTTGACGGCCGGTTGGTTTGGTCCGTGCTTTCGCGGGGAAAGGTGCTGGGAAAGATGCGCGCGCTGGGCACGGCGTAGGCTGGCACCGCCCGGCTAGCAGCTTGAGGAGCAGGCTCGACTTGCCGATAGCGGGGGCGCCCATGAGTATCGTGGTTCATGCCAGGCTGGTGCCTGGAAAGGGGGCCAAGGAAAGAAGGAAAGGAGGGAGAAGAATGCCGCGCGGTTTCGGTTGGCTTGCTGTGTGCAAAAGAGGCCACGCGCTAGGGCCTTTCATGTTCGAAGAGGTGTTTGCAGGAGGGCAAGTGGAGATTTCTCTCTGCGACGACGCAGACAGACAGGCAGTGTCCTCGAAACAGGCTCAGGCTCAGGCGGCCGCAGCCTCGTCGCCATCGTCGTCGCTCGGCCCGCTGCTCCCCTTTCGACGATGGATGGCGCGACGGAGCTTCTGGCGACGGCGCCGCAGCTCCTTCTTCTCCTCAGCAGTGGCTCTGCGCTGCGTCACGGGACACCAACCATCTGGTCGGTGCCCGCCGAAGAGCTCGCCGCTGACGCGGCGAATGCCGAGGCAAGAGGAGCAAAACTGCGTGGCACGGTTGCTACCGCGCATACTGCAGGCTGCCATGAGGATGACGTCGGGCGAGGAGCTAGCGAGCATCGTGGCGACCGCCGGGTCCTTGAGCGCCTCGGCGTCGATACGCTCCTTGGCTGCCTTACGCTCGGCAGAGCCCTCCTGCATGAGGGCCTCCGACTTGGCCGCCTGCCGCTGCTGCTGCTGCTGCTGCTGCTGCTGCTGCTGCTGGCGGCCCGAGCGCGCCTGGCGAGCCGGCTCTACCTGCGGCGACTGCGGCGGTACGAGCACGCCGGACTCTCGCGCCTGCTGCTCGCGCGCCTGCGCCTGCGCCTTTTGCAACGCGCGAATCTGCGCGTGCGCCTGCTCCTCGGCCTTGGCCTTGGCGCTCGCCTGCGCCAAATGCATGCCGATTTCTGTCTCCTGCTCGGTGTGCTGCTGCGCGTGCGGCTGCATGGGGCCAAGCGAGGGCGAGGGCCCAAGCATGGGTGAGCTCGCCAGGCTTGCCGGCCCGGAAGAGGGCCCGTGCGCATGCAGGCGCCAGAGCTGCGGTTGCGAAGGCGGCTCTTGCTTGGCCAGGTTGCTCACGAGCGCACGCGCGGCGCGTAAGGAGTCGGGAGTCGAGCTCTGCGAGCGCGTCGGCGCGTCCAGTTGCTCGGCACCCGTAATGTCCGTCTCGCTGCCCACATCCCCGCCGCTGCCGCCGCTGCCGCTCGTATCGAGGAAGAACTTGCGTCGCTTGCGCGACTGCCGCGAGCTGCCACTGCCGCTTGAGTCGCTGGCCAGCGAGGCGGCCCGTTCCGTGGATATGAGGCTCCCGCTCGAGCTCGCCCCGGCCGCCGATGGCCCGAAGCTGGCCGTTGAGGACGCCGCCGCGAGGTTCGAGGGCCGCGACCCGGCCTCCTCCTGCTCCCTGCGCTGCATCTCCAGAAGCCGCTTGCGCTGCTCAGCCTGCGCGCGCTCGAGGTCTGCCTGCTGCCGTTCGTGCTCCAGAAGCATGTGCAGCTGTTCCAGCTGCTGCTTCGCAGTCTGCGCCTCTGCGCCGCCCTTGCCGGTCCACGACCCGCGTCGCGGGCGCGCCAGATCATCCTGATCTGCGGCTGTCGGCGACGGCGATGGCAGCGGCTGCTGCTGTTGCTGCTGCTGCTGCTGCTGCTGCTCCTGCTGCTCGCGCTCAAACTGCTCGCTCGCCTGGCGCGTCGCCTGGCGCAGAAACCCGAGCCGACTTGACAGCCCACCAGGGACGGCCGTCGTGGTGGTGCTCGGGCTGTCGCTGTTGCTCATCTCGCTGCCCTTGTCCGCGCCGAAGATGGGCGCCCCCTTGGCGCCTCCCTGGCCATGACGCACTGCTCGCTGACGCTCTCGCCGTATGTCCTCCGCGTCGTCAGCCTGGTCCTGCTCAGGCTGCTCAGGCCTGCCGCGCCGCTGCTTGCTGGACGCCCCGCGCGTCATCATGAAGGGCTCAGCCGCGGGCGGCGGGATGAGCGGCGTGAGCGCGCCCGGGTTGACCTGCTCCGGGTGCGGCACGAAGAAGAGCGGGCCGCCCTGCACGCCCGGGTGCGGCTGAGGCACTGCGAGCCCGGGCGCGACCAGCAGTCCGCTGCTCGACGGCGCCTCCAGGCCAAAGCCGCCGAGCCCAAACCCCAGCGCGGAGCCCAGCCCGCCGCCGCCGCCCTGCCCAGCCGCCCCGCGCGCCGCCGCCGCGCCCAGGGGCGGCCGGTACGAGAGCCCCGTGGTCGTCGTGGTGTCTGCCTTGCCCACGGCCGGGCCCAGCTGCACCTCGTCTCTCTCTCTCTCTCTCTCTCTCTCTCTCTCTCGCCTGTTGCTCGCGCCTCCGCCTCGCTCGCCAAGCCAGAGTCTCACTCGCCAGTCTCCCTCGCGCTCGGGCTCAGCCTCGCCGCTTTCCTTCTCCGGCCCCTGCGCGAGCGTTCCCAGGACCCAACAGTTGTGTTGCGCCTCGCCGCCCGGCAGCCTCCCGCTGTGGCGCCTGCTGGCCGCTGAGGCTGCTGCTGCAACACCTCGCGGCGCCCCGCAACAAGAGCTGCCGCTGAGCCCGCGCCAGCCGCGCCGCGCCGCGCCGCGCCGCGCCGACCCGCGCCGACCCGCGCCGCGCCGGTTGGCGATCTCGCGCCCCGATTCTCTCTCGCGCGACCGCGATCGCAAGGCGGCTCCTGCGCGCGTACGCTGCGGAAGCCTGACCGCGCCTGCCCTGAGCTCGAGCCCAGGGCACTCCCCGCCGCACACGTGCGTCCCCGCCCGCCGTTGGCGGGGACCTCCGCAGCACCTCGGACCCGTTCGATCAACCGGGCGGGCCGCGCGGCGCCGCTCGCCGCCGACTTTTCGCGATCAAGGCCGCCAAGCCTGCCGCGCTCGTCTCGCTCGCTCGCCCGCTCGCTCGCCCGCCCGCTCGCCCGCTCGCTGGCCCGCTCGCTCGCCCGCTTCGTGCTCTCGCCTGCGCGCAGCTGCTAGCTCAGGCTGCCAAGGGGATGATGCGCTCGCCCCGCTCGTGGGCGATGCGACTTTGCCACGCCTTCCTGGCTCGGCTCGCGCTCGCGTGGCGGCTGGCGTGCTTCGCGATCTCGCGCCTCGCACCACCGCGGCGCTGCCCAGGGAGTTTGGGGTATGCTTCAGCCGCTGAGGCGCGTCGAAGGCCTTGCCAAGGTGCCACGACTTGAGCCCTGATGCGAGCTTGCTCGCTCGCTCGTCCTCAGCACGCCAGCCACCCTCGCGTTGCCTTGTCCAGCGGCGTCGGCCCGGCACCGGCAGGGCGCGCCCGCTCTGCGCTCGCTCGCTCGCTCGCTTGCTCGCCAGGCAGCCCGCCCGCCCGCGCGCGCGCCAGCCCGCCCGCCCGTCCTTGCTCTGGCGCTGCCGCGTCTCGCACGCGGCCCCGCGGCGGCCGGCAAGGCGTCGGCGGTGGCCGGCGAGATCGCGCGCTCGCTCACCCCTGGCCCAACGTGCGGTGGTACGGTGTGCAGGGCTGGAGGCAAGTATTTGGCTAGCCCCTCCACGCCCTATACCGCAGTGCGGGGATTTGGTGGACGATGGCCCCAGTTGCCGAGTGACTGCGGTAGCTGGATCAACCGCCCCCAGACAAGAATTGCGCTGGAGCGTTCACGTGCATCGAGGCTGACCTCGGGGCCGGTGCAGCGCTCCGACAAGAAGCACTGCAACATCTGCAGCCAGTAGCATCTGCTGATGGTGTTCCTGCGGCGGCCGCTGCAGCCCGCAAGGTTGGTTGCGGCGTGCCTTTGGCGGCAGGCACACATCGTGGGGTAGGAGTAGGCTGGAGCTTGCAGGGGCCATGTTGGACGAGCGCGTGCTGAGCGTCGCATCTCGCATCGCGGCGTCCGCTTCGGTTGGAGTGCTCGCGCCCATCTCATGCTTCGCCAACATCCAAAAGTCGCATGGTTATCCAGCGCCAATTTTCGAAGCGTTGTCGATCAACCGGCCCACTAGGCCGACGCTTTCCTTTTGTCTGAGACTCCCTCTGCCGGAGCTGCGTCCTGTGCTGCACGCTGCTCGTGCTGTGCGGCCGGCGTGTTACCTGCTAGATCAAGAGCGACGTACTTGCCGTGAAGCGCTCGCGACACGAGCGAATCGGAGCGATTGTGCCTCCAGCCGCCACGGCTGCATCATGAGCCGCGGAGCACCGGAGCGTCTCTTCTCTTCTCTCTATGCCTCGGAAACACCAGGGGAAGCGGAGGACCTTGTCCGGGAATGCCTGCTCTGCGACCTTAAGGAGCGCGCCAATCTGCCTGACCGACTCGGACCATGACCGCCCCCGGGCCGCGCCAACCACCGTGCCTTACGGCAGTAAAAGCCCAGTCCGAGTCCTTACAACCTGGTGTCCACGATCAGGATCCTCGTGTTTCTTCTGCGTTACGCACGCCAGCAGCAGCAGCAGCCAAAGAGTCACCTCGCGAAGCACTAGTCACCTCGCGAAGCACTCCTGGGAGCTGTGGGCAAGCGCATTTCCCCAAGACTGCTTTGGACGATTGCTGCGCGAGTCGCGAGTCGAGCCTGTCCGAGTGAGCAGAGCCTCGGTGCCCACCCGCTTGCGAAGCTCGTTGCTGGCTGGCTGCAGCGCAGCACAGCGGGCCAGTTGCCATGCGCAGGCCGGGCAGCGCCTCGCGCTGCGCACCGAGAAGCGCACGTGCATCGCTCGGGTCGATCTGCGCAACGCCTTTTATCCATATGCGTTGCGCAGCCTAACGGCCCCACTGCACGACACCCATCGTCTCGCGGCTCAAGGGTGCTTCGTGCGTTCTCTCCTCCTCCACGGCAAGCTGTGCCAGCCGCCGATCGAGCGCCGCACTGCTCCGCCCTGTGCTCTGTCGCGCAGCGCTGCGCAGCGCACCAAGGAGAAGGAAGACCTCTCTATCTGTGACCACTGCCAAGAGGAGGTGGTACCAACCAATGTAGGCCACAACATCTCCGCATCCGAAACCCGGCACCAGGCGCGACAAGAGACGCAGCGCCTAAAGGGCCGTTGGCCCGCAACGAAGCAGCTGGTGTACATGCTGGCGCGATGGAGCAATGGTGCCTTTGTAAGCCCGATGGAACTAACGTTACGACCCTGACCTGGGCGGCGAAGGCAAGGTGGCCAGCGCTGGAGGGGAGTCGAAACAGCAACACAGGGCAAGAGTCAGCAGGCAGTCTTCAAAGCTCGCGGCCGAGCCGCTGCAGCTACTGCCGCTGCAGCCGCTGCAGCCGCCGCAGCTGCAGCCGCCGCAGCCGCCGTATCCGGCAGAATGCGCCGCTGGCTACGACCTTCCGGCGGGGCGCGGGCGGTCGCCCCGGCCCCCGGAGACGCGGCACCCGGAGACAAGGAGTTCGTCAATAAGGCAGAAAACCACACCGCGGAGTGGCCTGGCACCGTGCCGCTGGCTTGCGCCTGCCTCGCCGGCTACCTCGTAATCGGGTCCACCTCGCCACTTCTCCTCAAATTTCACCCCGAGAGCTCGAACGTGGCAGTGCTGGTCGCGGTCGGCCTTGACTCGGTCGTCTCCGTGCTCTTCGCCGGAGACGCGTGGCTGCAGGCCAATGGCAGTCCACCAAACCTCTTCCGCAACGTCATCCGGAAACCTGCCGCACTCCTCGCGGTCCTGCCACTCGGGCTCGTCGCCTACGCCACCTCCGGCGTCTCGCTCGCAACGAGCGTCCTTTCGCTTGCCAAGCTGCTGCACGTGAAAAGGGTGGTCCAGGCCTACGTGCCCGCCTTTCTTAGTGTCGTCAAGCGCGTCTTTCCCAACCCACCGCAGCAGCTCATGCGCCTCGCCGGCTTTGCGGCCGTCGTCATTGTCGTGCAGGGGCTCGGATCCGCGCTCTACTATTGGCTCGGCGAGCTCGGCCAGCCTGGGCTATCGTGGATCGATCATGATGGCTTGCGCAACGCCAACTCCACGCGCAACCTCGAAGACCCGGCCTCGCCGGCTGCCCTGCGTTTCGCACGCTCCATGCACTTCATCTGGCAGACCCTGCTTACTGTCGGCTACGGCGATGTCGCACCGGCGACCGCAGCCGAGCGACTCTTCGGGTCCGCCCTGTGCCTTGCCGGTGTCTTCGTCATGGCCTACATGATCGCCAACCTCACATCCTACCTCATCAATCTCGATTCCACGCCCAGCGCGCACAGAGGCACGATCGAGAGCGTCGACCTCGTCCTCAGGGAGAGAAGGTTTCCAAATGCCACGAAGCGCATCGTTGTCCGCTCTCTGCAGCGCCTCTGGACTCGCTCCCGCGGCCTCTCGCGCACCAAGATCTTCGACGCGCTCCCGCCCACGCTTGTGCGAGAGGTGCTCGTCGAGCGAGCCACCCATCTCATGAACGTGCCACTCTTCCGAATGCCGGGCTCCAAGGAACCTTGCAGACAGGTCGTGCTCGCGCTCGTCGACCTCATGGAACCTTCGATCTTCGAGCCAGGCCGCACGCTGCGCGATCCGTGGACCACCCTGCCATTTCGCCCCGGCGTGCTTTGCTTCCTTCTTAATGGCACCGCGTCCAAGCGCAGCAACACGAAACCGCGCCGCGCAGAGACGACGAAGCAACACGGCTTCTTTGGCGCCAGCTCGCGCTCGCTGCGCTCCATCGCCTTTGGCCGCTTCCGCTCGCGAAACAGCACCGACAAGGCCGACCGGGACCACGACGCGCCCGCGAACGACCAGCCCGCCACCACCACGAACACCACGAACGCCACCACTGCTACCAACCACCGCCGCATGGAATCCTTGCGGCAAGGAAGCTCCCGCCGCGCCATCGACCGCAGCTTCACGGCCTCCTCCGAGATGCTATGGGGCTTTGCAGACCTCGAGTCCCCTCGCGGCGTCCACGCGGAGCCCTCCAACGAGCTCAAAGCCGAGGTGCAGAGCCATTTCCCCGACGTGCTCGCGCCCGGTAGCTCGCTCGGTGCGCTCAGCTTTTTTGACGTTTTGCACTGCCAGGCGCCACGCTACACGGCGCTCACGCGTTGCGAGGTCATCCACCTCAGCTACGTCGACTTCCGCCGCCTCGCGCTCACCTTCCCAGAGTGGGACATGCTCGCCACCTCTGAAGCCGTCATGTGCGCTATCCACGGCGGCAGGCATGCCGACTCCAAGACCAGCGACGGCGATGCAGCATCCGCCAGGCTGCATGTGCAACATGCAGCCACGCCGCTGGCCGATCTAGACCTTGATGAGCGCGTCTGCGATCAGCTCGATGCCGAATGTGCATACTCTTCCCTCGCTCCGGACCTGGATGACGACGAAGACAACGACGACGACGACGACGATAGACGCGAAAGACTGGCTGCAGATTCTGCCGACGGACAAGACATCGGGACCAGCAACCAGCAAGGTCCAGTGCCCGCACTCGCCATACGCAAATCCTCCAACGCGCGCCAGTCTCAGGTCGCAGCCAACAAGAGAAAAGGAGCCAAGATTGCCGCACTCGTGCTGCAGGCAGAGAAGAGACCTCCCGACGCCGATCTCAGCGGCTGGCGACGCAGACTCAAGCGTTTCCGCTTCAAGCCACAGTCAGCCGCCGAGGTGATTTGGGACTGCCTCGCGACTGGTTTCCTCCTCGGCTATTACAGCGTCTTCGTTCCGTTCAACCTCGGTCTCGTCATTGCTGGCCTCCAGCTCAGTGCTGCGAGCCTCTCGACGCTCCTGTTCATCACCCTCGTCGACGCCTTCATGTTCGCCTATTATATCGTGCGCCCGCTCTTACTTGATGAGAGCGACGCCAAAGCCTCGCAGCACGACCCCTCGGCGCAGCAGGGTCAGGAGCTTGTTCTTAGGCAGTTGCAACAGCAGCGTCCCAGCCTCCGTGCGAGCAGCAGCGTGAGTAGGTCCTCGCGCCGCGGTAGCACGTCTCCGCGCACAGGCGCCGGCCCCCCCCCGAGGTCTCTTCAGGCGCACGAGCAGTTCCACTGACCGTCGCCGTTCCGTGGCTTCCTCCGTCAACCTCGCCGTGGGCATGTGGGCCACTCAGCAGGAATACCTCGCCACGCGCCGCGCCGCCTTGGCTCGGCGCTGGGGGGTTCTCATGCGCATATCGCGTTCGATCTTCGAGACGTTGCTCGCGGCCTGCTCCGTGGCCAGCATCGCCCTCGAGGCTAGCCTCGTCTTCGGCGGCCACGGCGAGGCGGAGCGCACCGACCTGGACCGCTCCCTTGCGATCCTGCGTCTTCCATTCCTCCTGCGACTCTACAATCTGGGCGGCCTCGTCGATCGCGTCCATGTCCACTTCCATGCCTGGCGGCAACGCAGGCGCCTCGCCCAGGCTGTGCACGCGGACCACCACGCGAATCGCCGCGCCGACACTGCCGCACCCTCCCGCGGTGCAGCTGCGGGCCCGCCCTCGGACGCCCCCGACGAGCTCGCCAGCGACATCGGCAGCAACTCGCTCTCCGCGCGCCTCGGCGTCTACTTTTGCCTCTGGGCCCACATCATTGCCTGCTATGGCATGACAATCGTCGTCACGTACCCAGCGCTGGCCGCAGAGCATGCGCACAGTGGTCTCAAGCTCTACTCCGTCGGCTTCTACTGGTCGCTCACCACCATCACGACGACTGGCTTCGGCGACATCTCGCCCAGCTCGGCGCGTGCCTCGCTCATCACAACCCTCCTGGCCATCATCGGCATCGCCGCCTACTCTTGCCTCGTGTCATTCATTGGCACGCTGCTCAAGGACGTCGAGCTCTCCGAGCATAATATCGCGCACCACCGGACCTGTCTCACTGCCTTTATGCTCGATCGCAAGATTTCGGCACACCTGCAATCTCGCATCTTTGCCTACTTGCAGCACGTCGAAGCGCGGGACCTCATCACCTTCCGCCGCGTGCTGGGCACCCCGGTTGATCTCCGCACGACTCGTTTTGCCAAGCCCTTCTCGCGCATCAAGCAGCACCCGGCGCTTTTCACCTCAAAGCCGATGCCAGAGGAGGGGAACGACGCCCTCGTGCGGGCCAGCTCCTCGGACTCCCTGGTCCGTCTGCGGGACCAGCAAATCGAGGAGCGCGAGCACCACGCCCAGACCTCCTGGTCACGCCTGCCTAACCTGCGCCTGTATCGCGACACCTTACTCTGCCCGCGCTCGCATGAGTCTGACTACCTATGCGCCGACGAGCGCCAGCAGCTCGTCTATGACCTCGCTGGCGGCCTCCTGCGCACGTCCAAGCTGCTTGCCGCGGCGTCCGACGCCTTCGTTCGGGAGGCTTGCGCCCTGCTTGACTTCCGCGTCGCCATGCCCGGCGAGATCATCATCGCCGAAACCGACAGCGAGTGGGCGCTCTTTTTCCTCGTGCAGGGAGACGTCGAGGTGCGCGGCGCCAACGACATCAAGCTGCGCAGCATCGCAGAGGGACAGCCATTTGGCGAGCGCGTCTTTGCCCACAAGAGCATGGCCAACCGCATCGTCCTTGAGGAGCATGGAGGCCGCCTCTCCGCGCGCGGAGAGGCGCAAATCTCCTCTCGCAGCCCGACGTCGGCTGTGGACAAGTCGCGGTGGATCGCCACCACCGCCTGCGAGATGTGGGTGCTTCAGGGCCGTGTTATACACCATCTCGGTGCGCTTTTCGAGCGCGACGACGCGCTTGTCGCAGCAGCCGAGCGCGACCTCGCCACGGCCGACCAGCGCGAGACCATCGCCATGAATCTGCGTCGCGGCGGTAAGCTCGCCAAAATGGCTGGCGATGAGGAGTCCGTCGTTGCGCAGGGCAAGGGCCCGCGCGTCTTCAAACTCGAGTCGCGCACTCAGACCGCGTGGAAGCTCCTCATGTTTCTCGTCCTTATGTGGGAGTACGTCCTCTTCCCTATTCGTCTCGCCTTTAGCTGGCGCTTCGCGCAATCGCCGCCGCTGGCTGTGGCTGTGGATGCCTGCTGCGACGTGCTGCTCATGGTCGACGTTCTTCTGCGCGTTCGATTCTTCGAGTTCCAGACCTCAGATGGCCAGCGCCTTGACCAACCGGCCGAGTTTCGCGGCGCCTATTTGCGCTCGCTCTTTGGCATTGGCGACGTGGTAAGCGCGCTGCCCATCGACCTCATCGCTACACTCGCTGTGGGAGCGACGGGTCCCTTGCTGCGCTTCAACAAGCTTCTGCGCGGCTTGCGCATTCTGGACCACCTGGCGTCGCTCGGCGGACACGTGAAAAACCAGGCACAGCGCAGCTTCACCACCATCGCCAAGCTCGTCTTCGTCTTCTTGCTCATCGCGCACTGGGCAGGCTGCCTATTCTACCTCATCGCGCTCCGCTCGGTCCGCAACGGCGAGTCGTCCTGGGTCGACGCCAATCACGCCAATCTCATTGGCGTCGACGCCTCAGGCCCTGTCTCCACCCTCGTGGTTCTTGACGCCCACAGTACCTGGGTTCACCATTACGTGGCGGCGCTCTACTTTGCCGTGGCCGCCATTACGGCCGTCGGCTACGGCGATGTGGTGCCCATCTCGCAAAGCGAGATCATCTACACGGTCGGCGTGCTCGTCATTGGCGGCTTGCTCTACTCGGTCATCATCGCCTTCCTGGAGGACATTGTGGCCCAGTCCGACATCACCTCCATCCTTTACCAGAAGAAATCGGACCTTATATCCGCCTACGCGACCCTGCGCGAGCTCCCGGTGGCTCTACGCGCCTCCCTGCGCGCCTTTGCCTTCCGCTGCTGGAAGCACCAAAAGGGCGTCAACGATGACGACATCCTCGGCTTTCTCAGCCACTCGCTGCGAGCGCAAGTTGCGCTCGAGCTCGTGGGCGAGCAAACCATGCGCAGGCTGCCAGTCATCGGGCCATCCGGCCTCTGGCGCTTCCTTGCCGACACGCTGCGCTTCGACCGCTACCGCCGTGACACCCTGCTCTACCACGCCGGTCAGGAGAGCTCTTACCTCTTCATCATCATCAGCGGCACCGTGGAGATCGTCTCGGCGGATCTGACCAAAGTCTTTTACCAGCTGGAGAAGGGTGGCGCAGCCGGCGTCGACGGTTTCTTCCGGACCAACACGCTTGGCTACGCCGCCTCGGCGCGCTGCAAGACGACTTGCGAGGTCGCCGTTCTCACGCGAGACGACCTCCTGCGCGCGCTGCTCGACAACCCGCAGCTCTTCGCGGTGTTCTCCCAGGAGCTCAAGTCCTTCATTGCCAAGCCCAGCGACCTCGAGCACACCAAGAAGAACCTCGACAAGCGCAAGCTCACCAAGATGTTTCAGGCCGACGAGGAACGCGAGACTTCGCGCCGCCGCTCGCGCTTCGATCTCAACAACTACGTCTTGCTGCCCTCGCACGTTGGCTACGTTGTTTTTCATGGCCTGCTCTTCGCGCTCGTGCTCGCCTATGGCCTCATCGTGCCGTTCTGGGCGGCACGCTCAGCTACGCCCGACAGCGGCCTGCGCGAAGACCCGCTGCCCGCCCACCTCGTCGACGCGGTCCTCGACGTTGGCGCATGGACCGCCATCGTGTGGAAGACCCTCTTCGTCTCGCGCGTGCAACGCGGCATTCAGTACACAGAACCCAAGGACATTCGCCGCGCCTACTTGCGGTCCATGGAGGGTGTGCTCGACATTCTCGCGACACTCCCTTTCGACCTGGTCGCGCTAGGCGCCGGTGCCTCGCCGGAGGCTGTCTTCGATCTTCGCCTGTTGCGCCTGTTGTGGATTCGCCATGTACCGCGCATCTGGACGGTCTTTGACAACGCCTTGGACGCTGCATCCAACGCATCCATCAGCGCCGGCTATCGTCATTTGACAAAGATTGTGGCAGCCGTCCTCCTTCTCACGCACTGGCTCGCCTGCGCCGGGACCCGTGTCCTTCTGTCCACGCGGCCCACGGACGCGCCCGAGGACCGTTTGTCCTATGTTGACGTGCTCTATGCAACCTTTTACACGCTCACCACCGCGGGCTTTGGCAACGTGGAGGTTCGGGGAATGGCGGAGCGCCTCTTCGCCATCCTGGTCATGATCCTTGGCTCCTTCTTTTGCGACGCCGGCATCACGTCAACACTCGTCTCCATCATCGACATCAAAGACTCCACCGCCGCGGCTGAAAGCCGCTACCATGAGGCCGCACAACAGCTCGTCGCGCATATGCGCTTGTCCGAGCAGACAACCGCGCTCGTGCGCATGTACCATCAGTATCGGATCGACGTCATGCCCATGGTGGACGAGAACTGCCTTCGCGAGCTGCCCTTCTCGCTGCGCTGCGCGGCGCGCGACGTCCTCGCGGAGCAGGCGCTGCGCATGAGCCCGGCTTCCTGCAGGCCGCTGCGCGACTTCTCCGATGGCCTTCTAGTCGCACTTTTTCGCAATCTGCACACCGAGGTGATCGTACCCGCCGAGACGCTCTTTCAAGCCAAAGAGCCCATGCACCGTCTCATTCTCGTGGCGCGGGGATGCGTCCTCGCGTTTGGCACAAGCGCTATGCCCGTTCATCGTGTGCGCGAGCTCGGCTCCTCGCGCCTCATTTTGGAGAGGCAGACCTCCTCCGTGGCGCGCCACGACCGCGTCTCGCAGACCGATGACAATAGCACGACCCTCTTCGACCCAGGCCTCCTGCTCCCCAACGTTGCGTGGGGCGAGCTCGCACCCGTCACCCTCGTCACGGGCAGCTTCTGCGAGGTGCTCATCTGCGAGCGCTTGGTCTACGAGCGGCTGCTGCGCCTGCGCCCACCCATCGCCGGTCGCTATGCGTCCGTGGTCCAGCTCATGGAGAGCAAGGAGGACCTTCGCTTCTTCGTCGACTTCCTCAAGCGCCGCTTCATGATGGAAGCTTACGAGTTTGTGCGCGCCGTTCACGACCTGCAGCAAGCGCCCAACAACCCGCAGGTCCTCGAGAAGCGCGCCACGGCCGTACTGGACAAGTTCATCCGCCGCGATAGCCCAGACGCCCTTGCACTGGACGACGACGTGGCCCGCGAGGTCATCGCGCGCGTCGAGGAGGAGCACAGCGCGGACGCCTTTCACCTCGCCTACATCGCTGCGCTGAGAACGCTCGAGAAGGAGATTCTGCCGCAGTTTCTCGCCTCGGAGGAGTATGCCAAGATGCTCACTGCCGCGCACCGCCGAACCACCCTCGTGCGCAAGTCCATACTTCGACACTGACAAGGTTCACGCCGCCGGGCGCGTATTGATGGAAGAAATTGTGCGTGTTTTATTTTTTAATTGAGCTCGTAGCCTATGTTGTCAAAGACATCGCAGACCTTGGTCTGGAAGTCGCCATATGAGGTGGCCTCAGACGGCGTGTCGATGGCTAGAAAGTTGTCGCCGCGAAAGCGCTCCAAGGCGTTCTCGCCAGCCGCCACGCGAGCCCAGACGGACTGTATAAAGGCGCTCATGGCCCGCTCGGGAGCGTCCATGTCAGGGTGATCGCCCGTGAGCAGGTAGATGGACCCGAACAAAAAGTTCAAATCGATGCCGTGGCACACCGAGGCGAAGCACTCCGGGTCGCCGCTATTGCGGCTCCAAAAGTCAATAAAGGACGGCAGATGCTCGAAGCGGTAAACGAAGACGTCGTTGGTCCGCGCGGCGCGGCGCGCGAACGCGCGAATCGAGCAGGTGAAGATGTAGTCCGTGCCAATGCGGGAGAGGAAGGGCCGCACGTCTCCAGCGCGGACGAGCGCCTCGTCCGGAGGGCCATAGAGACGAAAGATTTTAAGCGCCGAACGCAGCCCGAAGACTGCCGAGACGAACAGCTCGTAGGCCGTCGTGGTCATGGGCTCCGGCGAGGCCTCCCAGATGAACATGAGCGACTCGTTCGCAACCGAGCCGATCAGAATGGGCACCGGCGCGAGCCGCTCCTTTTCGGCCGCGTCAAAGGGCGACAGCGGCAGCTCCGTGCCGTCCACGACCGGCGTCCACGGCATAAACTTGTGCAGGAGCTGGCCAGGCTCCGTGGGAAAGGCCGTCTTGCGCTGCTCGGCAATGATGGTCTCTGCGGGCACTGCGCGCAGGCAAGCCTCCTCCGCCTGCTCGCTCCGTCGTCTGCAGCCAACGCGCTCCACGAAAATGTGGCTCAGCTCCTCCGCCTTGCGCGTCGTCTCCGTGGGCAGCGCAACCGGGTCCGACATGACGATGGCAGCCTGGAAGTACGGCCAGCTCTTGGGACTCGCTAGGTGCGCGGCCACGGAAAAGGCACCGGCGCTCTGGCCGACCACCGCCACGCGCGCCGGGTCGCCGCCAAATGCACCCACGTTGTCCTGGATCCACCGTAGAGCCAGCCGCTGGTCCTGCAACTGATAGTTGCCGTGAATGCTGCCGCGCTTCGTGTAGAGGCCGCCCAGGACGCCGAGCCGGTAATTAAAGGTCACCACCACCACGGACTGGTTCGCGGCCCAGCGCGATCCGTGGTACATGTTCGTCCCGCCAGCGCCAACGATGTAGTTGCCGCCATGGATAAACGCAATCACCGGAAGCGGCGCTTGCTTCTTCTGCAGCGATCGCACGGGCGAGAACACGTTGAGGGAGAGGCAGTCTTCCGAGATCTCGCTCGGGCACGTGTGCGAGGGAAATGGCAGGTCGCAGGACTGCATGCAGCCCGGCCCGTAGGTCGTGGCGCGCAGCGTTCCGTTCACGAACGGGCCAGCGGGCAGTGGCGCCGCAAAGCGCGGCGCTTGCCCGAACGGGATGCCTTTGTACACGCACGTTGGGAACATCTCGTACCACTCGCCTAACACGCGGCCTTGCCCTGCCACGAGCGCCTCGCAGGCTGCCTCGTCTTGCAGCGTCGTTGCTACCTCCCGCTCGCCGCCGACCGCCATCTCCGCGATGCCACGGCCGGCAGCCGCAGAAACGAGGAGGAGGCAGGCGGCGAGCACAGGCAGCAGGCCAAGGCCCGCGGCAGAGGCCCGCGCCCGCGCGCGCGCGACGTTGCCGCCCCGGACCATGCTCCTTGGGTATCGACGATGCTTCCTCCCCCACCGTGAGGACTTACTTCGTATCCATCCGGGTACCGAAGCCGCACTCCGGCAGGGTCCGCTGCTTGTTGTCCCGAGTGGTAGCAGGTGGTACCCCTGTTTGTTGTTGTTGCTGTTGTTGTTGCTGCTGTTGTTGTTGCTGCTGTTGTTGCTGCTGGACAAGCCACGCCGGCTGCAGCAGGTGAGCGCCTCGACCGCGGCCTGCGGACGCCGCGGGCGGCGCTGCGGGCGCAGGGGCGGATGAGGAGGGCGCCACGCCAAAATGAAACATGTTAGCGCCACGCTCCGGGTTGCCGATGCCCTCATCGACGAGGTCGTCCTCAAAGTTGACGCCAAAGTAGCGGTCCACGAGGTAGTGTGCGCGCTGGCAAAGGTCAGTCAGGTACGGCGAGGACAGCTGGCGCATCTCAAGGGCCTCGAGCGCGTCGATGCCGTCCTCCTCGAGCACGAGCTGCGTGCCGGACCTGCCGCCAAGGCGCGCCGCGGCGAACGGGTTGCTGAGCTGCACAAGCACACGCTCTACAATATCCAGGCCGCGCCACACCAACTCCACATCGCCGTGGCGCAGCATGGCGACGGCCGAGGCGACGACCGAAGGGTCCACGGGCGTAGCAACGATTTCGATGAGCGCCCTGTCGCCGCCGCGGCGCACCAGGTTCAGCAGCGCCGTGGCTGCGGGAATCTTGGCGCCCTCTGGGCCGTGCGCGAGTTGGGTACAGATGGGCAGCCTAAAGCGATCGGCGAGCTCGCGTGTGAGCGCCTCTTCCTCGCCACTGGCCGAAGTCTTGCTGGAGCCACCATCGCCGCCCGGGCTGCTGGTGTAGCTGTTGTTGCCTTGGACATGGCCCATGTTGTTGCCGGGGGTGAGCAGATTGGCGACCGCCCAGAGCGCCTCCCGCACGAGCGAGCCCGGCGAGTGGTCGCTAAGCATGCGCTGCAGCACGTCGAGGAAGCCGGGCTGCTGGCAAACCGAATAGGAAAGGGAAGCGCGGCGCGCCGGCGTCTCGACGCGCAGCGGCACGAGGTTCGAAAGCGCGCGCAGCGCCGGCACACAGAGCGCTTGGCGGCCCTCGCAGGCCGTGAAGATGCGCACCAGGTGCGTAAGCACGTTCTGGTGCACGAGGATAATACACAGGTTGGGCTCCTTGGCGCTCAAGAAGGTGAGTGCCCAGAGCACCTCAACCATGAGCAGCGAGGCCTCGGCGTGGTCGCCCGAGCGAGCCGCCTCCTCGCCATAGCTTTCAAGGAGCTGAACGAGCGCGAGGTGAGCGGCGGCGTCGAAGAAGGGCTTGCCCGAGGATTGCTGGCCACGAGCCAGGTTGCAGAGCGCCCAGGCGGCGGTGCGCTTGACGCGCAGCCCCGAGACGGCCACCGGCTCGCGGAGCAGCACGACGAGCGGCGTCAAGAGGCCGCGCCCCACGAGCTCCTCGCGCACCTGCTGCTCTTCGGCGGCCATGTTGCCCAGCGCCCAGGCCGCCTGCTCCTGCAGGTTGCGGCGCCCGCTGATGACAAGGTCGGCCAGTGCCTGCGCGGCGCACAGCGTCGAGGCCGTCTGCGAGGACGTGCCCGAGGCCAAATTGGTAATGCACCAGACGGCGTCCAGAGCGAGCGCCTCGCCACCCTCGGCCCTGGCCTGGCGCAGAATGGGCAGCACGCGCTCCGCGAGCCCGCGCTCGGCGCAAAGCTGCATGGCCACGTCGTTGCTCATGTGGCCGTCGGTGCCGCTCGCATCCTCTTCAGCGCCGTCGAAGGCGTCGCGGGGCGTGTACGAGAGCCAATTCCTCAAGTCTGAGAGCGCGCTGGCCGCCGTGGCCGGGTCAAGTAAACGGTCGAGCGCCGCAACGACCTGGTCCGCGGTGTACCCTCCTGCGGACGCCGCGCCCTCGGCAGCCTCAAGGGACCGCTGCCGCTTCGCGCGCGCGGTCTCGCCGCGTTTGCGCTTGCGGATCTCCACCGACCGCCGCGTGCGGCTCTCCCTGGCCTGCGAGACGTCCAGGCTCTTGCGAAACGAGCCCCCCCTCGCGAGGCGGGGGGTGCCGCCCTCATCGCTCGCAGCCGCTGTCGACCTGAAGCTCGCATTCCTGCTCCCGAGCCCGCTCCCTGCGCCTTCCCCGCCCTCCAGTGCGTCAAAGTGCAGGCCGGAGAGCCCTGACATGGCCGCTGTGCAGCAGCCGTGTCGAGTGGTGTCGTGTCGTGTCCGCCGCGCCTGAGTGTGGTCTCGCTCCTCGTCCGGTCTCGCCCCGGGGGCCTATACGGCGCGCGGTAGCCGCTCCCGAAGCTCCGCGCTTCCCTACGGCCGCCGCCTCGGCGCGCTCGGCGCTGCGCCGCGCGCCGGCGGCGTCCGCGCAGACGTCCTCCGTCGCGTCGCGGTTGGTGCTCTGCTGCGGTCGGCGCATCCTGCCCATCCCGGTGACTGTCGGCAGAACTCGCGCCCTGCTCGCGCCGCCTTTGCGCTTTCCCCGCGGGGGCACCCTGCACACATTTCAAATCTTCGCCCTCTCTGCGCCTGCTCCGCGCCTCGGGAGTCTCGCGGAGGAACTCCCCGCGCACCCCCGGCGGTTAGGCCTCGCCTTGGGCCGCTAAATCTTGCGGGATCTCGTCTTCTCGAAGGAGGGCCTCGTCGCCGCCGCCGCCGCCGCCGCCGCCGCCGCCGCCGCCCCGCGCGCGCCCGCGCCCGCGGCGGCGCGCGCGGGGCGCGGGGCGCCCGCCTGCGCGCGCGCGCGCCCGCGGCGCCGGCGCGGCCCGGCGTTGGCCCGCTCGGAGGCGGCGGCGGCGTTGGCCGGCGCGGCGCCGCGTTCCGGAGGCGTGCGGCCGTGAGCCAACCAAGCAAGCAGCAAGCAAGGAAGCGCACAAGAGGGAGGCGAGCGAGCAAATCGGAATCGAGATCAAAGTCGCGCAGCGCGGGCAGCAGGCGCGCGGCGGCGGGGCGGATTCGGCAGGGAGGCAGGCAGACGGCAGAGAGCATGGCGGAGGAGGGCGCGGCGCCGCCGGTGCCGCCGCCGGAGGTGGCGGAGCTGCTGGCGCAGGTGGACGCGCAGGGCGCCAAGGTGCGCGAGCTCAAGACCAAGCAGAAGGAGGGCGGCGCGACGGAGGACGAGGTCAAGGCGGCCGTGTCGGAGCTGCTGGCGCTCAAGGAGAAGGTGCCGGCGGAGTTCCGCGCCGACAACAAGAAGAAGGACGACAAGAAGAAGAAGGGCGGCAAGGACGAACGCGCGCTCAAAAAGGAGCAGCGCCGGCTGGAGCGCGAGGCGGAGATTCTGGCGCGCAAGGCCAAGGAGAACGCCGAGACCGGGCCGGGCGTGCTCACGGACACCTACGGCGACCTGCCGCTCGTGCAGTCGCGCGATGAGGACCGCAAGGGCCAGAAGTGGACCCTGGTGGGCCGCCTCGACGAGAGCCTGGCCGGCTCCGAGGTGGTCTGCCGCGGCTACGTGCACACGGTGCGCGCCCAGTCCAAGATGGCCTTTGTGGTCTTGCGCCAGCACTCGGCCACCGTGCAGTGCGTGGTGACGGACCTGAAGATGGCCAAGTGGTGCGCCTCGCTCACGGCCGAGTCCATCGTGGATGTGCGCGGCGACCTGGTCAAGGCGCCGGAGCCCACGGCCTGCACGCAGAGCGCCGTGGAGCTGCAGGTCAAGACGCTGTTCGTGGTGAACCGCGCTGCGCTGCAGCTCCCGTTTCAGGTCACGGACGCGGACCGCACTCAGGAGGAGCTCAAGCGCGCCGAGGGCATTGAGAAGGGCGAGGGCGGCGTCGTCGTCGTGGGCCAGGACCTCAAGCTGGACCACCGCCACCTCTCGCTGCGCACGCCGCTGCAGCAGGCCATCATGCGCATCTCCTCGTCTGTCTGCCAGTACTTTCGCGAGTTCCTTCACGGCGAGGGCTTTGTCGAGGTGCAGACGCCCAAGCTTCTTGGCGGTACCTCCGAGGGCGGCAGCGAGGTCTTCAAGACCAAGTACTTTGGCCAGGACTGCTGCCTCGCGCAGTCGCCGCAGCTGCACAAGCAGATCCTCGCCGCCTGCAGCGGCTTTGAGAAGGTCTTCGAGATCGGCCCAGTCTTTCGCGCGGAGAACAGCCAGACGGCGCGCCACCTCTGCGAGTTCCACGGCCTGGACGTTGAGATGTGCTTCAACGAGCACTACCACGAGGTTCTCGACGTCTTCTCCGACCTCTTCCACTACATCTTCGACTCGCTCAACGAGAAGAACAAGGTCGAGCTCGAGACCATCCGCAACTACTTCCCGGAGGACCCGGTCGTGTACCGCCCGTCCGCCGACCTCGAGGGCAAGGTCACCATGGTTGGCCGCAAGTCCAAGACCCTCCTTGTCACCTTCAAGGAGGCCATCGCCCTTCTGCGCGAGGACGGCATCTCCGAGGAGGACGCCCCGGACCTGGATGACCTCTCCACCCCGATCGAAAAGCACCTCGGCTCGCTCGTCAAGAAGAAGTACGGTGTCGACTTTTACTTCCTCGACAAGTTCCCCATGAACGTGCGCCCCTTTTACACCATGCCGGACCCGGCCAACCCGGACTACTCCAACTCCTATGACTTCATGCTCCGCAACCAGGAGATCATGTCCGGCGCCCAGCGTGTCCACGACCCGGACATGCTCTCCGAGGCCATTGCCAAGAAGGAGATCCCCGTCGAGTCCCTCAAATTCTACATTGACGCCTTCCGCCACGGCGCTCAGCCCCACGCCGGCGGTGGCATCGGCCTTGAGCGTCTCGTCATGCTCTTTACCGGCTGCTCCAACATCCGCAACGGTTGCTTCTTCGTGCGCGACCCCACGCGTCTCACTCCTTGAACCAAATCTCGGACGTGCTCCGATGATGTTAGACTTACACACACACACATTCAGATTTGCCTTTCGGGAGAGAGAGAGAGAGAGTTTTGTCATGGTACCCGGATAGGGAGAGATGAGATGACAAGAACGTCCGGCGCCAAGGCGACGAGAATCGTCACGACGAGCGTCACGACGATGACGACGACTTGCCAGTGACGTGAGGCACTCACCGTCAAAAGACAAAAGTAAATGCGTGAGCTCTGCTGAGCTCTTCCTGTCATGTCAACACAGCGGCCAGCCGGGGACCCCTGCAAGTACGAGTCGCCGAGTCGCCAACGCCAACGCCGGCAGAGGCTAGCTAGCTCAGGCTCTAGCCTCTCTAGTAGCTTGCGCATGTGCATGGCGTTAAGCGCCTCAGCGCGCGGGCAGTCCTGTTCCGCGCGCGACCGCCCGCGCGGCGCTCGCTCCCGCGCAGTGCAGTGCAGTGCAGTGCGGCGCGGCGCAGCGCGGCACAGCGCGGCACGGCACGGCGCGGCGCAGCCCGGCCCGGGTGCGGCGAATCAACATCAAACCAAAGGCAAACATGGACGCGGTTGAAGAGAAGCAATCCTTTGCGAAAAATGCAAAGGCCCGCACGGAGCAAGACGCGCGGACAGAGGAGGCGCGCAAGGCGCCGGTCGATGTGCTGCCGTTACCGCCGCCCGAGCAATACCAGGACGAGAACAGGCCGCCTGGCAACAAGCCCATCGTCGACAAGAAGGCCAACAAGAGCCGCATCAAGGACGAGGACGAGCACCAAACGGGTGGAGCAAGCTTCGCCAAAGGCGCCGCAAACGGTGGCAAGCATGAAGCGCAGGCCGTAGCGACCTCGGACTCGGCGCCTGGACCACAAGCATTCGCACTCGAAGTGGCCCTCGGCAACGGCAGGACGCCGGAGTGGCGAGTTGTACTCGTGCAGCCGTCTTGGGACGTGCAGCGCCTTGCCGAGCACGCGTGCACGGTCTTCAACGTGAACACGGATGAAGACGATGACGGCCCACGGCCGCGCCTCTTCTCCGTACGGCTACGCCTCGACGAGGTAGTCTCGGTGCGGCAGCTGGACGGCGGCGACAAGATCCTTCTGTGCCCGGACGGCGCCGCGCCGGTGCCGTACGCCGTGCTGGTGTGTGGGAGCAATGCGCAAGGCCAGCTGGGCCTGCCCAACGCCGCTGCCCCCGCGGCCGTCCGGGTGCCAACGGCGCGCCTCGTGCCGCCGCTGAGCGGCATCCAGGTCGTTCAGGTCGCCTGCGGGAACTCGCACACGCTCCTGCTCACGCGCGAGGGCCAAGTCCTCGCATTTGGTAGCTCTCGCAACGGGCGTCTCGGGTTCGCGCCGAGCGAGGTTCACGGCGAGGTACAGCGTGCGCCGCGCCGCGTCGAGCTGCCCTCCGGCGCGCGTGCACGCTTCGTGGCGTGCGGCAGCGCCTTCTCACTCGTCGCGGCCGCGCCCTGGACCCCGAGCAAGCGCGCGCGACCCGAGGGTGGCCAGCAGCTCTTCGCATTTGGCAGCGCCGGCCCGTGGCTTGGCCTGGGCGCCCGCTTCCTCGAAAAGGATGCTCTTGAGGCCACGCCCGTGCCCGGTCTCGGGCTCCTCGACGGGGAGCGCATCGTCGACGTGGCCTGCGCGCGGCAACACGCGCTGTGCTGCTCCAGTCTTGGCCGCTGCTGGTCCTGGGGCAGGGCCGGGGACGAAGGCAAGCTCGGCCACGTGCTCTGCTGCGACGCCGGCCAGCCGCTCTTCGTCTCGCTCGCCGAGTTCACCACCTCGGTCTTCCCGGACCGCCGCTCTGCCTTTGTTGGCATGCGCGTGGCGCGCGAGGCCGGTGTGGCTGCGCTCGAGAGCTCTGCGATGCAGGATGCCGCCGCCGCGGAGGACCCTACGGCGCCCCGCATGCGCGCCATGCAGCCCGGCCGGGCCTTCCCGCCTCCCGTTTTTGGCACTTGCCAGCTCGCTCGGGGCGCGGAGCTGGGGCTCTACGACGCCTTCTCTGGGGAAAGCCTAGAGTCGCTCGAGAGTCAGGCAACCGCGGACGCGGACGCGCAGACATTGCTCTTCGTGCATGCCGACGATGCAGACCAGGATGTGCCTCGCCGTGTGGCGGCGCTCTCCAGCTTCAAGGTGTCTTGCGTCGCGGCCGGCGCCCAGCATTCTCTTTTCGTGACGGACGAGGGCGCCGTGCTCGCGTGTGGGAGCAACCAGCAAGGCCAGCTGGGTCTGGGCGCTAGCATGGTCACCAGCGCTTCCGTCGTGCCTGTGCCCTCGCGCGTGCCGGTCCCGGTGCCGGCCACGGCGGTGGCCGCTGGTGCGGTGCACTCTGTGGCGCTAGGGCAGAACACGCAGGTGTACACCTGGGGCCGTGATGACCGCATCGGCCGTAACGAGGGCGATCCATACCTGCCAGAGCCCATCGTGTTCGAGGGTGGCCCGCTCGGCCTGGTCCGCGCCATCGCGGCCAGCGACAACCACACTGTTGTCTGCACGGCCTTTGGCCACTGTTTCGGCTTTGGCGGCAACGCGAACGGCCAGCTCGGGGCCTCGGATCTCGGCAAGGCCATCAAGGTCCCCGAGCTGCTGGAGACCACGATTGAAAGCGCCATCTCGCCCCCCGCCAGCACGAGCAAGCTCACGCCCAAGCCCAGGCAACCGGTGCGCGCCGCCAGCAACGGGCTCCCGGACTTCGAGGCGCTCAATCCGCGCAACGACTCCAACTTGATCATCACGTCAGTCGCTGTTGGCGGCGGCCTCGAAGCAATGTCCGGTCACACTGTGCTGCTGTGCAGCTCGCTGCAGGCGGGGGCGCAGCGCCGCCCACCAACCTTCGAGCCCAAGCGCGACGCCAACAGCAAGCCGCAGCGCGAGTTTTGTGTGGGCTGGAACCCGCTCTCCAGGACCGGCCCAACCAAAGGCAGCGATGGCATCTCGGACGAGAGTACGTGCATTCTCCAGTAGCGGAGATGCAGTGCGAGCCAGCGTTGGTGGCATGCGTCAGGCTGCGCCAGGCTGCACGAGGCTGTGCAAGGCTCAATAACTTGAATCGCAGCTCGCTGCAGGCGGGGGCGCAGCGCCGCCCACCAGCCTTCGAGCCCAAGCGCGACGCCAACAGCAAGCCGCAGCGCGAGTTTTGTGTGGGCTGGAACCCGCTCTCCAGGACCGGCCCAACCAAAGGCAGCGATGGCATCTCGGACGAGAGTACGTGCATTCTCCAGTAGCGGAGATGCAGTGCGAGCCAGCGTTGGCGGCATGCGTCAGGCTGCGCCAGGCTGCACGAGGCTGTGCAAGGCTCAATAACTTGAATCGATTCTCCTCACTCGCTGTCGGCACCGATCACGAAATTTTCATTTATTGTGCTGGCTCACTGGCATTTTCACAAGGCTCCTCGTGCTGCCACCGTCGTCAGAGGTCCAGCGCGTGCAAAAAGGCTTGCGAGGGCCTCCGGCGTTCCTCAGAGACCACGGCCCCATTGATAATGTCAAAGTTCCGCGGCACCGCCTTGCACTGGCGCACGCCCTTGGGTTTGATGTAGTCGCGCGCAAACAGACGCTGGTGCGTGTCATGATTGCGACCTGGCGCCGTGTCCACTCGGCGCTTGCGCTGGATGTAGTCCTCCCCCTCGTGGCCACGGGCGGCGCCAGCGTTGTCACCGGCGCCGGGCCCGAAAGCGCCTTGGCGCAGCGAGACGATGTCATAGCCAAGGCGCACGCTGCTACTGTTGTGCAAGGCGAGCGCGTCGGCGCGACGCGCGCGAGCGTCGGCCGTGTGTGCGCGCACACGGTCGAGCTGCACGGCACGGTCGCCGTAGATGGTCGAGTTCATGTTGTTGGGCGAGTCCACGCCCAGCACGCCGTTCGGATACCGTCTTCGCAGTACCTCGAGCGCATGCGCCCGATCGCTCTGCGCCTTGCGGAGCACCTTTTGCGCCATGGCGGCCTTCTTCTCGAACTCGTGCGCGAGCCGGCGCTCATGTGGCGTTAAGAGACGCGTCTCCTCGGCGCCCGCGGCTGCGGGACGCGCCATGTGCGCGGGCCGCGGCTGGCCTACGCCTCGGTACGGGTGAAAGTCGCCCTCGGTCTCCAGGACAAGGTGCTGTGGCGCGTCTGCGGTCGGCGGCTGGCGCAGCATGCGGTCCACCTCCGCGAAGAGCTCGGCGTGCCGGGTGGCAATAAGCGTGTCCGCACCGTCCTTGGCTCGGCATCCGGGCGAGCCGGAGCCGATGATGCCGCCCTGGCCCGGCGGCTCCAGAAACATCACTGCGCCCGGGTCATGGCAGAAGCCGTCGCGGCCCTTGTTGAGCGTGCCGACGTCGAAGGTCGTCTCTGCCAGCAACGTCGACTCGGGCCGCGCGTCCAGGTACCTGTCAAGCTCGCTCGCCTGCGTCACGCGCTCTATCCTAGCGCGCTGTTTGCGTGTGGCGCGCAGCACCGACTTACGCGAGGCGCGCTCCATGCCGGCCGCGGTGCGAGTGCAACTTTACTGCACTCTGAGTGCGGCCGAGATGAGGCTCCGCGCAGCGCCGCGCAGCACAGCGCGTAGCGTCGCGTAGCGTCGCGTCGCGTCGCAGCGCAGCGCGGAGCGCGCGCGCGCCGCGGCTTTTGCTCGCTTGAGCGACGTGCTTGCCTTGCTTGCTTGCTCGATCGCCCGCTGTTTTTGGCTACCGGATTAGTGTGCGCGTGGTCGCGCGCGACCCTGGCAACAGCAAACGCCGCGGCGCGGCGCCGGGGCGCGGCGCCTGTCAGTGAGATGAACTTCACTTGGCAACTTACATGCTTGACCCGGATCGTCGCTGCAAGCTCAAAGTGCGCTGTGGGCCGCCGTCGCAGTGATCCTGCAAACCATGAGATGGCATCAGAATACCAAAGAAAAAAAAAGGGTAAAAGAGTAGAACAAGTGCACATTCCAAGCAGATTCTGGCGAGAGTCGCCGTCGAGTGGCCTTGATTTGTTTGCTCCAAGTCAGTCCTGTCCGCGCCTCACTTCTTGCCAAAAAAGGCGCGGATACTATGCTGCGCCTCATCGCGCTCCGGCTCGGGCGCGGGCGCAGACGACACGACCTCCTTGGGGTCCGAGGGCCGCGGGAAGTCCGGCGCCAAGAACTCCAGCGACGGCGCGCCCTTGACCACAGCGTCCCGCAGATGCTTGTAGCCAATGGTCTTGCGCTTGGGCTCCACGAAGCGCAGCGCTTGCATAGCGGCGAACTCCAGAAAGAGCTCCGTGGCCTTGGCGACCGCCAGCGAGGCGTCCTTGGACGCACGCTTGACGTCCTTGTCACGCCGCATGATGCGCGTCACAACCGAGAGCGGGAGCTGCGCCCCGCGGTCGTCGCCCGCGCTCTTGCCGTTGTCGGCCATCAGGAGTGAACCACCTGCAGCAACGAAGGTCTCCAGCTCCTTCTCGTATCGCGCGCGGTCTTCCACGGCCTTGTCCAGGTAGGGCTGTTTGTCCTCTTCGCTCAGCTCGCGCCACCTCGCCGCCAGCGCCTTGGCCACATCGCCCACGCTGGGCTTGCCGGGCAGAGCTGATTTGACCTCATCGCGCATCTCCTCGGTGAAGACGAAGTAGCCTGACTTGGGCCGCTTTGGCCTCACCAGCGTGCTGGGGTCCGAAGCGCGCTCCTCCGCGCCGGCTTCATCCGTCCCAGCGTCCTCTGCGCGGCCTTCATGCTCCGAGTCTGAGTCCGAATCAGCGTCGTCCGCAGCGTCGTCCTGGCACTCCTTGCCGCCGGCCTTTCCGCCATTTTCCACGTCCTTCTCTTCATCATCCTCATCCCGCTGCGCCTCTCCGGAGGCTTCTTCGTCCTCGTCCTCCCGGGCCTTGCGTCTCTTCACGGGCGCTGCATCCTCCTGGCACCTCTCCTCCTCGCCCGTTTGTGCTCGTTTCCTGCCGTTCTCCTTTTCCCTCACCTCCTCCTCCTCGAGCTCCTCGGCCGCCGCCCCGTCTTCGAGCGCCAGCTCCTGGTCTTCGTCTTCGAGCACGCGCTCCTCGTCCTCGAGCTCCTCCGCCGCCATCGCAGGCTCGCGGGGGATTTCTTCGCCGCCGCGGCCGCTCTCTCTCTCTCTCGCGCGCGCGCGCGCCTCCGCTGCCGCGCGCCCGCGCCGCCCTCGCCCGCGCGCCGCCCTCGCGCGCCGCCTCCGCCCCCTTGCGCATTGCCGCGCCGCGCCTCGCCGCGGGCTCGCATCCTAACGACCGCGCCGGACTCGCCCGCCGCCCCTCCCTGCCTCGGCCTCTCCTGCTTCCTTCCGGGGGGGCTGTCCCGGGACGGGGGTGCCGACCGAGAGTCCCCCCGTGCGGCCGCTCGCGCGCTGCCCCTCCGCCCCGCCCCCGTCCCCCCCGCCCCGGCCGGCCACCCACGCCCACCGCCCCCGTGCCCGCCTGAAGAAGCGCGGCGAAACAACTCGACAACATCATGGAGAAGAGCACAACAACACACAATTAGGGCTGCGCACCTAGTGCAACCACACCCTCGCCCCCCGCGCGCGCGCGGCGCCGGCTGGGCACCCCCCCGGGCCCGCGCGACTCCGCCCGCAGCGCGGCGCAGCGCGGCGCAGCGCGGCGCAGCGCAGTGCGGATCCATTTCGCCCGGTGCAGTGAGGAGCTCGTCAAGCAGAGCAGAGCAGCGCCTCGATCGCTTGCTTGCTTTTGGCAACCAGCCAGGCCAGCCAGCCGGCGGCGGGCGTTGCGCGCGGCGCGGCGCGGCAGGCCGGGCCCGGGCGAGGCGGCAGACCGCCAGCGGCGCGGCGCGGGCGGCGGGCGGCGAGCGGCCCAGCAGCGCCGCCACTGCAGGCGGAGGCGCCGTTCCTGGACGGACCAGGACGCACGCGAGCGAGCGAGTGACCGCGGACGCGGCGAGGCCGGGTGCACGCGTGTCCGTGTCGTATCGTCTTGGCTTGGCGACTAGGAGCGCCGCCGGAAGCCCCGACTCGACTCGGACGCACGCGCGCGCGCGCGCTCCTGCTCTCGCTCGAGCTCGCGGCGTGCAGGCTCGCCGTGTTTTGCAAGTGCAGGACGGGCAGCAGGCAGGCAGGCGGACGAGCAGACTGGCAAGCAGGCGGCGAGGCCGCAAGGCAGGGCGAGGCGAGGCGAGGCGAGGCGTGGCGTGGCGCGTGTGAGCGCGCGGCGACCGGGCGCGGCGACCGGGCGCGGTCGGCAGGATGCAGGAGCAGCAGCGCGTCGTGCGATGCTACTCCGAGGACACGGAGCGGCCCTACTTCAATATCAACTATAGGCTGTCGTTGACGGGCAAGGAGCTGCTCGCGGACGCGCTGAGCGCGAGCCCGGCCATCGGGGTGGCCACGGGCCGCGACGGGCGTAGCGAGAGTGTGGCGACGACGGTGTCCATGGCGGACACCGGCGGCATGCATGGCGGCGGCGGCATGGACGCCTTCCAAATGCTGGGCAACGAGGCGCGCAACCGCGTGGCACGGTCGCGCTCGCTCGAGTCTCCGCAGGCCCACGGCAGCCCGGTGGACATCCCGCCCTTTTTCTCCTCCGGGCCCTCACCCTTCAACGTTGGCCCGAACGGTCACTTTTACTCCCCCGAGGTCGAGGTGCAGCCCATGGAGCTGGACAATGGCATCCACGTGCGCCGGTCCAAGAGCGCGGGCACGGCGTCCGAGTTCTACATGAACCGCGGCGCGCCGGCCGTCCCGGTCGAGGACCTGCAGCTCGGCAACCCACACGTCAAGGACCTCGCGCAGTTCTACCCGCAGCTCGCCCCCGAGTTCCGCGGCCTCGTCACCTGTCTCAACAGCAAGAACGTGAGCAAGTACCGCGTGGGCCAGTCCTACCGCAAGGGAGTCATCATTGGCATCGACGAGGACCAGGGCAAGATCATCGTGTATCAGCAGGACATGCCCGTTGGCACCCTTGTCGTCATGCGCACTGACGACGTCGCCCGCTACGAGAAGGGCTACACCGTGCAAAACATCCAAGGTCGTGTGCTTGGCACCGTGCACGCTACGGATCGCCAGCAGAAACTCCTTGTCGTCAACACGAGCGCCGCCCTGTAGAAACGAGCGCCGCCCTGTATTCTTACTCACATACTTTCAAACGGGATGTTGCGATCATTTTTCCTTTTTCTTTAGGGGGGGGCAACGCAGTCTCGTTTGCCAGTGCAATAGAGAGGGAAGGACCACCTCACCACCGTTGCAAGTCTCCTTCACCTCGCCAACGCTCGCTTCACTTGCCTCGCCCCGACTCAGTTCGCGCTCCGCCTCAAACTCTGCACCACATGAAGCGCACCTGCTGCAGTGGCTCCGGGTCACTCACTAGTCGCCGGCCACCGCCGCTGTGACTGCGCTGTGTGGTGGGGGGGCTCGGCTTGGTTGGTGATCCTCAATTTGCCTCTGCTCCTTCTCCCTCTTCTCTCAGCAGCGGCAGCGCGCGCTCGCGTCCCGTCCCATCTGAGCTGACGGTGAGATCGATCGTCCCCGCGCAGCCAGGCGCAGCCAGGCGCAGCCAGCGCCACGCCAGACGAGCCGTTGACCCAGGAGTTGACGGCTCGCAGCGGCGCCCCCGCCCTCCAAGCGCGCGCTCGAGCAGACCTCGCGCCGCGACTCCGGGAGCTCCGAGAGCTCCGGCGCGGCGACGATGGCGCTCGCGGGGCGCGGCGGGGCCGCGGCCGAGGGCGACGACGAGGCAGTCTTGCGCCAGGTGTACCGCGCGCTGGACACGGCCGAGGACGACCGCGTCAAGCGCCAGGATCTGCTCAGCATTGCCGCCAAGGTGCGCGACGCGGCGCTCCTCGGCGAGGTGCGGCGCAGGCCATGGCTCCAGGACCTGCTGCAGCCGGAGCGCTGGGGCAAGCGCATCTTGCGCACGTCATTCTCACGCACCGGCTGCATCACCTGCGATGGATTCGTCTCCTTTTGGCGCGAGTACCACGAAGATCAGCAGCAGCTCGGGTTCCACCTGAGCAGCGACAGAAGCAGCGACTCTGAGCCGTCGCGCCGCGATACCTACGGCTCCATCGCTAGCTTTGGGTCGGCAGGCTCCGACTTGGTATTCAGGCGCGAGGCGGCCGCGCCCACCGCTGCTCCGCCAACATCGCGTCAGACCGAGCGGCAGCCGTCAAGTCAGCAGCAGCAGCAGCAGCAGCAGCAGCAGCAGCAGCGCAAGAAGCGCCTTCCACCACAAGGCCCGCGCAAGGTCTTGCGCGCCCTCAGTGTGACTAGCCGCAGCAGCGGGGCCGCCACTGAAACGATGCACAGCGCGCGAACCCCTGAGCAGAATCCTGCTGATGATCGTCAGGAGGATGGCCCCGCGCGGGACACATCGGTGCACGCAGCTCTAACCTTGCCAGTCTCAACGGCGCAGCGGCCCCTGCAGGCGTCCGGAGTGCGCGTCACAGTCCGCGCTAGCGTGCCTGACTGCCCTGCAGCAAGCGCGCCGCCTCAGGTGATGGTTGCCGCCGGCAGCTTCGCGGACTTTCAGGTCGAGGTTGCCGCCAGGCTCGGCCTACGCTGGAGCGAAAGCTACATGCTCATACACAGCCTACTTCGCGCACAGGTACTGCGGCTCGAGGACCTGCGCGAAGGCGACCAGCTCGAAGTGGTCCTCCGCGATGCCCTCCGCGCTGGCCACGGCCTGGAACCCGCGCGCGTGGCGCTCGAGCCCAGCATGGAAACCACTGGTTCGTCCCTGCGCAGGCGCTCCTACGACAGCGCACTGCGCCCTACCGACGGTGCTCTGGGTTTTGCGGAGGACGAGGCGGATGCGGACG
The DNA here is from genome assembly GCA_013306675.1 of Thraustochytrium sp. TN22. NCBI lineage: Eukaryota > Bigyra > Thraustochytrida > Thraustochytriidae > Thraustochytrium > Thraustochytrium sp. TN22. The sequence goes on along the minus strand of JABLUY010000001.1, from coordinate 336,095 downwards.
CGGACGCGGACAATGACCCGAATGCCGGGCCAGTCCTCAAGGAGGTGTCGCCCTTTGCCACCTTTGTGCGGCGCCCGAGCTGGAAGGATCACTACGACGCGCAGCCGCTGCCGTCCGCGGTGCGACATAGCATCCGCGCGATTCTCAAGAAGGTGTCCACTTCTTCCAGCCGCTGGCAGCGCGTCGGCCCGCCCGACTGCTGCCCGGACGAAGCGACGCTACGCAGAAAGCTGGTGGACTGGGGTGGCCAGGATAAGCGCCGCAAGCTGTCCGTGGAAAAGGTGCTGTCCGCAATCGACAAGCTCGACCTGCAGTACGGCCTGGGGAAGAACCACGCGCGCCTGCTCTTTGCCGCCGTCGATCAGGAGAGCACAGGGACCATCTCGGTGCGCCACACGCAGGACATGTTGCTGCTGTGGCGAGAAGTCTGGGCCGAGCACCAGGCGCTCCTGCGCATCCGCGCGGCCGAGCAAGAAGCGGAGGAGCGCGCTCGTCGGGACGAGGCCGCCCGGCTTGCTCGCGCCGCGGCCGAGGAGAAGGAGCACCAAGTCGGGGGTGCTGGCAGTGGTGGTGGCGGTGGCAGCGGGGGCGGCGGCAACGACAACGACGACGACGACGACGAGGAGGAGGAGGAGGAGGAACAAAAGAACAACACCATCGCGGCTGGTGGCAACGCAGATAGCGATAGCGAGGCGGAAGAGGGCTCCGACTCCGGCTCGACGTCCGCGCGGCCAGCGCGGCCCGCCCGCCGCAATAACAGTGGCAGCAATAGTAGCAGCAGCAGCAATAGCCACAACGGCCGACGCCTGAGCGCCGCAAGCGCAAGCGCGAGCGCAAGCGCAGAGACCAGCAATGACGACCGCAGGCCCTTCTACTCTGCCATCTCGGCGTCCACGAGCAACAAAAACATGTCACGCGAGGCCCTGCACAAGGAGAAGCGCATTGTGCACGCGCGCGCCTCGGCCAACCGCCTCTCGCTGGGCTCTTTGCGGCCCGCCTCAGCAAACGTCGCGGTTGACAGCGAAGGCATCGCAGCTCACCGGCGGCCGCCCAGGACGCCCACGGCGCCAGGCCGACGCAGGGCCTCCGTGGAGCGCGGGGAGACGGAAGCACACATGACGCGGCCGAGCACGGCGCCCGCAGGACCTCACTCTCGGCGGCCGCTTTCCTCTGCGGCCAAAACGAACCCACACAAAACCGAAGAGGACTACCTGCGAGCGCTGCACGAGGCCCAAAGTGAGGACGTTGGCCTTCTGGTCGGCTACGCCAGTCTGCTCCTGGAGCAGGTGCAGCGCCGGAGCGGGTGCCTGCACGTTCCGCGGAGGCGATCCGCCTGGAGCCGCGGCATGCTGCGCCAGCAGGCATCTCCGACGCCGCAGAAGCTGCCGCAGACGGACGTGACGCCACGTGAAAGGATCGACCACGACGACGACGAGGGAGATGATGACCGCGTGGTGAATCCGCTGGATGAGGCGCACCGGCGCAAGATGGACAAGGCACGCCAGCTCCTCCAGCGTGCGCTGCAGGCATCCAAGCTCAGTGAGGACCGGCACACGGTCGGCTGGGCGGAGGCCCGCGCTTCGGTGCTGTGCAAACTGGGCGAGATCTGCGAGCTGGAGGGCCAGACTTCGCAGGCGCGCAGCCTCTTTCACAAAGCAGTGCAGGAGAACCCGCGCAGCTCGCATATTCTTTGCAAGTACGGGGCCTTCTTGCACAAAGTGGGCGATGTGGGCGGTGCCAAAGAGTACCTCCTGGAGGCGCTGGTGCATGACCGCAACTGTATCGACGCGCTGCTGGGCTACGCGATCCTGCTCTCGCGGTCAGCTGACCCGGGCGACCAGACGCTGGCCACGCAGTACTTTGAGCGCGCGCGCAAGAACGCGCGGCTGAACCGGGCGCCCAAGGATGTGCGCGCAAAGGTCCTCAGTCAGGTGGCCATATACCAAAACACCGTACTGGGCGCGCACGCCGAGGCTGCGCAGAACTTCGAACGGGCCGTGCAGCTGGACGCGAGCTTTGTGGACGCCTGGTACGAGCTCGGTCGCCTGCGCTTCGCGGCGCTAGACGACACAGACGGCGCCGTGGACTGCTTCGAGCAGGCGTTGCGTCAGGCACCCACGCATCTGCCGTGTCTGCTCGCGCTGGCGCAGATTCTGGCCAACAGCGCGGCGCGCGGCGACGTGGCGCGTGCCGAGGAGCTCTTCGCGCAGGCGCTGGAGCTGGAGCCTGGCAATACGCGCGTGCTGCTTTCCTACGCGGAGTTTCTGGCCAACGTGAGCAAGGCCGACATGCGCGCCGAGACGCTGTACGAGCAAGCGCTGCAGAGCGCGCCGGAGCCACTGCAGGGCGTCTGCAACATGCGCATGGGCGCTTTTTACGAGGCACGCGCGGGGCGGTCCATCGACGTCGGGTATCGCGCCAAGGCGACGGCGTGCTACGAGGCCGCCCTCCGCACCGTGGGCCCCGGCGCCCGACACGCCTGCCTGGTCGCGTTGGGGCGCTGCCGCGCCGAGGCTGGCCTGCTGGAGCAGGCGCGAGAGGCGCTCGAGGAGGCGCTTCGTGCGGACGCGGGCAGCGTCGAGGCCAAGTGGCTCCTGGCCACCGTGGAGCAGCGCTGCGGAAAGCGCGGCGCGGCCGGCAAGCTCTTCCGCGCTGCTTTTGAGGAGGCGCCTGAGGACGGCCACGTGTTGACGCACTTCGCGCAATTCCTGCTCGAGTATCGCGGACCGAGCGACGAGCGCCAGCTCCAGGTAGCCGAGAGCATGCTGCGCAAGGCGCTCCAGGTGGCGGACGCGGCCCGTGCAGCGAGTGCGCCGGCGACCTCAATCGGAGCAGCCGCGACCGCCGCGCCACGGCGGCGCCCGTCTCGGACGCGCGGCCGCGGCGGCGAGCAGGACTTTTACGTACTGGCCCAGACGCTGCTGGGCAAGCTGCTCGCCCGGGATCCGACGCGGAGGCCTCAAGGCGTGGAGCTGCTGGAGGCCGCCCTGGCGGCGCGGCCGCGTTCGTACGAGACTTGCTACACGCTCGCGCTGGTGCTCAGTGAACGCGCCATTTTGTCGCGTGCAGTTCTGTACCGCGGGCGCGACCAAAAGGAGGCGCGGCCTACGCTGGAACGCTGCGTGCAGCTCTTCGTGACGGCCGCCGAGCTGGAGGAGACCTCGGTGGACGCGCCGCTCCGCGCCGCGGCGCTGCTGCTCTGCATGGCTGACATGTGCGAGGATCCCCTAGAGCGCCAGGCCATCCTAGAGCGGGCCCTTCGCCACGCCGAGCGTGCTGTCCGGCGCGGCGTTAAGGCTCACAAGCGCGCTAAGACGCGACCGCTGGCCGTACGCCTGGCCGAGGCGCACTTCCTCTGCGGCGTGGCACTCGAGCGCCAGCGGCGCTGCGGCGAGGCCACCACCAACTTTCTGGACGCAACCGCGCTGCACCCGACCCACGTGCTCGCCATGTACCATCTCGCGCGCCGCAAAGAGGCCGATGTGGACGATCTCGTCACGGCGCAGCGTCTCTGCATGGACGCGCTCAACGCTTCGCCATCCTCGCACGCCGGTAAGGCTGACCACGCCGTCCTCTGCCACCGCGTGCTCCACGACTACGAGCTTGCCGAGGCTCGCTTCATGATCGTCGACGGCGAGCGCGACGACCCCGCCGCTGCCCGCGCGCTCGTCATGCATCAACAGCTCGCCAAGCGCGCCCAGGAACTCTTGCGCGCCACCGCTGCTGCGCCCAAGTCCGCGGCTACCTAGCTGGAGAGAGCTCCAGAGTAGTTAGACTCCCCCCTCGCCTGTGTATCTCCCTTCTGTGTCTGTTTCGTTGAAGAAGAAGAAGAAGATGATGATGATCCCCATCGCGACCACGTTCGCCGCGACCATGACCATGGAGGGCTCGACAACTGTGTCATGGTCGGCGAGGCATGGCATGGTCTCATCGTTTGCTCGCCCTGGGCGTCCTCATCCTCCGCCCAGACTGACAGAGAGGTTCACTGCCGTTTTGCCTTTTTGGTTGTCCTTCTCCGGGTCCATCCGCTAGTGGGTGGCCACCGCCGCCGCCGCCGCCGCCGTCACTGTCGCCGCGAGGCCGCAGACTTCTGACCACCGAGGCGAGGCGAGGCGAGGCGAGGCGAGGCGAGGCAAGGCGTGGCGCGGCGCGGCGCGGCACGGTGCGGCGCGGCACGGCACGGTGCGGCGTGGCGCGGCGAGCATGGCGGGGCGGTCGGCGCTGCAAGACGCGCTGCTGCGCAAGCGCGAGCGGCTCAAGGCGAAGCGACTGCAGAAGAGGCGCGCCCAGGATGCCGAGGGAGTGGACGCGGGCACAGACGCGGGCGACGAGCACGGCGCTCGCGCCCCGCTTGCGGCACCAAAGGCCGCCGGCAGCCGCAAGCGGCAGCGCGAAAGAGAGGTCGTCGTCACCGGTAGACCCGCAAGCAAGACGAGCAGGACGCCTGCGACCGCCAGCGCCAGCGCCACCTCCACCAACGCGGCCAAGGAGGGCAGCAGCAGCGCGAGCGAGCAGGGCGCCCGCGAGGGCGCCAGCAAGGGCGTCCGCGTGAGGAAGGTCAAGGTCATCCAGAGCAACAAGGAGGGCGAGGACACAGTTCGTGGGCACAAAGTCCAAGTGCAGACGCAGACTCGTCGCGGACGAAATGACATGGCGCGGCCAAGCGTGCTCCTGGACGCGGCGGCCACGGACTTCGGCGAGAGGTTCAAGCACGTCTTCGAGGAGCATGTGGAGGGCTTCACGGGCCTGCGTGGCTCCAAGCGCGAGCGCACCGAGAAGGAGCGTGACATGGAGTGGCGGCACCGCTTAGAGGCCAAGAAGCCCACGGATCAGCGTCATCTCGAGCTGGCGCGTCAGGCCGCCGTCGATCGCTATCGGGCGCTCAAGCAGAAGCAGAAGCAGCAGCAGCAGCAGCAGCAGGGCAAGCAGAAGCGACAGGGCGCCAGGTGAGCGAGGCTGTAGTATTTTTCTCAATTGGTCGTGGTATGTATCTCGATGGCATGGCGTGGCGTGGCATGCATGGTGACAGTGAAGTATGGGGCCCTTGACATAGCTTGCTCAGTCGCTGGCGCCACCGGGCAATCTTGTCCAACATCATGGCGGCGTTCTCTCAGAGAGATTGGTTGCGGGCCTTATCGCGAGCACGCGCAATCACGCACCCACGCACCCAGGCACCAGCGCCTACGAGCCGGACGCGAGCGCGGCAGGCGACGCTCCGCTCACCTTGTACGACGCGGGGGATCTGATTGTCAACGCATTGCGCGTGGCGATGCCATCACAAAGATGCTGCTTGCTGCGGCGCTGGACTCGTACGATCTGACAGCCGCAACGTGCTCTAAGAAGGGACTGGTACGGCGCCTGAAATGCATGGCAGTCCGCAGGCCTTGCGTGGACTTCGGACTTCATCATCAAGCGGCGCACCGTCATCCTCAAGTGACAGGCGCTCCACGCAACACTATTGCCTGTCCGAGAGCCCTTCTCAGCTTGGACTGCAATGGAAAGCCTGGCGAGAAAGTTTGTCGTGACTCGCTCGGGCCAGCTTGGCGACCACGAAGCACCACAGAAGGATCGAGGCGCTGCCGGCGGACGCCTGGAGCGCAGGTGCTCTCGTCGAAAACCGGGGGCAATACGAAAAGCACACATGCGATGCCGCTCTCTTGTGTTTTCCACATCGGTCCCTCCCGCCAGCTTTTCTCCATCCGCTCATCAGGCTGTAGCATGCCAGCAAGCCAGCCAGCGAGCCGGCCTGCCCGGCTCGCCGATGGAAACTAGAAGCTTAATGCCGTCACTGTCCAGTGCCTGATCGCATCCACTTCGCTTTTTAGCGCACGGCGCGAACTGCCTCCGCGTCCAAGTCCAGGCTCAAAGTCAAGTCCAAGGCCGAGTCCGGGGCCGAGTTCAGGTCCGGGTCCGAGTCCGCGAGTCCGCGAGTCCGAGTTCGAGGCCGCTGGGATCGTGCTGTCATCGCTCTCTCTCTCTCTCTCTCTCTCTCTCTCTCTCTCTCTCTCTCTCTCTCTCTCCGCTCTCTCTCTCTCTCTCTCTCTCTCTCTCTCTCTCTCTCTCTCTCTCTCTCTCTCTCTCTCTCTCTCTCTCTCTCTCTCTCTCTCTCTCTCTCTCTCTCTCTCTCTCTCTCTCTCTCTCTGCCCTGCCTCGTGCCAGACCTAAGGTTGGCGCCAAACAGCCACGCAAGAGAAAAGGAAGCGGACGCTACCGCCAGTAGCGCCGGCGTGATGTCGTCGGTCCCACCCCTGCCCAAGCTGTGACGATCGGCGCAACTTGGCTCGTACGAGACGCAGTGGTTCGAGTCCTCTCGCCCCCGCGCAGTGCGACGCAAAGCGATCCTGAGCTGTTCTCACGTGGCAGGCTTCGCTGCCAGCGCCCGTGACGCGAGACTATGCGAGCGCGACAAGGAGCACCAGGCTACCGCGTCAGGCTCGCCGCCGCTGGCCGCAGGGCCGGCCGGCCACTGGCCACTGGTGGCAGTCGGGGCAACACGGCACGTGTCTGCCTTCCCTGCGAGACTTTGTCCCCCGGGACACTTCCGGTGGGGACAGTGGGGCTGGATTGGCGGTGCTTGCTGATCACTGCAGAAAGCCTTGCTCGCGAGTCCAGCGCAACCACAGATCTGTGAGATCATTGGATCATTGGCGAGCTGCGGCGGCCGGCTGCAACCAGCCCGGGGACCCGGAGCGCTGCTCCCTCGGAGCGATGCTCCCTCGGAGCGCTGCTCCCTCGGAGCGCTGCTCGGCCTGCTCAGCGACGCGTGACGAAGGCATGTGCCGGACGCCTCGGACGCGCTTTGTCTTACGAAGTGGGATCGCCCCGAGAGCGCCGCGTGACGCTTCCGCGCCGCGCTGGCCTCGAAGCCGCGCGTTGAAGAACCCCGTGTGCGGGCGTGTGCTTTGCGAGCCACGACCACCCGCGAGCCCGCGAGGGAAGCATGCAGGGTGCTCGCAATGTACACGTACGTCGTAGCTCGGAGGACCCTGCGGCAACCGCTGGAAGGGAGCGAGGTAGATGCTTTCATGGTGCAGTGGTGGGGGTGGGTGGCACCAGCCACGAAGAGGCCGAAGGGCGTGCCAGCCAGCCATGGCAAGTTTGAGCTTGGGGATGGTGGTGGCGCTCGATCGGCATGGCGGGCAACTTTGAGGACCTCGCGAGCTTGTGCTGATCAATGGGCTGGCGGGCGGGCCGGCCCAAACCTGTGCAAGCCAAACAGAGGCAGGTCGCGGCAGGTCCAGCGAGCCGGCCTAGCTGACGCGTGACGAACCAGGGTCGCGCGCGCCTGCCCGGCCAGTGCTGGACGCGGAGGCGCGGCATCGCTGTCTCACTGTCACAGTCTCTGTGATCAGGGGCCGGCAAGCGGCCGGGCCGGGGAGCAGCCGCCACGCATCCGCCAATGTCCGTCACGAGGCATTCTCCTCCACCCTCCCCACTGCCAGTGGTTTGTCTTCTCGAGGACCCATCGGCCAAGCGCAAGACAGGTGCTGGCGGCCGTCCTGAAGCTCGCAGGGCGCTCGGGAAATGTATCCGCTTGCAAGCTTGATACGTCGCTCAAGCTTGAAGCCACCAGCAAGCATGCCTTGCTTTGCCAGCCAGCTGTGCTTGCTTCGACGCTTTGTTTGGCAGCAACAAGCAAACCCGAATCGTGCGACGACAGGCAAAGAGGCAAAGCAAACCTGGAACGTGGCAAGGCGGCGAGGCGGCGCGAGGCAAACAGCTCGCTTGGCAGCAAAGACACAAAGCTGGTCTAGCTACCTGGAGGGCTTCCTCTCTCTCTCTGCAAGCTAGCTAGCTAGCTAGAGCAAGAGAGAGTTGTGGCTAGCTAGCTAGAGCAAGAGAGAGTTGTGGTGCCCGGTGGTGGTACTGTACCACCACTGGAAGTGTCAGCGGTACTGCGAGGTCCAGGGCGACTGGGTATGGCTTCCAGGGCGATGCCCACCCCAGTGGGCCTGCACGTGGCCATGGTGGTGCTGACCGTCGTGGTAGCGATGGTGGCAGGGCAGCAGCTGGATGGATGCGGGGCGGGTGGGTCGCAGACCATTCTGCTGTCGTCGACGAGGTGCGGGTCAACGCCGCTACCGACGCCGACGCTTGGATACGATTCGTGCTGCGGCGATCAGGTGAGCAACGGCGGCCAGGTGAACGGCGGTAATGCGGAGGTGTGCCGCGCTGTGATGCTGTCGCAGGCGTACTGCACGGGCGACGACACGTGCGGCACGACGCTGGGCCCGGGCGACGTCGCGGTGATTTCGCTGCAGATGGAGGAGACGAGTGCGGACGACACGTGCTGCCGCACGTGCAAGTGCCTTGGCGATCCGGACTGCGTCTCCTTCGATGGCACGCGGCGGTCTTGGGTGCTGTGCGACGGACGCAAGGAGAAGAACTGCAAGATGGGCAAGAAGGTGTGCGAGAACCAGCTGGATCACATGGGCAACAAGTGCGTGTGGTCGAAGAGTTCAGAGGAGTGGTTGGACTGGGCAACGTCGGGCAGCCCTTGCCAGCCGGACTGGGCCAAGTCGGGCCACCCGTCCATGATCATGTACGAGCGCGGCGATTTTCAGGTGAACCTGACACTGGGCGAGCGCGGTATCATCGAGGAGATCGTGGTGACGACGGAGTCGCCGGCGGCAACCTTTGTGCTGTCAGCGGAGGCGTGCTTTGCGCATGACCCGCACACGGCACCGGGCGACTTCGACCATGCGGCGGCGGCGTGGGAGACCTCGGGGGCGGCGCTGCCGGCGACGTGGAGCGTGAGTACACCCAACAGCGTGGAGATCACCTGGCGCGTCACGGACGCGGGGTCGGACGTGATCATGGACGCGACGTGCACCAAGTCTTCCTTGGACCAGCCGCGCATCGACGTGGAGCGGCTGTACTCGGTGAGTGACGGCAGCGAAGACGAGGGCGGCTTCTGTGTGACGTCGACGATCGATCGTGGGTTGGCGAGTGTTAAGCACCCGACGAGCGAGGACGACTGGGCCTTCCAGCTCAAGTGCCTGCAGGTCAACCTGCCTGCCGTTCTGTCGACCTGCATCGCGGTGATGGGTCTCGGCTGCCGGCAGCAGAACCTGAACAGCAACATCAAGACGTGGTGCGAGAATGCGGACATCACCAACACAGACTTGGCTGGTGACGTGGACATGTGCATCTCGATGCTAACGACAGGCTCCGCGGAGGATCGCGCGGAGCGCTGGGTGACCTACCTTTGCCAGCTCAACCACGTGGACGACGTGGAGGCGTGCATGTCGCTGGTGGCGCAGTTCGGCTGGTACGAGTTCCTGCAGACGTATTCGGATGGCCTGGTGGACGAGGGTAACGAGGTAAACAGCTGCGGCACGAGCGCCGCCTCGTACTCCGTGCTGCCGGACGACGAGGTGGCCTGCGCGGAGGGCGTCTTTGTGGAGTACCAGATCGGCAATGGGGCGTGGGAGCAGGCCTTCTTCATCCCATCCAACAAGCCGCCGTGCGGCGACAAGCTCGAGGTGTTTGGCGACGAGAATCCGGAGCTCTTCGAGGGCCGTATTCGCTTTCGCCAATGCTCGCTTGACGCGAGCTGCCTGGAGGACACGGCGTGCGCGCCCACGGCGGGCTTTTCGGTGAGCATCCAGTTCTCCACGGAAACCTGCCCGGGCGAGGGCGAGAACGAGTGCTTCGACAAGGAGTGTGAGCAGAACGAGGAGACGGCCACCTCGCCGCAGCAGATCTGCGAGGACATCCCTGAGACGCCCTTGGAGCTCGGCTCGTGCGACTCGTGCTGCGTGCCAGACACGCTGTTGAATGGCGGCAGTGACGACACGGAGCCGCGGTGCCGCGAGGTGCGCACGCAGCTGCCGTTCTGCGACTCGTCGGCGACGCCGGCGCTCTGCAGCTCGCTCGTGTCGGGATCCGGGGCGGGCGTGCTGACGGTGCAGCTGATGGCGAACGAGACGGAGCTGCCGTGCTGCCGCTCGTGCGCGGCCTGGGGCGACCCGTTCATTCTCTCGTTCGACGGCGAGCAAGACAAGTGGATCAACTGTGACGGCCGCACGGAGAAGTGCGTCATGAAAGAGTCGGTGTGCACCAAGCAGGTGGACCAGGCCGGCAATAAGTGCGTGTGGAACCAGGCGGTAGCGGACCTCATTGGCAACACGCCCTCGGACATTGGCGCCTACGGGTCGCCGTGCCAGTCCGACGTGAGCCTCTCGGGCGATGCCACGCTCACCATGTACGAGACGGAAGACCTGAACGTAACCATCGTGAACGGCGAGCGCAGCGTCATTACCAAGCTGATTCTGGACTCGGCGCTGGACCACTACGAGTTGCTTGCGGAGAAGTGCTTCGAGGCCGACCCGTACGCGGCGTGGTCTGCGGCCTCCGGCGACGCGCCCAGCGAGTTCACAGAGATTATCATCCATTACGAGTCAGACGCGGAGTACCCGAATGAGATCAGGTGGACCATCGTGCACGTGGAGACGGACGTCTTCATCAGCGTAAACTGCATTCGCAAGGTCTCGTCCAAGGGCTTCGTTGGTGGCTACCGCATGAACGTGGAGAACTTGATCGATACGAACGTCGTGCGCGACGGCATCACCGGCTTCTGCGCGACCGGCGAGCTTGACATTGGCTTGGCGTCCTCGAACCCGGCCGGTGTCAAGTGCCAGGAGAACATCGAGGACCTTGTGCAGTTCTGCCAGGTCCTGAGCCACCCGTCGTGCCAGCGTTCGGACATCAAGAAGTCCGTTTCTGCCTGGTGCGCTGCGGCGGCCAACCTGTTTCTGGGCGAGGCTGACAGTGTGCAGGCGTGCATCGACTACGTCAAGCCGTCTCGGGGCAAAAGCGCCGACAATGACATCCTTCTCAAGTGGCAGGAGATGTACTGCGAGGCCATCGCTTCGCATCGCGACCCGTCCATGACGGTCGCCAAGTGGACCGCGCTGTGCGTATCTGGCTTGCAGAACGAGGGCTTTGAGTCGTACGTCGATGCCTATGGCACCGGCAGCATTGCTTCGGCCGACCACACGTACTGCGTCACCTCGGCCAACAGCTACGCGCTCAAGGACGACTCTGACGACTGCATGCCAGGCATCAGCGTGCAGTATCTGCCCGGCATCACCTCCGGCGCCTGGGTGGAGGCCTTCTTCATCCCACAGACCCTTCCGCCATGCGACGGCTCGCTTGAGGTGCTCGCCACTGACTTTCCCGAGCTTTTTCTCTATCCCATTCGCTTCCTTCAGTGCGAGCCGGACACGGACGATTGCCCTGTCTCCATGCACGAAGACCTCTACTGCACCGCCCGTCAGGGCTTCACCATCTCTTACCTCTACTCGTACGACGCCTCGCTCTGCGTCTAGCTCGCTACCATAGCTTCTAATGGAAAATGAAAGGGAAGAGGTCATGCCGCGACACGCTCAGGGCGACACGCTCAGGCTGAGAAGGAAGAAGGCGGAGAACGAAGAAGGTCAGTCTCGCGGAAGAGGCAGGTCACTGAAGCACTTGCTCAAGTTGCTCATCGGTCGGTGTGGCTCGGTGTGGGGAACGGCACTGCATCCTTTCTGCACCGTCGTCTTGCAGTGCAAGTGTGGAAGAAAGGAGAGCATGAACGATGATTCATGCTGGACGTTACACTCACTTTCGGGCGCGCGCTTGCAGGCGGCGTGCGCTGCGTTCTGTCACCGCCATCGTACGAACTTGCGCATTTCATGCGCTCCACTACTAGTATTGTCTTACCTTCTTGCCTCCTGTGCGCGCCGCGCGGCTCGGAAAAAGCAAATTGTGCGCGATGCGGAAGAAGCAAATTGTGCGCAATCAATGATGGCGACCACTGCGTTCTAGTAGGAACGCGTCTCGAACTTGCGCCTTGCACGCGCTCCGTGTGCGCAATGGCGACCCGGGCCGCGAAGAGCTTAGCACGAACTTGGCGCAGCCCAGTGACTTGTGAGCGGACCTGCAAAGCCCGAGCGCCGCGCGCCAGCCAGCTAGCCGCCAGCCCACTGCACGACTGCAGGGAGGGAGAGAGACAGGGAGGCTCGAATGCTGTGCACCACTGGTGGCTGGTAGAAAAGCCTGCCTGAGCTGACATGTTGCGCCTTGCGTGTCCGATGGTCGATGTGTCCGCTGAAGCCCAGAGGTCGCTGAAAAGCTCTCTTTCCGGCGCCGCCTAACGGGCGCCCTCTGCCAGACGGACGCGCGCGCGCCGTCACGCACGCGCGGCTGGCGGAGCCGCCGCCGCTACGCGACCGGTGGCGGGCGCGGCGGCTTTGCGGCCCGCCATGATGGTCCTGGCGCCCTCGCCGCGCCGCGCCGCGCCGTGCTGCGCTGCGCTTCTCCGAATGAATCTCACAGACAGCAGGCTGCCGGGCCGTTCCCCGCTGCCTGCCTCGCGGCTGTTGGTTGCTTCGCGCGGCGCGCCCCGCCGGAGGAGGCGGGCAGGGTCCCCGCGCGCGAGCTATCCCGTTTATCACGGGCAGCTGCGGGGGGCTGTCGCCACTGGGCGAGCTTGAGGACAGCGAGGCTTGCAAGACAATGCAAGTTGCCACGCAAGCGCAGCAGGCGCAGCACAGCGCGCAGCAAGCGTACCGCACAGCAGCCAGGCACTGCAGCGGAGGCGTTCTCGCGCCGTGGTCGCGCGCGCGCCTCGGATCGCCTCCGCCCGCTCGGATCGTTTGGCCGGGCTCCGCGCCTCTGGCGAAGTCAGCGGCCTCTTCTGCGTCGCTTTGCCCAGCCCCGGCCGGAACTGCGTTGATGACTGCGCCGCGCCGCGGCTTGCTCGATCCTCTGACAACAACCAAACCCGACGCAGTCAACCTTCAGCTCGTGAAGGCTGGTCCGCGCTGCGAACGCCGCCCGCGCCGCCTGCCGCGCTGCCGCGCTGCCGCGCCGCGCCGCCGCGCTGCCGCTTCCGCGCCCGGCGTCCATCCGCGCTGGCCGCCAGCCCCCGACCACGCGCCGGCGGGCCGGCCGCCCGCCCAGCCTCGAGGGCGGGCGCGTCCCGGCCAGGCGCCGCGTCCCTAGGAAGGGTCGATCGCAGACCAGGCGCGATCCCCGCTCACAGCTGGCTGAGCGTAGCTGGCCTGCTGCAGCTGCACGTCGTGGTCCTGGCCGCGGCCTGCCTGCCTGCCTGCCTGCCTGCCTGCCCGCCACGCAGCCACCGGCAGCCAGCCAGCCTGCAGGGCGCCGCGTCCCGCCCGCCGCGGAGCGAGTCCTCTTCGGGCTGGCGACTTGATGCGGGTGGCGCCGGGGCGCCGCGGCGAGTCGCGAGCGCCCCGGCCTCTCTCGCTCGCTCGCTCGCTCGTCACGCCATCTTGAGGTGCGTCGGCCGCGCAGGACGCTGCGCCTCCATCTTGATGGCGCCGTGATGGCCGCTTCGCTTCGTCTCGCGCGCCGCGCCACGCCGTCGTTGCGCCGCGCCGCGCCGCGCCGCTCGCCTTGCTCGCTCGCTCGCTCGCTCGCTCAAGGCTCGGCCTCGCCGCTGCCAGCGACGCCGCTCTCCGGCCTCGTCTCAGTGGGCCGGGCGTGTTTTGCATTGCATTGCATTCCCTTTGCGTGCGTTGAGAGAGCGGTGCGCTCGCATTGCTTCGCATCAAATCGAGCGCGGCGAGGCATCGCCCTCCCCGCAGCCCGAGCCAGCCCTCACTGTCAAGGAAGGCGCGCTGCCATCTCTGCACCAGTGGCCCGCAGCGGGAAGCCGTACGCGGCGCGGCGCGGCGCTGCGCTGCGCTCGCTGCCTGCCTGCCGGTGCCTGCCTGCCAGCGGCCGCCGGCCTCGGCAATCGCGCGCGCGCAGCGCCGCCCGCTCCTCGAAACGCGAGGCCGCGCGGGCGCCGGGCGGCGCGAGCTGGCTGAGAGGCCCGCCGCTTCGCTTCGCTTTTCCCGTCACCGCTGCTGGCTAGCGGCCGGCCCGCGTCGCGCCAACCAACCGGCGCAAGCGTCGCCCGGCCCACTTGGTTGCGCGGGACCGTCACGTGCGTGACACGAGGCCCAGGCCGGCTCGGGCCGGCTCAGGCGCGCTCGGCTCCGAGTCCGGGTCAGGCCGCCGCGCTCGCCCGGCCCAGCCCAGCCCAGCCCAGCCAGCCCAGCCCAGCCCAGCCCGGCCCACGGCACGCGGCGCGCGAGGTCCCGCTCCCCGGCGGCGGCCGAGCGGCGGCCGCGACACGCGCTGTGCTGCGCTGCCGGAAGGCGGGGCGCGGGCGCGACAGGAGGACCGGGTTCGGCCGCTCCGAGCGATGGACGCGCGCTGTACATTGATGTGAGGCGCGGGGCTGGTGGCCGGCCGCCACAAAGAAGCGAAGAGTTGTCTCCGCGCCGAGTTGGCCTGCCTTGCCTTGCTTGCCTTGCCGCGGGCCGCGCTCGCGCGCTCGCGATCGGGCGCGGCAGCGGCACGGAACCAGCCAGGTCGAGCGTCGCGAAGGGCGCGGGCGAGTCCAGTGCAGCGGCAGATGAGCTCGTCATCGCGGGATCGGCTGCGGATTCCGGGCGAGTCCGCGCGTGAGCGGGGCGCGAGCCGCGTGGCGGGGGCAATGCACTCGCCCCTTGCGGCCACGGCCAAGAAGGCACCGGAGGCGGCCTGCCTGGCAGGTCTGAGGCTGACTGAGCTGAGAGTGTGAGAGTGAGTGAGTGAGACTGACTGTCCGCGCGGCGACCGTCGAGAGCGGAGGCTGCGGAGCTGCGAAATCAACTGGGCCGACTCGAGTCCGGACTCGGCACGGGAGCAGAGCGAAGGCAGAGCAAAAGCAAAACCCAAACAGCCCAAGGAGGCGAGAGCGATCGACCGATCGACCGAAGGAGCGAGCGAGCGAGGCTTGCAGCATGAAGGCTCTGATGCTGCGCATGGCCGCCGCCGCGGCGGCCGTGGCCGCCGTGGCCGCACAGGCGGACTCGTGCGGCGACGGCGACTCGCAGACGCTGCTGCTGTCGTCGACCCGGTGCGCGGGCGTGCCGCTGCCGACGCCGACGCTGGCGGTGGAGACGTGCTGCGGCAACACGGTGTCGGGCGGCGGCCAGGTGAACGACCAAGACGCGGAGGCGGAGTGCCGCGACATTACGCTGTCGCAGGCGTACTGCGACGGTGACTCGACGTGCGAGTCGACGCTCGGCACGGACGACATCGCGGTCATCTCGCTGCAGATGGAGTCGACGACCGCGGACGAGACGTGCTGCCGCTCGTGCAAGTGCCTGGGCGACCCGGACTGCGTCTCGTTTACGGGCGTGCGGCGCTCCTGGGTGCTCTGCGACGGCCGCAAGGAGAAGAACTGCAAGATGGGCAAGAAGGTGTGCGAGAACCAGCTTGACCACATGGGCAATAACTGCGTGTGGTCCAAGAACGAGGAGTGGTGGGAGGACTGGGAGACCTCGGGCAGCCCATGCCAGCCGGACTGGGCCAAGTCGGGCCACCCGACCATGACCATGTACGCGCGTGGCGGCTTCGAGGTGAACCTGACGCTGGGCGAGCGCGGCATCATCGAGGAGATTGTGGTCACGGACGCCGAGACGCTCGGCACCTACTCGATGACGGCGCAGTCGTGCTTCGCCAACGACCCGCGCGGCGACCCGAGCGACTTTTCCGTGGCGGCGGCTGCCTGGACCACCTCGGGCGGCGCGCTCCCGACCTCGTGGAGCGTGAGCACGCCCAACAGCGTGGAGATCAAGTGGCGCATCAACGATGCCATGACGGATGTCATCATGGAGGCCACGTGCACGCGGTCCGCGCTCGACCTGCCCCGCATCGACATTGAGCGCCTCTACTCGGTGAGCGAGGCGAGCGCCGAGGAGACGGGCTTTTGCTCCACCTCGACCATCGACCGTGGCCTGGCCAGCGTCAAGCACGCCTCGAGCGAGGACGACTGGGCCTTCCAGCTCAAGTGCCTGCAGAAGAACCTGCCCGCCGTGCTGTCCACCTGCAAGGCCATCATGGGCCTCGAGTGCCGCCAGCAGAACCTCAACAGCATGATCAAGTCCTGGTGCGAGGAAGCCGACATCACCAACACGGACCTTGCTGGCGACGTCGACGAGTGCATCACGCAGCTCACCTCGGGCAGCTCCGAGGACCGCGCGGAGCGCTGGGTGACCTACCTGTGCCAGCTCAACCACGTCGACGACGTCGAGGCCTGCAAGGCGCTTGTCGCGCAGTTTGGCTGGGCCGAGTTCCTTCAGTACTACTCGGACGGTCTCGTCGAGGCCGGCAACGCCGTCAACAGCTGCGGCGCCAACGCTTCGGTCTACACGACCCTGGACGAGGACGACGCCAGCTGCGCGCTCGGCGTCTTCGTGGAGTACAAGATCGGCGACGACGACTGGACGCAGGCGTTTTTCATCCCGGCCGACATGCCTCCCTGCGACAACGAGCTCGTGGTCTACGGCGACACGCACCCGGAGCTCTTTTTGGGCACCGTCCGCTTCCGTCAGTGCTCGCTCGACGCCAGCTGCCTCACCGAGACGGGCTGCGCGCCCACGGCCGGCTTCACGGTCAGCGTTGCCTTCTCCTCGCAGGCGTGCAATGTGGAGGACAATGTCTGCTTCGACGAGCAGTGCGCGCACAACAGCGAAACTGCCACTTCGCCGCAGCAGGTCTGCGCGGAGGTGCCCGAGTCTCTCATGGAGATTGGCTCGTGCGACTCGTGCTGCGTGCCCGAGACGCTGCTTGCGAGCGGCGACGAGACCTCGACGGGCGAGGAGGGGGAGGAGCGCTGCCGCGAGCTGCGCACACAGCTGCCCTTCTGCGATGCCGATGCTACGCCCGACGTCTGCGATGCGCTTCTCGGCTCCGAGGGCGAGGGCGTGCTCACGCTGCAGATTACCGCCAACGAGACGGAGCTGCCCTGCTGCCGGAGCTGCGCCGCCTGGGGCGACCCCATCATCTCGTCGTTTGACGGCGAGCAGAGCAAGTGGATCAACTGCGACGGCCGCACCAAGAAGTGCGGCATGAGCGAGTCCGTCTGCACCTCCCAGGTCGACCACGCCGGCAACCAGTGCGTTTGGAACCAGGACATCGCCGACCTCATCGGCGGCACGCCCTCGGACATTGGCGCCTACGGCTCGCCGTGCCAGTCGGACGCGAGCCTCTCGGGCGAGGCCGTCCTCACCATGTACGAGACCGAGGACCTCCAGGTCAACATCACCAACGGCGAGCGCAGCGTCATCACGCACCTCATCCTCGCCAGTGCCGACGACACCTACACGCTCACCGCCGCGGACTGCTTCAACTCGGACCCGTTTTCTGCCTGGAGCACGACCAGCGGTCGCGAGGCGGGCGAGTTTGACGATGAGCTTTTCGTGAACCCGTCCTACAACGCGGATTACCCGAACGAAATGCGCTGGAGCATCACCCACGTCGAGACGGACGTCTTCCTCAGCGTCAACTGCCTCCGCAAGGTCTCGTCCAGCGGCTTTGTTGGCGGCTACCGCATGAACGTCGAGGCGCTCATCGACACGCACGTCGACCGCGAGGGCATCACCGGCTTCTGCGAGTCTGGTGTCATGGAGACGGGTGAGGCTTCCGTTAACCCAGCCGGCGACAAGTGCCAGGAGAACGTCGAGGACCTCGTGCAATTCTGCCAAGCCGTTAGCCACCCCTCGTGCCAGCGCGACGCCATCAAGCAGTCCGTCGAGGTCTGGTGCGACTCGGCCGCCAACCTCTTCTTCGGCAGCTCCAGCCCGGGCCAGGACTGCTACGACTACATCAAGCCGGCTCGCGGCAAGAAGAAGGACAACGACATCCTCATCAAGTGGCAGGAGATGTACTGCCAGGCCGTCTCTTCCCACCGCGACCCGTCCACCTCCATGGACATGTGGATTTCGCTCTGTGTGTCCGGTCTGCAGAACGAGGGCTTCGACTCCTACGTTGGCACCTACGGCACCGGCAGCGCCGCCTCCGCCGACCACGTATACTGCATTGACGATGCCACCGCCTACGGCGCCAAGGCCGACTCTGACGCCTGCATGCCCGGAGTTAGCGTGCAGTACCTCGCCGATATCGCCACCGACACCTGGGTCGAGGCCTTCTTCATGCCCCAGACCCTCCCGCCGTGCGGCGGCGAGCTCGACGTGAAGGCGACTGACTTCCCTGACCTCTTCACCAGCCCCATCCGCTTCATCCAGTGTGAGCCCGACACCACCGCCTGCCCTGTCGCGCAGCACGAGGACCTCTACTGCACCGCTCGCCAGGGCTTTTCCATCTCGTACGCCTACACGTACGCCTCCTCGATCTGCGCCTAACTAACCCTGAAGAACAACGAGAGCTGACCAAACCAAAAAATGGAAAAACAAGGCAAGGGCTCAAGGCAAGAAAAAAATTGGCACGCAAGCAATGCGGTGCGTGGTAACCTACCTATTCACCTGATGATTTTTGATGATGACGATGTGCTGTGAATGCAAACAAAGAGCGTCAAGGCAAGAAAAGAGCGCCAAAGCAACAAAAGATCGCCAAGGCAAAAGAAGAGCGCCAAGGCAAAAAAAGAGCGCCAAGGCAAAAACGAGCGACCAGCCATCTGAGGCCTTCGCGTCGTGGCTCCGTTGTCGTACGGCCTGTCCGCAGGCCGCGCGCGTTTTCGCGCAACCGCGGCTTACCACCAGCGACTGCCTCCATGCGGCCACCGTTGTTGATCTATCGCCGGCCATTGAAATGTGCGAGCGAGGGACTGATTTTGTCCGACGACCGGCATGCTCCCGGAGATTCTGGCTCGCGTTCGTGTCCGTGCGGCATGCTCACGGCGCGCGCGTTCTCGCGCGGCCGCGACTTACCACCTCCGTGTGGTCGCCGACCATTGAAATGTGCGAGCGAGGGATTGATTTTGTCCCACGACCGGCATGCTCCGAGAGATTCTATTCTGGCTCGCGTTCGTGTCCGTGCGGCATGCTCACGGCGCGCGCGTTCTCGCGCGGCCGCGACTTACCACCTCCGTGTGGCCACCGTTGTTGATTTATCGCCGACCATTGAAATGTGCGAGCGAGGGATTGATTTTGTCCCAAGACCGGCATGCTCCGAGAGATTCTATTCTGGCTCGCATTCGTGTCCGTGCGGCATGCTCACGGCCGCTCGCGCGCCGTTTCCCTGTCCTGTGACTGTATTCCCTCGCTCGCACGCTCGCACGCTCGCTCGCGCCCGCTCGCTCTCACTTCGCCAGCTCGCCTGGTCCGCGCCTTGGCTCGCTTTTCGCTCTTCTCGGCCATGTCCGGGACACGGTGCCGACAAGCCGACTCGATCACTCGATCACTTCGGGCAGCCGGCGCAGGTGCATCTGGCTGGTGCCATGAAGGCCGCGCGGCGGCGCGGCGTCGGCGGTCGCGGATACGGCCGGGTCCGCCGGATTGTCGATAGAGCGAGCCAGCCGCGGAGCCGCGGCCAGGCACAGCTAACGCGGCCGGCCGCGGATTGGATGGTGGATTTCTCAAGGGCAGAGAACATGGAGGCCCGTTGGTGAATGTGGGAAGGAGCACGTCACTGCCAGTGGCCGGAGTTCACCGCGCAAAGGCCAAGCGCGCTCGCGGCCTCGCTATTCGGCAAGGCGCGCGAGGCGGCCCTCTGGCACGGCAAGCGCGCTCACCGTGACATGTCAGGCCGTCCTGACGGGACGACGCTCACCCGCCGCGCTGCAGAGGGGGTCCGAGTCGGGGCCTTCAAGGGCCCGCCGGAAGGCGCTGGCGGCCACTAGCGGCACTTGACAGCCAAGAGCGTCAATGTGGTGGGGCACAGAGCGCTGAGCTTGCCATCATGCAGCGCAGAGCGTCGGGACTCGGTAGCGGCAAAACTCGTCGGTTGCGGCAAAATACGTGCAGCGAACAGCATGGAGCGCCACTCACGCAAGCAAAGCACGCAAGGGAATGCATGCAGCCGCGCATCCAATCAAGTCGATTCGATTCAATTTCCCGTCCGCTTCGCTCCTCGGCAGGAAGAAAGAGAGCGTCCCTCACTGTCGATGAATGATGAGTGTCGTCATGTCAAGCCTCAGCGGAGGCGCCGTGATAACGACTGATTCCTACGTCCAGCCCACCCGTCAGCGAGGCCGTCACGGTCAGCCGCCGCCAGCCAGCCTCGCCAGCCCGTTGCGTCACTCTGAGCTTCGCAACAGTTAAGAGCGAGCGCGCTTTCTTTCTCCCTGGCACTGGCAGCCCGCAAGGCTCGCCGTGTCCAGTCCAGCACGCTCAACGCGAGAAGCCAGCGGTCGCGGCGAGGAGCCTGGCTGCTGGCAGCGCTTGCGGCCTGACAGGGCCTGTGCCAGCCCACCTCAGCTCATGTCGCCCTTTCCGGCCACTTGACCTGTGCGAGAGGCGGCAGGATGGCGGCCCGCCCCTCCGAGTCCTGCCATGCCATGGCCGCCAGCCTGCCTGCGGGGCCGCCCGTGATGGAAGCGCGCCGAAGCAAGCTAGCTGGCAGCCACCATGGCCAATGGACGCAGTGGACGGCGGACTCCAGGAGGAGCGCGGCCAACTTCCCAGCCGCGTCGCGCTCCGCTTGCTGGCCAGCTTGCTGCTAGCCCGGCGGCGGCGGCGGGAGCTGAGCAAGTCACCTGAGGCGCGGGAGAAGAAGGATCCGAGTTCCCCGTCAAGCAAGCGGCAGCAGGCAAGCCTGGCAGGCGTGTGCCTTGGGCGCCGCGCCGCGAGCTCGCTCTTCTCTTCGCTCGCGCTTTCCTTTCTCTCGCGCGCCTGGCCGCGCGAGCCGGCCGCCTGCGTTGCTCCCTCGCTCACCTCGCTGTCGAGCCCGGCGCCGGCGGAGGCCGGCCGGCCGGCCGTGCCGCTGTCCAGCCGCGGCGGCCAGGAGACAGCGAGCGCGCGCGAGCCTGAGCATCGCATCTGCCATCTTCATCGCCGCCGCCATCTTCGCCGCCGCCGCCGCCGCCGCCGCCGCCGCCGCCGCCGCAGCTGCTGGCGCGGCGCGCCGGGCGCGGCCGCGGCGGCGCGGCGCGAAGCTTCCTCGCGCCCCGCGCACGCGGCGCGCGGTCCGCGGCTCGAGCTGCGCGAGGTCCCGGGCGTGGCGCTGCGCTTCCCGCCTCGTCCCGTCGGCACTACTAGTAGCTAGCTAGCCAGCCTGGGCTTCGGCCTGGTTGACTCGCACGCACGCTCGCACGCGACCGACTCGGACTCAGGCTGCCCGAGCCACTGCAGGCAGGCCAGGCCGTCTCCTTGGAGACCGCTCGCGCTCGCTCGACGCGCGCGCCGCCGCGCCCAGGCTGGCGAGGCCGTGACGGCCGAGGCCAGCCAGGCGCGCGAGCTGGGGCGAGGCGCTGCCGGTGACGGCTGGCAGCAAATTCGAAATTTCGAAACTCGGCTCGGCTCGCGCGGCGTAGCCAGGACGCGCGCGCGCGCGCCTGGACTCGGACGGAGCGCGAGAGAGAAAAGCGAGCGTCACGGCCACGGCCACGGCCCGCGGCGCGGCGCCGCCTCGGAGTTGCGCGCAGGGATCGCGTGGCGAGCGCAGGAGCGCAGCGCAGCGTGCAGGAAGAGCAGACAGGCTGCTCGCCTTCGAGTGGCTTCCGCGAGCACACCACGCCGGCCGGGCTACTCTCCTCCGTTCCGTCCGAAGTACGGTCGCGTGCGCGCGCTGGCCAGCGGCCCTGGCCTGCTGGCCTGGCTGCAGTGCGCTGCAGGCGGCGCAGTAAAATCGCATTCGGCCGTGTCGGGCGGCGCCTCTCCTAAGAGGTCGGCGGCCAAGATGGCGGCCCGCGGCGCGCTCGCGGTGCTGGCGGTGGTCCTCGCGGTGGCGCTCGGCGAGCATGGCGCGACGGAGGCCGCGGCGGCCTCGTGCGGCACGGGCGCCAGCACCACGCTGTTTCAGAACAACATCAAGTGCTCCGTGTCGAACATGACGACGGTCGCGACGAGCTTCGACACGTGCTGCGGCGTCGAGTCCTACGGCGCGGGGCTCATTGTGGGCGCGGAGGCCGAGGCCCAGGCCGAGGAGGAGATGTGCCGCGAGGTCGTCACCTCGCAGGCTTTCTGCTCCCCCGAGGACGACTGCACGCCGGACGCCTCGGACAACATGCTCATCACGCTGGCCATGGCCACCGCGGACTCCTCCGACACCTGCTGCCGCTCGTGCAAGTGTGTAGGCGACCCGGACTGCCAGTCTTTCGACGGCACGCGGCGCTCCTGGGTGCTCTGCGACGGCCGCCGCCGCAGCAACTGCAAGATGGGCCGCTCCCCGTGCCGTAAGCAGCGCGACCACATGGGCAACCGCTGCCAGTGGCTCAAGAAGGACCCTTCCTACTTGGGCTGGGACATCTCCGGCAGCCCGTGCCAGGTGGACTGGGAGAAGTCCGGCCACCCGTCCATGACCATGTACAGCCGCGGCGACCTCGTCGTCAACCTGACGCTCGGCGAGCGCGGCATCATCACGGACCTTGTCATGGCCGAGGGCGACAGCACCTACACGCTCAACTCGGACGCCTGCTTCGAGCATGACCCGCGCGACTCGCCTGACGACTTCAGCGCCGCCGCGGCGGCCTGGACCATGAGCTCCGGCGCCTCCATGCCGGACTCGTGGAGCGTCAGCCTGCCCAACGACGTCGAGATCCTCTGGAGCGTCGCCGATTCCATCGACACCACCCGCGTCGAGATCACCTGCACGCGCCCGCCCGGAACCAACCGCTCGCGCCTCGACATCAAGCGCCTCTACAGCCTTGACAACTCCACCGAGGTCGACGATGAGGGTGGCTTCTGCGTCGACAACGTCATTGACCGCGGCCTGGCCACCTCCAAGTACAACTCCTGGGAGGACGGTGGCGAGGCCGACTTTGAGTTTCAGATGAAGTGCCTCTCGCGCAACCTGCCGGGCCTCCTCGCCACCTGCAAGGAGATGCTCGCCGTTGAGTGCTCCCCGTACGACCTCGATGACTACATCGCCGACTGGTGCGCCAACGCCGACATTACCAACACCGATCTCGCGGGCGATCGCGACCTCTGCGTCGAGATGCTCCTCGAGGATGGCTCCGTCAAGGAGCGCGGCGAGCGCTGGGCGCGCTACCTCTGCCAGCTCAACCTCGTCGATGACGTGGACGAGTGCGTCAGCATGGTTGCGCAGTTTGGCTGGACCAACTTCCTCGCCTCGGGCAACTCCAACGGGCTCAACTCCGCCTCGACGGATTCGAGCTCGTCCTCCTCCTCGTCCTCCTCGGCCACCTGCGCCTCTTCCGTCTCCGAGTACTCGGTCCTGGACAATTCCACGACCTGCGCGCTCGGCGTTGCCGTCGAGTACGAGGTCAGCGATGGTGTCTGGGAGCAGGCCTTTTTCGTGCCCAGCGACTTCCCGCCCTGCGACAATTCGATTGTCGTCTCCGGCGATGAGTACCCTGGCCTCTTTGCTTACCCCGTGCGCTTTCGCCAGTGCTCCCTCGACGCCAGTTGCCTCGAGGAGACGGCCTGCGCCCCCACGGTCGGCTTCTCGGTCAGCCTCACCTTCTCTGATTCGTGCAACGTCATCTCGCGCAACGAGTGCTTCGACTCGGACCAGTGCACGTACGACTCCTCCACGCTGAACAGCCCTCAGACTGTGTGCTCCGCGGAGCCGGAGTCGCCCCAGGAGCTTGCCACCTGCAACTCGTGCTGCCAGACCGATGCCATTCTTGCCGGCGGCCTCGACGGCTCCTCCGACTCCTCCTCCACCTGCCGCGAGGTCTTCACCCAGGTGCCCTACTGCGACACCACGGATTCTTCCATGACGGAGATCTGCGACCGTCTCGTCAGCAGCGCCGGCAACGGTGTGCTCACCGTCGAGCTCGAGCTCGACACCGAGGACCTCGACTGCTGCCGCTCTTGCGCTGCCTGGGGCGACCCCTTCATCTCCGACTTTAGCGGTGCCACCTCGAAGTGGATCAACTGCGACGGCCGCAACGCCAACTGCAAGGTCACCGAGAGCGTCTGTACCTCGCAGGTCGATCAGGCTGGCAACCAGTGCGTCTACAACGCCGAAATCGCCGACCTGATCAAGATCGGCGCTGATATCGGCACCTACGGCTCGCCCTGCCAGTCCAACGTGAGCCTCTCCGGCGAGGCCGTGCTCACCATGTACCAGTCCGCCTCCACCACCATCAACATCACCAACGGCGAGCGCAGCATCATCACGCACATGCACCTCAAGAACTTTGAGGACACCTTTCATCTCGACGCCTCGCATTGCTTCGACGACGATCCGTTCGCCGCCTGGAGCTCGGACGACGGCACGGACATCCTCGATTCCGAGCTCATCGTCGGGTACTCCTCCACGGCACGCGCCAATGAGCTCAAGTGGACCGTGCGCGACCCCAGCGGCGGCATTTTCCTCGGTATCATCTGCCTGCGCCGCACCTCCTCCACCGGCGACGTCGGCGGCTACCGCATGAACATCGAGTCGCTCATCGACACCAACGTCGACAGCAGTGGCATCTCCGGCTTCTGCGAGACTGGCTCCATGGACACCGGTATGGCCTCGATCAACGAGGCCGGCGACGTCTGCCAGGAGAACACGGAGAGCATTGTCGACTTCTGCCGCGCCGTTGCCTCGCCCTCGTGCATGAAGGATGAGATCAAGGACGAGGTTCAGTCCTGGTGCGATGAGGCCAACGTGTACACGGACCAGACCGACCACGCCGACCTGTGCTTCGCGGCCATCAAGCCCGGCCGCTCCAACAAGAACAAGGTGCTCGCCGACTGGCAGACCGTCTACTGCGAGGCCGTCTCCAACCTGCGTGAGATGACCCAGTCTGTCGACACCTGGGTTGATTTCTGCATTTCCCGCCTGCAGAACGAGGGCTTTGCCGCCGTCGTCGCTGACCTCGGCGATGGCCGCATCACCTCGTCCTCCCAGAGCCGCTACTGCGCCGCCTCGGCGAGCGAGTATGGATCCAAGGAGGATGCCGGCGACTGTGCTCCGGGCGTCTCCGTCCAGTACCTCGACGGTGACGAATGGACCGAGGCCTTCTTCATGCCCATGAGCCTCCCGCCCTGCGGTGGCTCGCTCGACATCGACGCCACCGACTTCCCCGAGCTCTTCACCAACCAGATCCGCTTCCAGCAGTGCGAGCTCGACACCTCCACCTGCGCTGTCGACACGCACACCGACTCCTACTGCGCCGCGCAGCAGGGCATTACCGTCAGCTACAAGTACTCGCAGAGCTCTTCCGTCTGCGCTGACAACGAGTCCTGAGGCTCCCTTCTTCACCGCTTTCGCGGTGGGTGAGCCGGGCCTCCCTTTGTCGGGGGGGACGCGGGATACTGCCCATTGCAAGTAAGCAGCTCTCCTGATGATGACGATGATGATGATGATGATGATGACGGTGACAACAACGATGATGCCACACGAGAGCCTCTCTTTGTAGCGTAACTTAACTTGGTAGCCTACCACCCTAAGATAAAGAATCCCCCCAATCGACTTTTCTGTTACATTCTTGAAACCCACATCCATGGCCGGCGATTTTAGGAGGTGGAAAAGGGGTAGGTACATATGCCTTTGCCACGTGCATTGGACTGCCCGACTAGCGAAGGCGCTTCGCTATGTACTGGTCTTGCGCAATCTGGAGCCGCAAGGCCGCAAGTTTCTCCTCCTCGGACTGCTGCGCAACAACGAGCTTCTTCTCTAGCACGGTGTGCGTCTGCTTCTCCTGCTCCAATTCGCCTTGCAGGGCCCCAGACTTGGCGGTCTCTGCGTGCAAGCGGCGCTCCCTGAGCGGCAGAGCGCATGCATGGCCCTTCGTCAGCAACTCCGTCGCCACGACCATGACCTAAGCAACGCAACTAACAGTTTCTCCAGCATCGCATCGCGCGATGCGAGCGCCTCTGCAAGCGCAGCCTTCTCCGCGCGAAGGTCGTCCACCTCGTCGCGCAGGGTGGCGACCTGCGCCTCGAGCTCCTGCGCGCGCCGCGGCCGTCAACGTCAACGTCGCCGTCATCGTCGTCATCGTCAGAGGCTCCTCGCCGCTCACTTTCGTGGCGTGTCAGCCAGCTCGCCCACGCACCTGTTCCCGCAGGCGCGACGCGCGGGCCGTCTGCTCTTGGCGCTCGTCGCGCAACGTCAGGAGCAGCTCCAGTTGGTCCACGGCCAGCCGGCCCATGGTGGGCTGGGCCCCACGAGCCACGAGTTCCCCACGCACGCTGCGAAGCCTGGTCGCCCACCGAGCGCAAGACCGAGCGGCGGCCGCACTGGTACGCACGCCCGCACGCCGGCCTGCCGGAGGCGAGAGCGTTGCGAACGAGGTCTGCCGCGATGAGGCCGAAGTTGCCACCAACTTCAAGTTGAAGATGGGTGAGATGACTCAAAGGCAGACCAGACTCGTATCACGGCGCAGCCTGAGCGCAGGCGGAGCGGGCGAGCGGGCGGGCGGGCAGGCGGGCAAGCAGACAGGCGGAGAGGATGGGGTCCAAGGCGCCGGCACCGCAGGAGCTGGGGTTCGTAGAGTGGGCAACGCACCCGTTCTCGCTCGGGTTCGCCACGGCGCTCGTGGTGGGCGCCGCAGGACTGGCGCTCGGGCGCACGCGCGCCGGCGCTGCGCTGGGGCTCGCGCCGCGCGTCACCAAGGCCGCATCCGAGGCGGCCAATCTGAAGATCCGTCGCTGGCGCGACTCGCCGCGCGCCTGCGCCGCGCTCGAGCACAATGGCGTCGTCTACCTGTCTGGCCAGGTCGGCGACCTTGACAAGCTCGAGTACAGCGACGCAGCCGAGCAGACGCGTCAGACTCTGCGCAAGATCGATGAGCTTCTGGCGGAGGCTGGTACCAACAAGCAAAACATTCTCAGCGCTCAGATCTGGGTCAAGGACATTACCCAGCATTTTGAGCCCATGAATCAGGTCTGGAACGAGTGGGTCCACACGCCCAACAAGGGCGTGCGCGCATGCGTCGAGGCGCGCATGGCGCGCGAGGCGCTCCTGGTTGAGATCAAGGTCATTGCTGCTCTTCCGGACGCCTAACTTTTCGCTAAAGACGGACGACTCTTGCGTTTTTAGGCCATAGCATTGAACGAATGTAAGCGAGCTCTTTCATTTCATTCACGTAAATGGCCAACGTTGAGCACCTCTTGCCGCTAAGTTTGTAAAAGAACACCGTGGCGCGAGCTTGGCTACGGGACGAACGCACCCGACCCATGGCCCGACCTCATGCAGCATGCTTGCGCCGCGGCGAAGAGAGCGGCTGGCGGCCGCTTGGTGGGTTGTCAGTCAGTGCCAATCCTCTGCGGTGTGAAAGGTTTCACACGACAGACAAAATAAACGCACTCCAGGGCAAAGCACCACACGCAAGCATAAGCATCCACATCCATTCTTGCCCCTTGGGTTGGTAGTCACAAGTGTCTCTGTGCACGGCGCCGGCTCGGCGAGCAGTCACTGTCAGTGCCCAGAGCTTGGGACTGCCAGTGACTGCCAGTGTGATCCGTGATACGGTGATACACACGTCAACGGTCATCCTGTTGAACACGCCGCATCAGCCAGATCAAATCATCAGAATCGTAAGCCCGGAATCACAGAGCCCGGCACAGTATTATGCGGAGTAGGACGGTGCTTGCGGGCGCGGCACGACCGGCAGCGCTGCTGGCGCTGGCGCTGGCGCTGGCGCTGGCGCTCGTGCCAGAGGCAGCGCGGGGGTCGAGCTGCTACCCGCTGCAGAGTGGGCAGGCGGTAGACGAGGGCGAAGATGTGGCACTGAGCGTATGCTTGCCGGGCGGGTCGACGTTAAACTGTGACCATTGCACCCATGCGAGCGGTCGCACGTCGTGCTGGAAGCTGGACTCGCGGTGCTTGTCGGACTCGCTCCAGACCTCCTACAAGATCGAGAATTGGGGCTGGGCCGCGGACGGAACCTGGTCGCAGAACCACGACGAGCGCGGCAACACAATTTACGTACCGGTGGTGTGCCGTGACCAGTACGGTGGGACTTGCTTTACGGGCGCAGGCACCAGCGCCGGGTCGAAGCAGAGCGCTCAGGCAGTTTTGCTCATGCTCATGCTCGTTCTACAAACCTAACATTTTATGTACCAGTACCAAGCTTGTAGCCAACCGCCCACACCTGTGGCCTCACCGAGACGTTGCTGTACGCGTCTCGGAGGCGCGGCGCGCCGACCCGAGCGAAGGCTCTTCAAGAGCGGTCGCCCGGTGCTGCCGTTCTCAGCAAGTGCGGCTACGTATCGACGCGCGGGATTTCCAGCGAATCCTTGCGCTTGGGTGATTTGCTTTTGGCCGGACTTGCAGACTTCTTGCTCTTGCCCTTCTTCTTCTTCTTGCCGGCCTCGGTATCGTCTCCGGCTTCCACATTCTCGTCCATCTTGTTCTTGCTCTTCTTGTCGCCCTTGGCGCCATCGTCGTCGCTGGCCTCTTTCTTCTTCTTCTTCCCCTTGCCCTTGCCCTTACCCTCTGGGCTCGTGGGCTCGCCGCCGCCCTTCTTTTTGCCGCCCTTTTTGGTCGGCGACGGGCTCTTCTTCTTCTTGCCCGGGGATCGGCCGCGTTCGGTCGCCTTGCCCTTCTTCTTCTTGATGTTGTTGCCGGCGCCCTCGGTTGCCTTTTGCTCCTCGTCGTCCTCCGCCTGCTCAAGGGCCGCCAGCTGGAGCAGCTCCTGCTCGCGGCGGAGGTGGCTTTCGACGTCCTCCCTTTCCATCTCAGCTCGATCGCGCGCGGAGCGCGCCTCAACGATGCGCTCGTGGGCTGTGCGCAGGTCTTCCGCGAGCTGCGCGCTGCGCGCGTTGGCCTCCTCAACAAGCTGCACCTGCAGGCTCTCGTGGGCCTCGGCCGTGATGTAGCGCTGGAGAGAGCCCGAGACGAGCTCCTTGGCGCCACGTTTGTATGCCTCGAAGTCCTCGCGGCTGGTCGCAAGATCGGCGCTGCGGTGCTCGAGGTCCGCGGACACCGCGTTGAGCTGCTCCGTGCGGAGGCGCAGCGACTCCGTGCGGTCCGCCAGATCGCCCTCGAGGTTCTCAATACGCAGGAGCAGCTCGCCCTCGCGCAGCAAGTGGTCGCGCACCATCTTCGTCATGCGCTGGTTCAGCTGCTCGATGTCCCGCTCGCGCTGCGTGATCTCCACCTGAATGCGAATACTCTCCAGGAGGCGGTCGCTGTACATAATGTCCGCAAGACCTCGAAAATAGGATCGCGAGACATCCTCTCGCTCCATGTCGCGCAAGCGCGCAAACGCCAGGTTCGCCTCGTCGACCGCCCGCTTCGCGCTGTCATTGACCACGTCGCGCTCGCCCAGGAGCTCCTGCAGCATGCCCAAGAGCTCCTCGCGGAAGTCCTGCTCCAGGTCACGCACCTGGTGAATCTGCGACATGAAGCGCGTCACGTTCTCGTAGTGCGGGCGCACGCGCACCTCGGTCTCCTGGTGCTTGAGCCCGGCCTCGAGCTCACGTAGCCGAAGCAGGAAGTCGTGAACCTTTACGTCCTTGTCGCTGGTGGCCTTGGTGCGCTGCCAGACCGTGTTCTTCATGAAGACGGGCGGGACGGCGGCAGCTCCGGCCCGCCGCGCGTCCATGACTGCCACGGTGTCGCGCTTCCAGTGCTGCAGCACGGCGCCCCGGATATTGTTCCGGCACTTCATCAGGTTCTTGCCCATGCTGCGCAGGTACTCGATGAGGATGCCGTCCCACACGCTCCTGAGCACGCGCCGCGCGCAGGCCTCCTCATCTCCTTCAGTAAGAAGGTCCAGCACAGCCTGCTGGTTCCCCTTCTTGCTGCCAAGCCGCTTGATGGAGAGCGCCACACACAGCGTGCGGAGCTCCTCCGTGTTGTGCAGCTCGAGCAGGTCCAGGAGGCCCTTGCGCAAGTCCTCGGCAAGGCGTGCCTGGTTCTTGGCTACCTCACGCTCCACCTCGAGCTGTGCTTCGGTCTTCTCTGGCAAGGCCAGCTCTGCAGCCTCGGCTGCCTTCTCACGCTCCTCGCTCTGCAGCTGCATGCGGTCCTGCGCGCGCAGCTCCTCGCTGCGCAGCGTCTTGGGCGCCGCGCGCCGCGCGCCCAGGGCACCCGACCTCGACGGCGACGCCAGGGGCAGGGGCGCCGAAGATGACGCGGCCGGCGCTGCTGCCGCGAGCGCCGCGCCATCCTGCGGCCGCCCTCGCCGCGCGCGCCCCTGCAGCATGCTCGCTGCGCGCGCGCAAGGGCTTTGGCGGAGCCGTGGACTGCCGCAGTGGGACGCTTTTGACTGCAGTGATAACTACGCAGTGCAGACTCGGAGCCCAACTTGGACCTGAACTTGAGTCGACTTGAACCTCACTGTCTGACTCGGAGAGAGCAGCGCGGCACGGCGTTAGCGTCCGTTACGATTGAGGGATTCACAGGAGGTATGAGGCCTGACGACCCTCGCGCAAGAGAGAGAGCCAGGTCCGCGCCGCTCTGCGCAAATCAGTTCGGGGCAGAGACCCGGTCCCCGACCTGGCAGTAGTTCACAGTCAGACTGCAAAATATGCGTACAAGATCACACGCTGCATGGTTGGTGTTAGTACCTTCACATCATCATCACAAAGCTGATGCCACACACAGGATTGCATGACAGAACGAACAATCGGGATGGGCTCCGATGGCTCGGTCAAAAGACACGGAAGGAGGGAGGAACGCGGAAGATCACACAAAAGGGTGGGCTTCGCCTGTACCAAACCTCACATGCCGGTGACGTCGGTGTTAGGATCGTGCGAGTTGGAGAAGGCGGCGTAGTAAAAGTAGCGCTCCCGGTCCTCGGAGCAGTTGCGCATGCCGAGATGCGAGAGTAGGCCGTCGAAGACGAGCGCGTCGCCCGGAGCGAGGAGCGGCTCGACCATGTCGGTGTACTGGTCCCAGTTTGGCGGGGTCACGAGGCGGTGCGAGCGGGGCCAGACGCGCGTGCCGCCAGTTTCGGCATCCTGCTGTGTGAGCGGGATGAGCACCGTCACATAGTGCGTTTTCGGGTCTTCGTCGAGGTGGCCCGTCCAGCAGCTGTCCGTGTGCGCGCGCTGTTCCGTCGAGCCGGGCGCAGAGAGCATGATGTCCTGTGTGCGAAGGCGGCCGCCCCAGCAGAGAAACTTCACAAAGGCAGCCACGCCAGCTGCCTCAAGGCAGGCCTCCACCTTGGCGCAGGCCTCCCGTGGCAGCGGCATGTCGTAGCGTCCTGTCTCGCGCGTCACCAGCGGCGCGTGCACGGTCTCCTCCGGGGTGCCGTAGTGCTTGATGCAGGCATGGATGGTGCGGCGGGCGCCCAGCCACTGCTGGTTGCCTTTACGCTCCCGCATGAACATGTGCCGTTTGCGAGCTTCGACGCCCTCCTCCGGAGGCCCGTCCAGCATCAGTTGCAGGTCGCTCTCGCGCAACACCTGGCGAAAGACCGTAAAGCCCTCCTCCAGGTACTCGCGCACCTTGCTCGGGTCAGTCCTGCCCTTGGCACGCGTGATCTTGTTGCGTTGCCACGGGCACAGCGGGCGCGCCGCGGCCGGCGCCTGCCCGCTCCGCTCCGTCTGCAGCGGGGGCTCGGTACCCTCTTCGGGCGCCTCCGGCGACGTCCCATCCGAGGAGAGCGCGGCCGGCGAGTCTGCCGCGCGGTCCGTTGACAGCCCCTCGGCGTCGTCCGAGGCGTCCGGGCCCTCCCGCTTCACCGTGCGGGGTTTCTTCTCCAGCTCCGGCAGCAGCGTCAGGAAGCGCGCCACCTCCGGCTTGGACCTGAACTTGCGTTTGCCCGAGCAGAACACGATCCTCTTGCGAATGCGCTTGCCGCCGTCCTTGGTCCCCTCATGAATCGTCTCCGTCGTCACCGTCCAGCGCTTGAGGAGGCGCGCGTCGTCGCCGCCCAGGCTCTTGACGTACAGTTTGAGCGTCTTGAGCGCTTCGCTGCAGCGCAGCTTCTCGCGGCCGCCGCCGCGCTTCGCGCCCTTGCGCTTCTTCGCAGCGGCGGCCACCGCCGCCGCTTTGGCGGCGGCGGCCTTCTTCACCGCCGCCTTGGTCTCCTTCGCCGTCGCCCCGCGTCTCCTCCGCCGCAGCGTCGGCATGGCGGCGGCCTCGCCCGTGTCGTTAGGCGGCCCCGCGGCCGTCCCGAGCGAGCGAGCGCGCGGGCGGGCGAGCTGACGGACGGATGGGAGGGGCGGGTGGCCCAGCCAGCCAAGCAGCCAGCCGACCAGCCGGCCAGCGAGGGAGCGAGCCGAGCTCGGCGGCCCGCGCGCTGCCCTCCGTGCCGCGCCGCCGCGCGCGGGCGTGTCCTTCTCCGGTTTGCTTCTGCCACCGACTTGTTCAATGCACCAGTGCAGCCAGTTGGCCTTGGAGTAAAGGGAACACTTAGAGCGTGAGCCACTGCACCTCCTTCGTAGACGCCGGTGGCGGGCCGGCCGGCCTGGCTGGCGGACGGTCGGTCGGTGGCCACAGCGCAACGAAGCGACTGATCTGACATAAGTTAGTCATGGTCTGTGAGCGAGCGAGCTGGCTTGCAGCTTCTCTTCACCATTGCAGTGGCAGTGGAGGCCGGGAAGAAGTACGCTAGGCTACCTCCTCCACGTCAAGCCCATTTTTGTCGCCACCACCACGACGAAGGCTGCTGCTCGCTCCTTCAAGTTCGTCTAAGGTGGTTCGAGAGAGGTGGGGTTCCTTCGCATCGCTCGCTTCACGATGCATTGCGATGCATTGCGCTGTGCCGGAGCTCGTCACTCGCCCGAGCTGCCCAGCCGGCGTAGCGCCGCTGCACCCCGCCCGTCGTCGCGCCAGACCTCGCGCGCTCGTCGTCCGAGTCCGAAAACGTTCTGCGTAGTCTCGTGCGCGTCCCGGTGCTGGGCGTGCTCCCCGCCTGACGAGCTCCTGCCTGCTTGGCCGCCTTTGCACGTGGCCACGGCGGCGGCAGACCGGCAACGCGCGCACGGGCTCGGGCGCGGGAGGGGCGCGGCGGCGGCGCGCGGCGCTCGGCGGCGGCGCGCGGCGGGCGGGCGGGCGGGCGGGCGGGCGGGCCCGCGCGGAGCGGCTGCCCCTGGCGGCGAGGCGGCGGCAGGGCGGCGGCGAGTGCCGCGCAGGGCCGCCGTGGCGGCGCGCTCATAGACCGGTTCCGCGAATAGGCCGCGGGCGGGTGCAGGTGAGGCGGTCGGGATGGCGCAGAATGTGTGCCGCAAGCGGCTGCAGAAGGAGCTGGTGGCGCTCAAAAAGAACCCGGTGGAGCACGTGCAGGCCGTGCCGCACGAGAAGAACATCCTGGAGTGGCACTACGTGATTGAGGGGCCCAAGGACAGTGTGTACGTTATTTTTTTTCAGTCGGGGCGCTCGCTGGCTTGCCTGCAAACTCGGTGAGGCTGACGAAAAAAGCGGAAGGGGCGGGCATCTCCTGAGCATAGGTATGAGGGCGGCTACTATCACGGCGTGTTGCGCTTCCCCAAGGAGTACCCCTACAAGCCGCCGTCCATCCTCATGTACACCAAGAACGGGCGCTTCAAGACGAACACGCGGCTGTGCCTGAGCATGTCGGACTTCCATCCAGAGACGTGGAACCCGATGTGGTCCGTGAGCTCCATCCTCTCTGGGCTCTTGTCGTTCATGCTGGACTCGGCACCCACACTCGGGTCCATGGAGACGTCCAGCGCACAGCGGCGCGCGCTGGCGGCCAAGAGCCTCGAGGAAAACGTGCGCAACAAGGATTTCTGCGCTCTCTTTCCACAATACGTCGACCTGTACAAAACGAAAAAGGCGGAGGCGCTCAAGGCGCCGGCGGCCGGCGGCAGGGCGGGCCGCTCTGGGGCGCGTGCGGCCTCGGGCGCCACGCAATCTGACGCCGCTAACACCGACGCTGACGCTGTGGCCCGGCCGCCGGCCGCCGCCGCAGCTGCGGCAGCCAAGGGCCAGGCGCCCGCAAACGCAAACGCAAACGCCAAGGGCGCCGTCGCCCCAGCCGCAACCTTCTCCTGGTCCATGACGGCCGTCGTGGTCCTGCTGCTTGCAGCCTCACTATACTGGATCATGGACGAGACGAGTGCCGTTGGCGATGCCGTCGGCAGCCGCGCATAGCCGCTACTGGCGTATTCCGCGTGCGCGCTGCGCCGCGCCGTGAGTGAACCGTGGTGAGGCACGAGCAAAAGCTGCGCACGATGAGATGATGAATCTGGTCGGTGACGAAGGCTGTCTTTTTTTTTCTTTCTCTCTCTCTCTCTCTCTCTCTCTCCTAGGCCTACACCTCTTGACTCTGATCTCATGGGACCCTTCTTGACCTTTCGGTCTGATCCTACGCATTTACACGTTCTCGCCGCCTTGCTCGGTCTCGTTGCTGTCCTTGTCCTCTTCGCTCGACGGGGGCAGCAACTTGTACACGCAGACCTCCTCCGGCGAGGAGTCCGTGTACCGCATCGCGAAAGCGAGACCCTGCGAGGTAGGCTGCGAAAAGGCGACGCTCTTCCGCGGCACCACAAACCCGTAGATACAGCGCGAGCGCGCCGTGTCCAGCATGCAGGTAGCGATGCCGGCGCTGCGCGCGTCCGGGGCGACCCAGATCTGCAGCACGCCTAGCGCCGGCTGGCGGCCGCCATTACGAGTCGGCTCGCATGTGTGCCGCTCGTGCTGCAGACGCTCCAGGGTGAGGAGGCCTGCGATGCGGTCTTGCCGCACATACACCAGATTCCACCTGTCGGGCGCGTCCACCCAGTCCTTGACGGCATCTGAGAAGCCCATGTCCTCGTCAATCACCCCGCGCTTGAAGCTGTGCACGCTCTGCACGAAGGAAGATTTGAGCGCCGCCGCCCCGCGGGGCAGCTGCACAACAGCCTCGGTCTCGCTCGGCCGCCTCAGCACCCAGTCGGAGCGCACGCTCTTGAGCGAGACCGCGCTGGACGCGGCCACAGCCACGGATCCGGCGCCTGCCTCTTTGCAAAAGGCCCGATGCGCCTCCTCGTCGCCCCGCACGCCTGGTGCGTAGAGCATGCCACACACGGTGCACGTCGTGCGCTCGAAATTGCGCTGCCCGAAGTCCAGGAACATCTGTTGCTCGCCCTTCTTCTGCAGCTTGCTCTTGGACGGCATCGGCGCAGCAGCAGCCTCGCTGCGCTGCCGCTTGCCGCTGCGCGCCGCCTTCCCCGCCGATGGCCGCGCCCAAGAGCCCCAGCGCGAGCGCTTCCCCAGCGCCAGTTGCGCCTTGGGCCCCATGGGCGTGTGCTGCACTCCACCCCGGCCGGGGCGCCGCACGTGGGTGGACTCGCACCGCGCGCGCCCGCTGGCGGCCGCTGTCTCTCTCGGGCGCGTGCGCCTCGCCACGGCCGCGCCGCGCCGCGCCGCGCCGCGCCGCGCCGCGCTGCCGCGCTGCTTCGCCGCGGCGTCGCGTTGCTGGACTGGACTGATGACGGTCGTTAGGTGAGCTACGACCCGGTTTTTCCCGCGGCCAGTGGTGAACGCCGGGTGCTGCTTCGCGGACGTACCAACCGAGCACTGCGCGTCCCGTCCCACCCACTGACGCCTCACGAGTCGCAGCCTTCGAATTATGGTCTTCTACTATTTGGATAAGCTAACTACATGAACAATGGCGCCTCGCTGTCGCTGACTAGCCTGGCTTGGCCGCGTTAGACGCTGGAGACGGCGTTGTCGTGAACGGTGACATAGTTGGAGGGAAAGACACCAGTCTGGCCGTTGTCGAGACGGCCTTCCCACCAGCCGGAGGGGTCCTCCTTGGTGACCCGGATACGGTCGCCAGCACGGAAGGCGAGCTCACCGGCCTCCTTGGCATCGTGGTCGTAGGAGGCGATGGCGGTTTTGGAGGGGGGCGCCGGCCCAGTGACCGGCACGGTGGCAGCCACGGCAGGCGCCGGGCCCACCGGGCCGCCGCCGAAGGTGGCCGACTTGAGGTTCGAGGGCCGCTGAGTGGCGAGCGCGCGCTTACGGCGGCGCGGACGGACGACAAAAACTACGGCGGCCGCCGCCAGGGCGCCCACGCCGATGACGGTGCCAAGCACAACGCCTGCGATAGCCGCGGCCGACAGGCCGCCGGCCTCAACCATGAGGATGCCCTTCTGCGAGCGGTTGGAAAAGTTGTTGTTGCGCGTGCTGATGTACTCGTAGGTTCCCTTGCTCGACTTGAGCAAACCCGCGTTGAAGTAGGGCGTCTTCTGGCCGCTGAGCTTCATGCAGTTGCGGTGGTCGCGATCAACCTCGGCAGCATTGTCGTCGTGGCGCGCGTTGAGTGTGGCGACGGAGTTGCATGCGTCGGCGCTGTCGACATCCTGGTCAAGGAAGGCGAGCCGCCGGAAGGTTTCGCGGGAAGCCTCGAACATGGTGAAGTCGTTGGCGTCCATGATCATGTGATTGTCGCTTTCGGCGCGCAACTGCACCATGTTGGTGCGGTCGGTCTTCTCCTGATTGGGGTCGTTCGGGTTGCCAGGGCCGGCCTCGCCATCGTTGCCCTGGCGGTTCGGGTTGTAGTCGGACCCAGTCCACTGCACGTGAACACAGTCGTCCTCAGTCACGACCAGCTTGTTGGGCACGAAGTCGTACTCGACCGCCGGATAAGTCTGGACGATATTGCCGCGCTTCCCGCGAACGTTGAGATTGTAAATGTTGTCGCAGTCGATGCCGCCCGGGCGCGCCTTGACCTGGAAGGAGTACGAGCGTTCTTGGAATGTGCGGCCGTACTGATTCGTGTTGACAGCCAGGCCGAGGCGGCAGTTCTCTCCAGTGCACAGGTTGGACACGGCGTGGTAGGAGTCCTCCGCATTGTTGTTGCGGTCGCGAAGGGGACTGAGGTCGTCGCCATTGAGTGTCGAGTCGCCCTTGACGCTCACCGAGTCAAAGTCCGAGGTGGAGATGTTGTAGCGCACGCGCAGGACGCAGGTGTCCTTGCCCGCAAGGTACGAGGGCAGCGTCCAGTTGTAGAAGAAGTTCTGCCCATTGCCGGCCACGTTACCCAGATGGTTGTCCCGCGAGAAGGCGCCTTGGATGCACTCCGGCGCGGTCACCCCATCGTACACCTTGTTCCACGCCGGATGGGTGACCCACTCGCCGCCCTTCTCGACGCAGGCGCGCGCGTTGTTGGGCACCGCGCC
The DNA here is from genome assembly GCA_013306675.1 of Thraustochytrium sp. TN22. Lineage (NCBI taxonomy): Eukaryota > Bigyra > Thraustochytrida > Thraustochytriidae > Thraustochytrium > Thraustochytrium sp. TN22. The sequence goes on along the minus strand of JABLUY010000001.1, from coordinate 299,223 downwards.
GTTTGTGCCGCAGTCCGGGCACTCGCAGTATTCCTTGTCCTTGATGTTCTGCGACTCTTCCTTGAGTTCGCTGCATCGGCTGGTGTCCGACACAATTAGGGCCACGTCAATCCAAGGCGAAGGGCTCCACCACGGGTAGTACTCGGACTCCTCCGGGCATTCGAAGCCGTACCGCTGGCCGTTGTTGTTCTGCCGCGTGAAACGCGCGTCGTTGCCGTTGATGTTCTGATCCGCCGCGAAGAGACCCTTGTTGCGCTCCACGGACTTGCAGTACTGGTAGTACCGGTAGCTTTCGTGGCGACCGTAGCGGTAATCGTCCTGCACATCGCTGTCGTCATCGATGCGGTTCGTGTTGACCGTATCGTTGTTATTGACTGGCGTGCCGTCCCGCGGCAGGCAGATCTGGCCGGCATCGTCGAGGCCGCAGTCATCCGTGAACGAGAAGACGCCCGGTTCGTCGTCCTCGCAAGCCACTTGGATGATGAGCTCCGAGTTGACCTTGCCGTTCACGCCGCCACCATGCTGGTTCGTCCACTCAATCGGGAGCACGCTGCCCTCGTAGTAGAACATCTTGGGCGTATTGATGGCGTTCTCGTGGACCAAGAAGCCCGAGCTGTTCACGGCATTCTTGGGGTTCGCCAGGTCCTGGTTCTGGTTGTTGCACTCCTGCCGCTCCGCATCATCATCGTACTTGTAGCAGTCGAACGGGTAGGCTCGCGGGCAGCTGTACCCGCCCTTGTCGTTGTTCTGCGAGTCGAACAGCCGCGTGTTCGTGCGCACGTCCTCGCTGTTGCTGTTGTGGCACGCGCGATTGTTGCTCCCGCGCGGATTGTGCATGTAAATGTCAGCCTGCGCTGGCGCCGCGCACGCCGCCAAGAGCGCCACCACCAGCACGACGCGCATGCTGCGCTCGCTCATGGTGCGTCTCGCTCTGTCGTTGTCTGTCCGCTCGATACAGTTCTGGCGTAGGTGCACGGCAGCACGGCAGGGCCGCCTTCCTTTCTTCCCTTCGCCCATCTGCCCTCCCCGCACCGCGTGCACCGCCCGGCGTTGTCCGTCTCGCGAAAGGCCTGGCACAGCTAACGCGCCGAGTCCCGGTACAAGCGCGCCGGCGCGCAGCAAATTCATTGCTACCGCGCAAGCAAGCAAGCAAGGCGCAAGCAAGCGAGCAAATCTCGTGCCCACTCCTTGCGCTTGGCTCAGTCCTTGCACGTTGCGTCGAGATTTGCTCAGACTTGCTCCAGTGCCTGCCCAGCGTGTGGCTGGGCTGTTTCTCGATCTCGTGGCCGTCGCCGAGGTCGATCCGCGCGCGCCGCCGCCGCCGAGCGCTCCGTCGCAGTGGCACGACCTCAGGCGGACGTGAGCCTCCGAGTCGTAGCGTCCCAGCCTCCGGCCTCTGGCAGGGCACCCCCCGCAGCTGGAGGACAATCAGACAGACAGATCAACAGACTCTGGCCCCCTGTCGAAGCGAAGCCCGCTCGAGGCCGGAGATCTGCGGAAGTTGCGTCACTGCCGCTGCTGCTCGCGCTTAATCACTCCGAGGTTGTTGCGGTTTCGGGACTGCGTGCGGCACGGGGCGCCTGGGCAGCTCAGCTCGGCGACGGGAGCCAGTCACGGGCAACTAGCGAAGGACTCGGAACGTGGCAGGCCGTGCCGCGGCTGCGAGAGCCGGATGCCGGCCGCAAAGGGGGAAGCCAGCCACCATGCGCTCATTGGTGTCGTTCGTCTGTCAGCGTTGGTCGCTCCTCTCGGCTTTGGGCTGCTCCTCGTGCCGACTTGAGCGTCTCGTCTCGTCTCGTCTTGTCTTGTCTTGTCTCGTCTTGACGCTCTGGTCGCTGCTCAACTCAAGGTTGCTTGCTCATTTCATCATTGTTTGCAGGCATGGTGTCTACCAAAAAAATAGGGCAAGGGCCCGGGCTAGTCTACTTCTTGTTGCAGGACATGATACCGATGGTCTCCCGGCCGCGCGTCCAGACGTTGACCATAAGGGTGGGGCCAAGGTTCTGGATGTGGTGGAAGAGGCCAGCGGGCATGTAAAGGATCTGGCCAGGATGGACGTCGACAACCATCTTGTTGAAGTGAGAGTATTCCTCTTCGGTAGGCTCGGCGACGTTGGCGTAGCAAAGTGACTTGGCCTTGCCGACACAGCGCGGGCTGAGCGGGTGCCAGTCCGTGGCGGGCGCGAGCGTGAAGCGCTTTGTGCCGTGGATCATCATGACGAAGTTGTCGCAGCAGTCATGGTGAAACTGCGTACCAGAGGTACTGGTGCCCATCCAGAGCGAGGGCGTCTGGTAGATCTGCGAATTTGTGGCACCCTTCATGTCAATGAGCGGCGGGATCTGCACGCCGAGCTTGGCCATGGACTCGGCCTTGACCTTCATGTTGCGAGGGAAGTTGCGCTTGCCCCCCTTTTGCCTCACGAGCTCGCCGTCCTGGCGAAAGTTCTGGATGGCCGGCCCAAGGTCGATCTCCTCGTCCTTGGTGTACTTGCGGTTGGCCTCGTACGTCATGGACTTGGCCGTGGCCGGGTCGTAGGGGAAGAGCGCCTCAAGCTCGTCCAGGTTATAGGACTTCATCGTGAAGCCCAGGTGGCGGAGGTTCTCGAAGTTGAAGAGCACCGGGCGGCCCCATCGCCGGTAGTACTCGGTGAAGTCGTCCATATCGAGGCGGATGTGCGGGCGCATGCGCGGGATGCACTTCTTAATGGGGTGCTCGGAGTACATGCGCGAGTACGCCTTGAGACCCCACCACTGGTTGGGCTTCTTGGAGGCCTTGGGCACCACGATATCCGGGCACGACTGCAGCTCCTCCCAGTTCTCGTAGAGCTCCTCCATGGTATACTCGGAGAAGGGCTTGTCCCGCGGCGTGGGGGTGGCCGCGTTGAAGCCGTTCAGGCTAGTCTCCACCTCGCGCATGCCGCTCTCCGCTTGCTGCTGCTGCTCCTCCTCGGAAAAGTCGCCCTCGTCCTCCTCCGAGGCGGCAGCTTCCTCCTCTTCCTCGGCCGTCTCCTGTGCAGCCAGACTCATGCGCGAGGACGCCACGGCGTCCTTGCTGGTTGCCACACCCGAACCGCCCACGCCCAGGCTCTCCAAGTCCTGCCGTAGCGACGGGTCCCAGGTCGGCGCCACGGCGTCCCGCGGCCGGTTCACCGTCACGGCCACCACCACCACAAGCGCGAGCGCCGCCATCACCTTCATGAGCGTCTGCTTGTTGTTGCGGCCCCACACCTCGGCGGACGACATCATGCGCCGCGCGGCGCTCCCGGCCGACGTCGGCTTGTGGTACTTGTCATCCGCCGCCTTGCTCGACTGGTTCACGAGCATCGGATCCTTGAGCATTTTCTCTCCTCACTCGCGTTTCTAGCTAGCGAGAGTCTCCTCTCCGCGCCGCGGCACGCAGGAGCTACACGCGTGTGCGTTCGCACGCGCTGCGCCTCCGCCCGCCTGTCGAGCTCGGCACGCACGCGCACGCGGGCGAGCGCAAGCAAGGGCGGCGAGCTCGGTGGCGAAGGGACCCACCCGGCCGGCCGGCCTGCCGCTGGGTCTCGTCCCAGCCGCGCGCGCCCGGCCCTGCGAGCCGCCGCGGCGCCCGCGCGCGGAGTCGGGCCGGCTGGCCCTTGCGCACGAGCGAGCTGCCGCGCCCGCCGCGCGCGCCCGCCGGTCGATCGCCGCGGAGGGGAGGGGGGTCGTTGGCGCCGGCCTCGTTCGCGCTCTGCTGTCTCCTCAGGCGCGCCGCCACAACGTGGAGCCGGCGAGACCGGCATTCGCCGGCTCGGGTTCGCTGGGAGTTTACATTTCTCCGCGGGGGCGGCCGCCGGAGTCCACGCAGGCGCGCGCCGCGGACGGCGCTTTAAAACGTTCAGGCTGCCCCCTGGCGGGGAAAACAAATGCTCCGGGTCCGGTTGTGATCATCATCACCATCATGACGAGCGACTCGGAGCGCGCCCGTGACCGGGAGGACAGAGAGCAAGATGATCATGTCGGTCGCGGTCCAAGAGCGAGCGGAGGAGCGCGAGCGGGCGACCGACCAAGTGCGAGCGGGGAGCGAGGAGCGCAAGCGAGCGAGCGGGCATAGATAGGGTCGTCAATGGTCAGACCTGGGCTTATCGAATCGACTACGAGGCGCGCGGCTGTGAGGTCAACGTGACCACGCAGGTGAACGAACGGGCACGGGGTCGTGTTGTCACTGGACACGATGAGCGCAGAGGTGTCTCGCAGGAGCGAGCGCCTGGCTGCAGGCAGGGCATCGGCGGCCGTGAAGAGTGGCGGGGCAACGAATCAGGTGGCGTCACGATCGAGTCGTAGACAGGGCGGTCGTGGAGAGAAGCGAAGCAACGACTCACCTGACGTCACTTCGCTTCTTGCGTTGGGCGGCGATCCATGGAGTCGTAGATTGGGCGCCCTTGAAGAGAAGCGAAGCAACGACTCAACCTGACAACTCTTGCGAGGACTCTCGTGGCATCACTTGCGAAGACTCACTGGACGTCGCTTGAGACGCTTCACTTGGCGCCACGTCACTTCTTGCGTTGGGCGGCGATCCATGGAGTCGTAGACTGGGCGGCCGTAAAGAGAAGCGTTTGTCTCTTGCGAGGACTCGCTTGGCGTCACCTGCGAAGACTCACTGGACGTCGCTTGAGACGCTTCACTTGACGCCACGTCACTTCTTGAGTTGCGCGGTGATCGAGTCGTAGACCGCGCCCGCAGCGGTGCCGCGCAGCGAAGAGTCCTGGATGATGCGGCGACCGGCAAGGTCGAACGTGAGAACAACCTTTCGGGCGGCCTCTTCCTCGGCGTCACGGCGCGCCTGCAGCTTGGCCTTCATCTCTGCCTTTTCTGTGTCCGTGGCCCAGCGTGAGTCAACCAAATCGAGGTCCATCTCAAAGTAGTCGGCCTGGTCGTCGAGAACCTTGGTGCGCGCGGCCGACGTCTGGTCAAAGTCCAGGAGCTTGTCGCGGTGCGCCACCGCCCTGGAGAACGCCTCGTCTTGCTCGGCCTGGCGCTCCTTGGTCCGTTTCACCTGGCCCTTGCCCAGCGGGTCGTCACAGTACACGCAGCGCGACATCTTCGCGTACTGGTCGCTGTAGTAGATCATGCCGCACTCGAGGCAGTTTTGCACCGGCACGTCACGCTTGGCCTCCTCGTTGCCCGTGATGATGCGGCGGTTGCGCCGCTTCTTCTCAAAAGCCTCCTGCTCGGCCGCTGACCGCTCAGGCGGAGGTGGAGGAGGCGTCACCGATTTGCCGGCGCCCTTTGCGTCGCGCTTGGTGTTGCCCTTGGCGCTCTTGCGCTCCTTGGCCTTCTTGCCGCCCGTTGCGGCTGCGGCGCCATCGGCCTTGGCCGCCTTCTTCTTGGAGCCCTTGGCCTCAGCACCGCTGCTGCCGCCGCTGCCGCCCTTGGACGCGCGCTCGCCCAGCACCTGCGCGATGAAGCTGCGGATGGGCGGCGTGTCCGGCAGCAAGCCGCCCAAGCTCGCCCGCACCTCTGCTGCAGACTGCGTGCGCAGGTGCTGCACAAGGCCGTCCAGCTGCTCCTCGTCCAGCCCCAGAAAGTCCCGGAGGCCTTCCCTCGCGCGCGCCTCGTCCTGCATCCTCCTCGCTCCGAGTCCGTGGCGCTTTTTGCTTTGCCACTGACCGTGAAGTGCCAGTGGTGTGGCGCAGCCCGTCCGAGTCGTCGTCACCGGCGGCATAAGCGCAGCGCGCTCGCCGCCCATCTGCGGAACGGCGAGCAAGGACGACTACCACTTGCAGGACGTCGCCTTGATAGTGGCGTGGGTGAACCTTGAAGAAACGCATGGCCGGCCAAGGTGAGAGTGTTCACGCGTCGAGAAAAGGCAGCCGAGAGGCGGCTTCGAGTTAATTTCATCAAAACGCTCATGGCACTCTCCACATTTGCGTTCGGACGTTCTTCTCCATGCAATCCATCCCTCAGCTACAAATGCGTACTGCCTGGCCGCCTGGCTGGTGTTGTCACCTGTACTAGGAGTACAGTGGTGGTAGGGTACCTTACCACCAGGGAACGATTGTACCGCACGCAGCCTTGACTCTTGGGGTCGTATTCGTGCCACTCGCCGCCGCGTCAATCCTGCCTCTGCGACCAAATGCCGGCCAGGGCGCTTTGGGTGAATGTCAATCTGCTGGCTGCACCTTTGCCTTGGCCCCCCTTCTGGTCCTCCATTCGGCAGCAAGCGCCGCACTGCGACGATGACGTGTAGCTAGCTGTGCAGTCCGAGTGCTGGCCTCGTCAGGCTTCGTTCGCCCTCTCGCTCTCTCTTTCTGGAGCTCGCTTGGCGACGGGCAAAAAGGCAACAACGGCGGGGCGGCCATGGGCAACAAGAGCTCGGCGCTGCCGTACGACGTGGGCGAGCGGGTTTGCGCGCTGGGCGCGGGCGGCGGCGGCGGCGGCGGCGGCGGCGGCGGCGGCGGGTGGGCGCTGCACGATGGGCGCAAGAAGAAGTCGGGCGAGCCGGTGAGCGTGCTCAAGTTCGACAAGAAGGGCGCGAGCCCGCGCGAGCTGGAGCTGGCAGAGAACTTCTTCAAGCGCAGCAAGACGCTGCGGCACCCGAACGTGCTGGCGTACCGCGACGGCCTGGACTCGGAGGCGGAGATGTTCATCGTGACGGACGCCGTGGAGACGCTGGACGCCTGGCTGCGCAGGCTGGATGCCGAAGTGGGCGGCGGCGAGGCCGGCTCGGAGAAGAAGCGCATGGCGGTGGGCTGGGGCCTGCACGCCGTGATGCAGGCGCTTGGGTTCTTGAATGAGGACTGCAAGCTCTGCCACGGCAACGTGTCGCCCGAGAGTATTCTCGTGACACGTGGCGGCGACTGGAAGCTGGCCGGCTTCTTCGTGGTGGGCGAAATGGACCCGAGCGGCCCGGACAGGCTGTTTCGCGAGAATCCGGGTATTCTCGACAGCAAGTACAAGCCGCCCGAGCGCCTCTCAAACCGTTGGGACCTGATGAACTCCTCCGCGTCCGGTCCCAGTCCGGTCGACGTCTTTGCGCTGGGCCGCGTTCTCTTCGAGTGCTTCAGCGGACCAGTACGGGATCCACGCGATTTCGACGACCTTGCCAAGCTGCCAGCGCCGCTGCACAAGGCGTACAAACTCATGACGGCCGAGTCACCCGGGGACCGCCCGGCCTGCAAGAAGATGCTTCGCCATCCGGGACTGGCCAAGGTCTTCTTCCGCACGGAACTCTTCTCCACGCTCTCCTTCCTCGAGGAGTTGCAGCTCAAGACCGATGCGGAGCGGGCGCCCTTCGTGCAGCAGCTACCGACGCTGTTGCCCAAGTTCCCGCGAAGCGTCGTTTGCTACAAGATCCTCCCGGCGCTCGAGCGCGCCTTCCGCTACGCGGACCCTGGCGCGCCCGGCGCACCGCCGCCTGGCGCGCCGGGCGGCGCCAGCGCCGGCGCCGGCGCCGCTGCCGTGCGCCTGAGCCCGCTCGCAACTATGCTGCTGACGCCCTTCCTCCAGATCGCCGCCATGCTGGACAACGAGGAGGACGCCAAGCGCATGGTCGTGCCCATATTGGTGGACCTCTTCGCGTCCAAGGACCGCGCGCTGCGCGCCGCGCTGCTGCAGAAGCTGGCTGGCTTCGTCAAGTTCATGGACGACAAGATCATCAATGACCAGATCTTCCCGCAGGTGAGCTCCGGCTTCCGCGACGCAGCGCCGCAGCTGCGCGAGCTCACCATCAAGTGTGTCGCCTCGCTTGCGCCACACCTTTCGCCCAAGACGCTCAACGAGACACTGCTCCGTCACATGGTGCAGGCCCTGCAGGATAAGGAGCCCGCCATTCGAACCAACGCGCTCATCTGCCTGGGCAAGCTGCTCACGCACTTCAACGACGAGACACGCAAGAAGGTCATTTTGTCGTCCTTTCCGCAGGCCGCGCGCGACCCCTTCGTGCCAGCGCGTCTCGCTGGCATGCGCGGGCTCAAGGCCGGCCTGGTCTACGTTGAGGGCGACGCGCAGTCGCTTGCCGGCAAGGTCATCCCATCGCTGGCCTACGCGCTCATTGATCCCTCGCCTGACGTGCGCGAGATGGCCTTCGAGATCGTGGAGAAGTGCGTACGCGAGCTCAAGGAGATCTCCGTCAAGCGCGCCGAGGACCAACGTCGCGAGGCAGAGGAGCAGCGCAGGAATGAGGCCCTGGCGCGCCAGGGCGGCGGCGCCGGTGGCGCTGTGCCTGCCGTGCCGGCTCCGGCCGCCAAGGCTGGCGGCTCGTCCGTCTCGGGCGGCGCCGGCGGCGTCGGCGTCGGCGTCGGCGGCACGAACGGCGCCGGCGCTGGCGCGGGCGGAGTCAATGACGCGGCTGGTTACTTCTCGCAGGCCGCCGGGTGGGCCGTCGGCTCGCTCTCGCGCACGTGGACCAGCGGGTCGATGAACAGTGCAGCGAGTGCGCCGCAGGCCGGCGCGGCGTCTGGTGCGGCGTCCGATGCCGGCTCGGTGGGCGCCAGCAGCACGGCCACGCCGACGGACGCGTCTTCGGAGCTCTCGCGAAAGGGCGCGGCGCCCGGCGGTGGCCTCGCGATCCGCTCCTCCAAGTTCGCCGCTCCTGCACTGGGCTCGACGGGCGCTGGTGGCGGCGGCTGGGGCGGCGACGGAGACGGTGACGACGATGACGACGACCTTTTCGGCGGCGACGATGACGGCGCCGCCGCAGCGATGGGCGGCGGCGGCGGCGGCGGCGGCGGTTGGGGCGACGATGACAATGATCTCGACACGGACGCAGAGGATTTCGGTGCAGGAAGCAGCAGCAGCGCTGGCGCGGCGCGCCCCGCCAAGCATGCGACTCCGCCGCCGTCGGCTGCCCAGGACCCCTTCTTTGACGACCTCATGCCGGCCCCGCGGCCGTCCACGACGGCTTCAGCGCGCAAGCTGGGTCTCACTGCGGGCGCCAGCAGTGGCTCGGCTGCGCCCAAGTCCCGTTCGCCGAGCCCGAGCACTGCAGCAGGAAGTAGCGCCAGCACCAGCAAGACATCCGCCGAGGAGCGCGCGCGTAAACGCGAGGAGGCTCGCCAGCGCATCGCGCAGCGCAAGGCCAAGGCCAAGCCCGCCGCCGCCGCGGCACCAGCTAAGAAGGCTTCTGGCGGTGGCGACGACGACTGGGATAATTGGTGAGCGTTGGCCCGCAGTTGTGTGGGTTCGGGGTTTGGGGCTGAAGCACGGCGCGCATTCACTCGCGCTCGTTGCCGTATCCTAAGAAGATCGAACTGCTGTTACAAGCGCCCTGAAGCTTTGCTTTGCACCCCGTTGCGCAAGGCATCGCGCAAGGCATCGCGCCTTGCACGACGCATTGTGTCGCGCATCGCAAAGTCCATCATGTCCTTTCCTCTCGCCCATGTAGCTGGTTCATTCGCTCTTTTCATCTCTTTATAAGAGTTGGGGGCTTGCTTGGCCGTCAAGGTTTTACAGAATAGCGCACTTGGAGCCGAGCCCAGAAGGCTTGGACGGCGCTTTGCGTTTGCGCACCTCTTGAATGAGGCGCTCGAAGACCTCGGCGACGCGCTCGCCCGTGGCCGCCGAGGTCTCAATGTGCACGGCACCGTATTCGGCAGCCTTCCTGCGGCCCTCCTGCAGGCTCACCTCGCGCTTCTTGGGATCCAGGTCCGTGATGTCCTTCTTGTTGGCCACCAGGATGATGGGCACGCGGAACTCGCTATCGCCGTTGATGTGCTTGTAGAGGGTGAAGAAGGGGTCCAGCTCGTCCAAGGTTTGCTTCTTGTTGACGCTGTACACGAAGACGTAGCCGTCCTTGTCCATCATCCATTGGGACCGCAGCGACTCAAAGTCCTCTTGGCCCGCCGTGTCTAGCACCGACAGCGTGCAGGCCTTGCCGTCCACCTCGGCCGTCTTCCTGTACGCGTCCTCGATCGTTGGATCCCAGTCCTGCACAAAAAAGTCCCGCACGAATCGCAGCGTGAGCGCACTCTTGCCCACGCCGCCGGCGCCCAGCACCGACACAAAGACTTCCTGGCCCTGCGCGCCGGCGCTGCGGTCGCCGTAGAATGCATCGCCCTCCGAGAGAACCACCTCGCCGTCCTTGCGCATCTCGTCGATGAAGGTGATCTCCTGGAAGCCGCCGCCCGCCGTCGGCAAGAAGCACCTCGTCGCGCGGATGCCCAGCTTCTTGCCGCCCGCCTTGAGGAACTTCTTGAAGCTCATGCGCGGGTTCACCTCCACATACGCCCGCAGGCTGTTCGCGTCCGCTTCCTTGTTGCGCCGCACGTACACGCGGAAGTTATCCGCGTCGCCCATGCCGAGCGCCATGATCTCCCGCGCGTCGAGCGAAGGACCCTCCTCCTCTGCGCCGCCGCCAGAGAGTCGTCAGCTCCCCCGGCAGCAGCACCGCCTCCGCGGCCGGCTCCGCGCGCGCCCGCTCTCCGCCCGCCCGCTCTCTGCTCTCGCGGCGCCTCGCGCCTCTCGCTCGCCCTCGCTCTCCTCGCGCGGCGCTCGCCTGGCCTCGCCTCGCGCCTCGACACTCGACACTCGACTCGACTCGACCCGATCCCGCGGCGGGCGGCCGGGCCGGGCCGGGCCGGGCGGCTCGCTGCGCGGCGGCGCGCTGCGCGGCGCGGCGCGGCGCTGCGCGGCGCGGCCTGCGAGGCCTGCGCGGCCGGTTCTGCATGCCCCGGAGCGCGCGGCCGGCGCGACGGGCGCGGGCAGCGGGCCCGAAGCGCGAGCCGTGGCCCTTCATATGAAGTGCGTTATGCCTTGGACCGCCCAGAACCAGCTCAGACTGACAGCAGTGACTCATCGTGATGTCAGTCATCTCAGTCACGGTCCGAGTCTGCGAGTGGCAGCCGGCAGCTCGCTCAGGCTGTCCGTCAGGCTGGCTGTCGTGGTTCGCCGCCGCGCTCTCCAGTTGGTTTCCTGGCTCACCGTCAGGCCGTCATCAGGCCCTCAACTTCACGTGGAGCTCGAAGCATCACCTCTGGCGACTGGCTACCGACTGTACGCCAGCCAGGCAGGCAGGCTGCCAGCCAGACGTGCGTCCAAACAAGCGAGGCGAGAGGCGAGGCATCGAGCCTCGTAGTTCGCCGGGCTTCGCCCCGAGGGAGGCTGAGTCGGACCTGACACAGAGGAGAGCAGAGGTCCGAGTTCTGCCAGCCAACTTGAAGCGAAGCGGTCACGGGCGGCCAGGCGGCGGCCCTGGCACTGCCAGAGTCTGCAGGAGGCAGGGCCCGGCCCTCTGCGTCTGCGGTGCGTCGCGATGCATGCGTCCATCATGATCGCAACGCGCATTCGTCACGCGTGGTGGGTCCGGTGCGCGCCGCCGCGGCCGCCGGGGTCGGTGGCATTGCTGATACAGGACCCGGGCCGCGCGCAACCGCCGCCGCGGCGTGCGACAGCGGCCTCTCTCTGAGGAGGATGATTTTCGAATCAAGGCGCCGCGCGCGCGGGAGCGCGGGAGCGCGGCAGAACGCGCTGCGCGCGGTGCATGTTTGGCGCGACGCAGCGCGGGCTGGCGTCGCGGGGGCGCGCCGCTGCGGACGCCACAGCCTCGCTCGCGCGCAGGGCGCACGGCAGCGGCGGCGGCGGCGGCGCCAGGGGAGGCCAGGGCAACATGGCGGCGCCGCTGCGCACGAGCGCGGCGGACGGGCTCGAAGCGAGCCTGCTGGCGCCGGCCTCGCCCGCGTCGGAGGCGTCCGACGCGTCCAGGGAGTCAGGGTTCTCGGAGATTTCCACCAAGTTTCTGGATAAGACGCCCAGAGCGGGCGGGATCGAGGTCGGGTCCTTGGCGAGCACCAGCAGCGGCGGCGGCGCCAGGAGCGGCGCCAGCACGCCGGCCAGCGAGGTGGTGCGCCGCGCGACGACCGCCGTCTCCGGCGCTGCTGAGACGCCGCCCCGCTTCGGCGACATCTCCGCCATCGGCTCGCCGCCCGTTGCCGACGTCGGCGCCCTTGGCACCTCGCTGTGCGAGGCGCTCCACACCCGGCTCAACCTCTCCTCCTCCTCCTCGTCTTCCTCGTCTTCGAAGTCATCTGCGCAAGCGTCCCCAGACTCCTTTTACTCGGCGCGTGAGGACGCCTCGGCCTCCTCACGTGGCGGCGGTGGCGGCGGCGGCGGCGGCGAGAACGCCAGCGCCACGGACGGCCTGGCGGACCGCTTCGCTGCGAGCATCCAGCTGTCCCCGGCGCGAGCCTCCCCGAGCAAAGACCTTGCAGACCGCTTTGCGAGCGGTTTGAACCTTTCGTGCGACGCCTCGTCGCCTCCTCCGCCTCCGACTGCGGCGCCCATCGCCCTGCTCTCGGACTCCGAAGACGAGGAGGGCGACGAGGACGAAGGCGAAGAGAGTGACAGCGACTTTGTCCCTGGCGGCGAAGCCTCGGCGGACTCGAGCCGCCTTGAAGCCAGCGTCGACTGGGCCGAGAGCCCCATCATCACGCGCAGAACGCCGGGCCCGCGGCGCACGGCGCGCAAGCCCGTGGGCATCGCGCAGCGCTCCATCGCCAGTCTCGCCGCCAGCTCGGCCGGCGCCGAGACTCCAAGAGCCGCAATCAGCGACAAGGAGGAGGATGACGAAGAGGAAGATGACATGGTGGCGGTGGCCTCCACGGCGGATGAGGCGGAAGACGAGCTCGACGCTGGCGCTGGCGCTGGCGCTGGCGCTGGCGCGGCGCTCGCATCGCCGCCCGCCCCACCGAGTGCGCGGAGCGCGATCACGTCTGACTTCGACGAGGACAGCCCGTTGCCGCCCCCCAAGTCGACTGTAAGGCGGCCACGGCGCGTTGTCTTTCTCTCCTCGAGCTCAGAAGAAGAAGGAGAAGGAGAAGACGATGATGATGGTGAGGAGCACGAGGAGGAGCTGCTAGATACGGCCAAGGGCGCAGTGGGTCACGCCGACACATCCGCCATCTCGCGCGCCTCGCTCTCTTCTTCGCCGCAGGAAAAGCCTGTCCAGGGCAAAGGCCCATTGCAGCGCCGGAGGCGGCAACTCAGGGAGAGCAGTCCAAAAGCCGCGGTCGCTCTCAGCGATCAAAGTGACGATGAGGAGGAGAGCGGGGGCGAGGACCTGTACGCATCCAGCAAGGACGACGAGGACGAGGAGGGCGAGGACGAGGGCCCTGACGAGTATGACATGGATGACTCCTTCATGGCGTCCGACGACGACGCCTCGGAGGGAGATGATGAGGACGAAGACGAGGACTACGAGAACGACGCACACTCTTCCTCTTCATCGTCCGGGTCCGTCGCTTCGGCATCCTCAGCTGCGGGTACACGCAAGCCGCGCGGCCAGGTGATTGATCTCGATTTGTCAGACAATGACGATGACGAGCAACAGGAGGAGGTTGGTGATGTCGTGGAGTGCATCGACGTGGACGTCGACGTCTCTGCCGCCAAGGGCGCGGCGAGTGTCGGCAAGCGCCCGACCCTCCCCGGCACCGGCCGCGTCAGCGTCGGCGTCAGCAGGAGGAAAAATAAGGAGAACGATGGCGGCGCCCCAAACCTGGCCAAGGCGCGGCGCGTCACGCCGGTCGAGGATGCCTCAAAGGTGACCAAGGCGAACCGCGACAAGGCTGTGCAGGCGCTTCTGAAAGAGTTCAACGAGACCGTGTTCAGCGGTCACATCCCGGTGGACCTGAATGTGAAGTGGAACGAGCGCATGACCAAGTCGGCAGGCTTCACGTACACAAAACGGGACAAGGGCGTGCGCGTGGCCCGTATCGAGCTCTCCAGCAAGGTACTCACTTCCGGCAAGCGTTTGAATGCGACGCTCCTGCACGAACTGTGCCACGTCGCGACTTGGATCGTGGACGGCGTGCAGAAGCCGGCGCATGGACAGGACTTTCGCAGGTGGGCCGCGCGTGCCTCCAAGGTGTACCAGCAGTACCCGGTGACGACGTGCCATAACTATCAGGTGCATGCGCGTTTCCGGTACGAGTGCTCGCGCTGCAAGGCTTCCTGGCTGCGGCACAGCAAGTCTATCGACGTCAACGGCGCAACCTGCAGCAAGTGCAAGACCACGAGCAAGGTGGTCTTCGTGGGCGAGTTTGATGAGGACGGCAACAAGGTCGAGAAGAAGCTCACAGCCTGGCATGCTTTCATACAAGAAAAGTACACGGCAGTATACGATAAAACCCAGGACCGTGCCGAGGCCATGCGCATCATCTCGGAGCTCTACAAGGCGTCCAAGGCCGGCGACGCCTGAGATTTAGCTCAGCGCCACGTTGTTTGGCTCCAGAGTCCGGGTCTCGCGTACACTTCGCCGAAGACACCTCGCCGAAGACCTTCACATTTTCACTTGTACAAGCTGACAATCAATTATCAATGTCTTTGTGTGTATGGTAACTACAGCGTGTGTCGGTCGGTCGGCTGGTCGGTCGGTCGATCGGTCGGGCAGTCGCGCATGGTCATGGAAAGCTTGTCTCTGTGAGCGAGGTGGCCAGCGTGAAACGTTTCCGCGTCATGGAGACATACATGCGGTTCGCGCCAGGACGCACCCAGTCCGCACCACGGAAGCTGCCGCGCCGTGCAAGTGCGCGGAGGACGAAGTCGCGCCTGTCAGGCTCCGGCACCGCCAGAGAGTCGAGCGCGGAGTCCGGGAAGAGCAACGAGCGCACATGTTGGCGCGACGTGACTGCGGAGGGCTCCAGCGCCGCCACGAGCCGCCCCGTGGCCTCCTCCTCGGCTAGCATGCTCTCCGCGACGCTCGCCGGGAACTTGTGAAGGAGGGACGCCGCCAAGCCCAGGAGCCGTTCCGTGCGCTCCAGACCCTCGAGCGCCGCCTGCGCGATGACGCGGTGCAAGTCCGCCTCCCGCTCCAGTGCACGGCCGCGACGCGAGGGCGAAGCGGCGCCAGACACGCGCACAGCATCAAAACGCGCGATTTGCGAGGCGGCCGCACCCAGGCTGCGGTCCAGGATTGCGAAAATCTCCGGGTAGGCGTCGAAGGAGTCCGTGGCGCTGCGCAACACGAAGCATGCCGACTGCAGAGCCACCGTGAGCAGGTCCTGCAGAGCCGCTCTGGGCGACATGGTCTCCAGCGCGTGCAGCAGCTTCTCCGCTTCGGCTTCCTGGAAGAAGAGCGCCGGCTCGCAGCGCACCTGGTCTCGCAAGGTCGCCGCCGGGGTCTCATCCCAGAGCGCGCGCCAGAACTCGCCCAGCATGCGCGCACGGCCCTTGAAGCGTTTGAAATCCTCAAAGGACGCCTCCGCATTGGCCGCTTTGAAGGCAGCAATCTCGGACCGCAGCGTCTTGGAGAGCATCTCCTTGTGCCGTTCCGCCGTGCTCTGCTTGAGCGCGAGCGACGCCATAAGCTCGCCGCGCTCCCGCACCATGTCCTCCGTCATGAGGCTGTTCTCGATGGTCCATGGCACACGCATGCCAGCCACTTGCTGCGGCTGCCGCGATGTGGGAGAATGATCAGACCCGCCGCCGCCGCCGCCGCCGCCGCCGCCGCCGCCGCCGCCGCCTGAAGCGACTGCGTCGAAAAAGGCGTCCGAGCTCTCCGACAGGTCCTGGTCCTCCTTGTCGCTCACGCCGCCGTCTCTGCCAATTTTCGCAACCTTTTTGTCCACGTGCCCCTCGAACACGCTCGCTTCCGTCCCGGAAGCGGTCTCGAAGTCCTGGTCGACGGTGTCCACCTGCGCCGCAGAGCGCGCCGATTGGCCATCATGGTCGAAGAGCGAGTGCGCGCGCGCCGCGATGCATAGGTTCAGCAGAGCGAGCATCTGGTACAATGAGCAGTCGCCGTGGTCGACCTGCTCGACCGGCGCGCGAGAGCCCGGGTTGAGCGGGATGAGTACCGCATTCTCCCAGTACCAGCGCAGCTCGGCCACGAAGGCGCGCCAGACCGCGGAGAGCGCGTTCATGCTGGCGCCGAACTCCGGGATGGTGCGCAGCGCAAGGATGGAAAGCAGGGAGCCCTCGGGCGCGCCCTTGGGGCCCGGCGCGCGCGCCATCTTGAGGGCGGGCTCCTTGGAACACAGCCAGCACTCCGCGCACGGCCGTTGCAGCACATTGAAGTGCGGCGTCTTGGCGCCGGGCGCCGCCTCCTGCCACGCCGAGGACATCTCGTAGTCCAGGTCGGAGCCGGCGCGGCCCGCTTCCACAAGGATGCGCTCCTTGGCATCACGGAACTCCATGTGTGTCAGGGAGCCGTCCATGTAGTGCTGCTTGAGGTTCTGCAGCTGCACTAGGACGGTGTGCGGGAGCTCGGTCTCGTGCGACGCTGCGAAAAGATCCTTGATCAGGTCCCGGACGCGCGAGTCCTCGAGCGCAGTGTTGCGCGCGCCGCGCCCAGCACGCGCCGGCGCACGTGCCGGTCCGCCGGGCTGCGGCTCCTCGAGCGACCAAGCCTCGCCGCGCCGCGCCGCGGCAGCGGCGCCCTCATCTTCCTGCGGCAGCCGTGCCAACAGCGCGTTACAGTAGCGCTCCTCCGCAGTGACCCTGACCATGCGCTGCAGGTAGCGTGCAGACCACGCAAGCGGGCAGACGGCCTCCGACTCGGAGGCGCCCAGGTCGTCGCTCTCTGCGTCGCTGCCGCTGCCACCCTTGAGGTCGAGGTCGTCGTCGTCATCGGAGAAGCCACCGCCCCCCTCGCGCCCCCCAGCATCGAGGACAACCTCAACCACCCAGTGCGGCGCGCTCTCTGGGATGAGTGTCGAGATTGTATCGTTGTCGACGACCTCCTGCTCCGTGAAGGGCGGCCACAGCACCTGGAGGTTGACCTCGGCGATGGGATCCGAAAGCGGCCCCCACAGAGGCGGGCGGCCGAGGCCGCCGCGCAGCGCAATGATTGGCGCCGGTTTGCCGAAGTGGTCAATGTGCAGGCGCCAGCTCAGGTCACTGTCGTGCCACTCGGTCCAGTTGGTGGCACGCGTCTGCGCGTCCGGACTCGGGCGCGTGAGGCATTTGGGGTTCCACGAGCGCCGCCCTTCGTACACGTAGCGCACGCTCACGAGCGTCTCGCCGCGAGCCAGTGCGCGATTCAGGTGCTCCTCATCATGCTTGGCAGCGTCTCCTTGCGACGCCGTGTCATGCGCGGGCGCACAGCCGAGCTTGGCGCGAAATAGCTTGCAGACGCCGCCGAGCGACCGCAAGCCCTGTGGTACCTCGCTCAGGTCGCGCTCCACGGAGTTGAAGTGGATCACCGTGCCTGGCGAGACGTCGGGGCTCGCGACCCATGTGCCAAAGTAGGAGAGCGAGGTCCGCTGCAGGGCGGGTACGAACCTGGCCAGCGCGCCCTGGAGGTGCCTGCGCAACGCAGCGCGCCGGCCCTCCGGCTCACCAGCCGGGCGCAGCCGGAGTGCATTCGAGGCGCCGCGCGGCACTGGCACGAAGCACGGTACCGCCCGCGCGCAGGTCGGCAGCGCCAGCGAGGCGCTCGAGAGGAGCAGTGAGACGTCATTCATGTTGGCGTGCCGCTGCGTGGGACTCAGCACGACGTACTCGGGCACGCCGAAGAGCTGCTCGAGCGCGCCGGCTGGCTCGAGCGGCGCGAAGTCCGCGCAGGTCGTCAGCAGCATCACCTCCGCGAGCGAGAGCCGCGCCTCCACCGGACTCTCCGTGGCACGTGCGAAGGCGCCGTCCGGATGCGGAACGTAGAGCACCGAGTATCTATCCTTGCCGAGCGGGAGCTCCTCGGTGCGGAACTCCACCAAATCCTCGTCCTCGTCCTCGTTTTCCTCGACCTCGTCGCCTTCGGCTCTTTTGTCGCTCTCCCTTTCGGCGACCTGGCCGTTGGCCTCGTCCTCGTCATCAGGAGCGCTGCCGAGCGCCGGCGAGCGCCGGCCTGTCGCCTGCACCTCGAGCCGCAGGCCGCGCTGCGCCGGCCGCGGCGCTGGCGACGTCGGCAGTGCGTCGGAAAGTCCCCATTGCGCCAGCAGCATCTCCAGCGCTGCGACGAAGCCTTCCGTGGCGCTCGCGTTCGAGTAGTCCGCCCACTCCGGCGCTTCCGTGTCGCCGTCCGCGGCCGCCCCCGCGTCCCCCATGGCGCGGCAGCGACGCGGCAGCGACGCGGCAGCGGCAGCGACGCGGCGCAAGGCTTTTTGCAAGCTGGCTGCAGTGCCAGGGCGTGCTATCTCTGTCGAGCGACTCAAAGGCAGGAACAGCGAGGCTCACAACACGCGGTAACACGCGGCAACAAGCTCAAGAGCCTTTCAGTAACAAGAGGAGGAAGTCTGCCAGGATGTCGTCAGAACTCATCAATTTCAAGCAAGAGCGCTCAAGATGGTAAGATCGTCGTAAGATGTTATTGAAAAAAGCAGCATCCCTGGAATTCTCCTCTCCTCTCCTCTCCTCTCCTCTCCTCTCCTCTCCTCTCCTCTCCTCTCCTCTCCGAGGCAGCCTCGGCCGCCCGCGCGACCCGTGCACGGGCCGGCCCCGCGAGCCGTGCACGATACCGGCGCGGCGGCGGCGCCCCGTGCAGGGGTCGCCCGCCGCGACCAGCCGTGGGCGCCACTGGCGGCGAGACGAGACCCAGCCACCCAGGCCGCGCGGCGCGGCGCGGCGCGGCAGAACTGAGCTCGGAACTGCGCTCGCGGCGCGGTGCGCGGCGCGGTGCGCGGCGGGCGGAGCGAGCAGCGGCCGCGGGCGGCTGGAGGGCGCGAAAATGGTGGGCCAGAAGCGCAAGACCCCGGCGCGCGCCGCCAAGGCCAAGCGCGCGGCGACCAAGGACGAGGAGGAGGAGACGCTCCAGGTGGAGAAGGAGCAGGAGAAGGCGCGCGAGGAGCAGGAGAAGGAGGAGCAGGTGCTCAAGCGCAAGAACAATGCCAAGCGCGCGGCGACCAAGGTGGATCGCAGCTCGCGCATGCGCAAGGCCATGCAGGCGCTCGGGAAGCTCGGCGCCGAGGACGGCGACGCCGGGGATGACGACGAGGAGGCGGGCGCGGAGAGCAATGTCGCCGACCGCTTCGTGCCGCTCACCGAGGAGGACCGTGCCCCTGTGGAGAGTGGCGCGGATGCCGACGACGACGATGACGACGACGACGATGACGACGACGAGGAGGAGAGCGGTGAGAAGGATGCCGCCTCGGACGAGGGCAAGGACGAGGTGGACGCCGAGCCCAAGGCGCAGCCCCGCAGCAAGACCTCCTCCAAGCTTGCGCGCGACAAGAAGGCCGGCGACAAGCGCAAGACCACGATCACCTCCAAGGAGGGCGTCATCTACCTCGGCCACATCCCGGACGGCTTCTATGAGGACCAGATGAAGGGCTTCTTCTCTCAGTTCGGCGAGGTTCGCCAGCTCCGCATGTCGCGCAGCAAGAAGACGGGCCGCTCGCGGGGCTACGCCTTCATCCAGTTCGTCAGCAACGAGGTGGCCAAGGTCGTGCAGCAGGCGATGCACAACTACATCCTCTGCGACAAGCTCCTCGTCTGCGAGCTTGTCAAGCCCGAGAACGTGCACGAGAACATGTTCGCCCACGCCGGCCGCCGCTGGCGCCCCGTCAACTGGGCCAAGGTCGAGGGCCGTATCCTCAACAGGAAACGCACTCCGGAGGAGGCCAAGAAGCGCGTCGACAAGCTCAAGTCCCGCCACACTAAGCAGAAGGCCCGCCTCGAGGAGGCTGGCATCGACTACGAGCTCCCCGGCTACGCCTAAGCGACCCTGCGTCGTGGTCGTGGTCATGGTCGTTTCTGTGTTTGTAGGTAGTTGCTGATGAAACGAGATACCGATTCCCGCCACCGACAAGGCGCCAGCGACAAGGCTACCCGTGCCGTGCCGTGCCGTGCCATGCCGTGCCTCTTGCTGTCCGCGCTCCATCATCCGCGCCGTCAGCCATCACATAGCCATTGTGCCATCAATGTCCACTTGCCGGGGTGTGCGCCCTGCAGGTTCGCTTTTCTGGTTGCTTGCGCGGCCGGTCCGAGGCCGTGGTCCATCCCGAATACATCCTGTCGCGGCAGCACGCAGCGGCGGTGGCGGCGGCGGGCGGCCGCGCACGTACGCGCGCAGCGCAGGCTGAGCTGAGCTGAGCAGCCTCCTGGACGCACCTGCGTGTGCTGTCGCGGCGGCCTCTAGCTAGCTAGCTAGAGACGCCATGGGGAGCGGCGACGAGGCCTCCACACAACACATGTTGCTTGCTGCGATCGCGGCGCCGCCCCGGCTGCGCCGCGCGCGCGCGCCGGGCATGCAGCAGCTGCACGGTGTGGGGCTCAATGCGCACGTGGCACGCTGCGAGGCAATCCTGCTAGAGCTTATCGGGCTTCCAGCACGCCTCGACAGGTTGCGACGCAAAGGGTATAGCCTCGCGCATATGAGCAGCCTGCGGCGCCGCGCGGCAGACCTGCGGAAGGCGCTTTCGCTCGACGACCAGGACTGGCGCAAGGTCGTGCAAACCTCGCTCTGCCAGAACCTCATCCGCAGCGCCCCGCGGTTCGCCGTCGCAGGAACATACCACGATGCGCGCCAGGTCTACCTGCACCGGGTCGAGCGCCAGCGCGTGTTCGCCAGCGCCTCGCGGGCGCAGGCCATCGTGAGGGGCTTTTTGGTACGGTCCCTCCCGAGAATGCTGCCATGGAGGCGGCGGATCGCACGCGGCCCCAGGCTCGTGCAATGGGAGGTGCTTGGAGAGGCCTGCGTCCGCACCAAGGCGAGCACGGAGGAAACCTCATGGGAGCGCATGCATCGCCTACTCGTGGTCATCAGCCAAGGTGAGTTGCTAATGTGTAGCGCGGAGAGCACGTGCCGCGCCGAGGCACTCGCCGCACCCTTCATTGTGGTCTTCACGGAACCTGACGTGGACACTTGGGAGCTGCACGCCAAGACCGCGGTGCTGCGAAAGCGCCAAAACGCCAAGTACCCCGGCTTCTGCCTACTACCCTGCGCAGTGGACCAGGGTGGCCTCGAAGAGTGGATCAGTCCGGAGGAGCGGCGCAAAGAGACCGCGGACCTCCTTGCCAAGCCTGCAACTGGCGCGCTCTGGGTCTATGCGTGCTCTGACAAGCCCGAGCACGTGGCGGCCGTCCAGCGCGTCGAGAGCTTCGTGCGTGCCTGCCTTCGCGAAGCAGGCGTTCGTCGCAGCAGGGCGCAGGCGCACATTACCTGGGCACTACGGAGAACCGACCTACGCAAACATGCGCCAGCGCCGCGACGCTTGCGCGGCTTGCGGGATCGCGTCGCCCACCTTGAAGACCTCCTAAGCGGCGTGCGCCAAGAGCGGGCCCGCGCGCGGCGAGAGCTCTCCGCGCTGGCCGCTGAGGACGTCACGCCCTTGCCCAAGGCGCAAAAGTGCTTCTGGATGCTTAGCATGTCGCGGCGGCGCGCATTTGGTGCCTCGCAAGGCTTTGACCCGAGTCAGCTTCCCGCGTTCTCTGCGGCGCACCGTGCCAGCTTCGAGGCGAGCATGCACGGAAGCCTGCGCTGTGCGGCGTACGACTTCAGCGACCTGCGCAAGCGCATCGCGCGGGAGCAGGACATGGCTGCTGTCGGGATGCAGCGTGCCTACCTAGGGCTCCAGGCGCTACGTCGTGGCCGGGCGCAGCGACGACGGGCAGTGGAGCGCCGCCTGGCTCTACGCGCCTCGCTTGAGGCCTCCATTCCGCGTATGCGCATTGAGCAGCGCAAGAGGGACGTCTTGGGCCGTATCCTCGGCCACCGCGCCGCCTTCATCATGCAGAGCGTGGCTCGGGCGTGGTACGACAACCTCCTACAGCGACGCGCCGCGGGCGATGTCCTGGTCCGCTTTGGGCGCTACTGTCTGGCACGCTGCGAGCTGCACCGCTTGCTCCGCTTGCAGGAGGACATGAACGCACGCAGGGCGTGGTTTCTGGCGCGCATGCAGAACACCACAAAACTCAAGGCCTTTGCGCGCTGGGCCGAGTTCCGCATCACGCACGCGGCCTGGCGTCGACGCTGGGAGGCGCTGCGCCAGCGATGTGCAAATCGCACGCTCTGTCGCACCGCGCGACGGCTCTTTGGCATGCGCGAGCGGCTCGCCTCCACGCTGCTACGCTCCGGCGCGCTGCACCCGCGCCTCGGCCAGCTCCTCGGCGACTTCATGCAGCGCAAGCACCTGGACGTCTTTCTCACGCACCTTGCGGACGACTTCGCGGCGCGCTCGCGCCACGGCGCGCCGCCCCGAACCATGGAGGGCGACGCCCGCCAGCTACAGCACCGGCGACGCTACCGCGACATGCCCCGGCGCTGGCGTGTCCCGGTGCAGGAGGTGAACGAGGCTCTCGACGACGCGCTGCTGCCGTACTACCGCTTCGCGCTGGTCCATGTCAGCGATCGGGGCCAGTTCCTGCTCTGCAGCTTTTGGAGGACCATCATGGCACTCAATGCGGCGTACTGGGCCTTTTCGCTCCATCTGCGCGAGGCGTGCCGCGCCGATCTGCTCCACTGGCGGGACGTTGTTCTTGGCGCCCTAAGGGCAGGCACGCTCTTGGCGCCCGTCCCGGACTCTGTCGCTCGTGTTCACCTGCCCTCCGAGCTCTGCCGTGCATGCTCGGCCTTTCTGACCAAGCTGCAGGGTCGCTGCCAGCGCTGCGGCCAGGCCCGTGCGGTCCTCGAGCCGAAACGACGACCGGAAACGACAGCACAGCCAAGGCTCACGGACATCCACGTGGCATTCTTCGCGCGTCTGGAGCATTCGCAGGACCGTCTGCTTCGACGCTGGATCTCCACGGCCCCGGAGCGCTTCATGCGCGCCTCGCCAAGCTCTGTGCGGGAGCACCTCGACCATGAGGCAGAGTGGTGGGCCGCTGTGCAAGAGCTCCAGGAGTCCGCGGTATGGGGCGATGGGCCTCAACAGCAGCGTCCGATTCATGCCAACCTCGGTATCGCGGTCACATCAGAGTCATAACTTAGTCTCCCTGCTGCTACAACAAGAGAGAGAGAAAGATAGCATCACCTTACAACTGTGTGTGAGTCAGTGAGATCAGATGATAGTCAGGGTCGAAGCTCTGGCCATTCTGATCCCGCCATCGCCAATCACTTCAGCGCCAACTGGAAGCAGCCGACGCCAGAGTTGTGAAAAGCCACTGCAAACGCGACACCGGCCTGGAACTTGCTCTTGGGCCTGCTCTTGCGCATCCCGCTCTTGCGTGACTCGCTCTTGCGCGGCTCGCTCAAGATGAGGATCGCGTTGGCTTGCCCGAGGTACGGCGAGGCGTCAATATGGCCAATGGACGCGACAGTGGTGCTGAGCAGGGTCGGGGCATCCTGCGAGCCAAGGCCGCCGTGCGACCAGACCTGAACAGCGCCGCCAAAGAGGGCAGCGACGAAGAGAGCGTGGTCTGGGTCCGCCACGATCGACGCGTACGCCGTCGAGGCGTGGCGCAGCTGCTGCGGGGTGGCCTCCCCACCCTGCGCGCCGAGCTTCCACCAAATGAGCTCGCCCTTCATGCTTCCCGTGACCGCGCTGTCCGCGGCCAGAAAGGCTGACGCGATGACCCAGTCGGTGTGCGCACGGAGCTTGGCCAGCGAGGTCTGCTGGGGCAAGTCCCACAGCATGACGACCTTGTCCTGCGAGGTACTGAGCAGCACATCCTGCGCGGGCGAGAGAGAGAGGGTGCGCACGGCGGCCAAGTGGCCCTTGAGACGCGCCACGCGCGAGCCGTCCAGCAGCGAGGTGATACAAATCGCCCAGTCTTCGCCGGCAGTGAGGGCCAACGAGTCCCGTGTGACAGCAAGGTCATTGATCCAATCGTCGTGCACCTTGATCTCGAGCGACAGCGCGCGCTCGATTACCTGCGCGAGGCCGCCGGTGCCCAGCTTCTGCATTCGAAGCATGCCGTCCTGCGCGGTCGAGACCACCATATCGTGGCCGAGAGGCTCAAGGCCGGTGATGCTGACGCCTTCCGCTGCCACGGGCTTGGTCTGCATCTCGCCGGTCGGGTCCATGAAGCTCATGGTGCCGTCCGTGTAGCCCATGATGAGATAGCGGCTGGCCTGGGTCATGGCAGTAACACGAAAGGCGGCCCGGCCCTCCGCGGTGTGCGCCAATGTCGCGGCCCACCTGCCGACCGTGCCGTCTCGAAAAGGCTTGGCGGTGTCCGAGGCGGCTCCTCCGGAGGGGACCTCATCCGGGAGCAGCTCGCTCTGTGGGCCCCAGGTGTTGGGACTGACGTCCCAAACGCAGACGGTGTTGTCGAAGGCCACCGTGACCATGGAACCGAGTTCGCAGGAGAGCGCCATGGCACGGCAAGTGCGTGAGTGCGCATTGAAGACGCGCATCTGCCTGCCAGAGTCCAGGTCCCAGGCCCGGGTCGTGTTGTCGTCGCCGGCCGAGAAGATGATGATCTGGCCCGCCTCCCCTGTGAAAGCCTCGCTGGTGTGCACGGTAAGACCGCGCAGGTTGCTGGTGTGGCCGCTCAGAACGCGCACCGAGGCGCCGTCCGCCAGGTCCCAGATATGCACACAAAAATCCTCGCTGGCGGCGGCCAGGTGGCGCGTGGTGGCTCCCTCGCGGCGGAAGAGGTGCAGGCCATTGTACGGCTTGGTGCCGGCGCCTAGCACGTAGCGCAGCGTGGGTGTCTCGCTCCACACGTTGGCGGAGGTCCAGACGTAGACAGCTGTGTTGGAGCCGCCCGCCACGACCACGGGCGCGCAGTCGGCCGAAGGCGCACAGATCTCGTCCGCGTAGCAGGCGTCGACACTGTTGATGCCCGTGCTGCTGTCCGTGAGCGTGTGCAGTGCGTGCGCCGGGTCGGCGTCGCCGTCGGCCTCGGCGGCGAGCGCCGGGACGTGCCAGAGCTTGACGCGCGTGGACTTGGAGCCGCTCACGATCAGCGGCAGCGGGTGGCGCGTGTTCTCGTCGTCGTCAACGCCGAGGCGCACGGCGCAGACCTGGTAGACCCAGTGGTCATGCGCGTGTGGGATGGTCTCCAGGAGCGTGCCGGAGCGTGCGTTGAAGATGCGGATGGAGCCGCCGTAGAAGCCGGCCACAATGTAGGCGGCGCTGGTTTGCACGGGGCGGTGCACGGCGATGCGCGTGGCGCCACCCGAGTCGGTGCCGCGGTTGACCGTGTGGAGGAGCTGGCCGGTGCGCACACTCCAGATCTTGAGCTCGCCGTCCATGGCGCCTGTGACGAAGTGCTCGGCGTCCACGATGCGCACAAAGTACGGGTTCTTGCGGTGCGCGGTGAAGGAGAGCTTGAGGTCCGCGTCGCCCGGCGTGAGCAGAGGCTCGATGCTGGTGATGCGGCCCACGGCGCTCGCGTGCTCGCTGGCGACGCGCGCGAAGAGGCCCGCGAGGAGCTCGTGCGAGGGCGCGATGCGTGCCAAGCGGTTCCACAGCTGCTCGGCCAGGCAGTCCGGATGGCGGATGACCGAGGGCAGTGCCAGGAGCAGGCTGCGGCTGAGCACGTGGAGCTGCTGGCGCGTCGCGGCGTCCAGCGCCGTGTCCTCGGCCGCCAGCACGATCTGGTCAATGATGTCCGGGAGCGCGGCGGCGTGCGCAGCGGCGCGAAGGAAGTCAAAGTCGAAGGCGAAGGAGGCAAAGTCTGCCTGGCGCACCTCGGGCGCCGCACTGCGGATCTGGAAGAGCAGCTCGCGCAGCACGCGCAGGTTGGGCTTGCCGCCGCCGAGCAGCACGGGCTGCGCCAAGATCATGCGGTCGCTGGAGAGCACGATGGCCTCGCCGTTCACCGGGTGGCTCATCTTGTACTCGGCGGCGGCCGCAGCAGCCTTGTTCCCGAAGTAGGCGGCGAGCGCCTCGTGGCGCAGCGGGTAGCGGCGCGAGGCCTGCTCGCGAAACTGTCGATGGAACCAGGCCTGCGTGTTGCCGGTCTTGCGCACGAGAAAGTGATCGAGATCCGACAGCAGGCGGGTCACGACAAGGGGCGGGATACGCGCAACGGGAGGGACCCACCACTGGAAGACGGACTCGAGCACCGCATCGTCGAGGGAGAGCAGGTCCTCTAGCTCGGGCTGCGACAGGCCGTCGCGGGCGCTGGTGAGAAGGCCCAGCGCGCTCTGCGTGAAGAGCAGCCCGTGCTTGGCCTCGAGGTCCTCGAAAAACGTCTCCAGCAGGGTGACCACGTCCGATACGTTTTCCCAGTGCGCCGGCAGCGGCGTGAAGGACGCCCACTGCGTCATCTGGTCGTACACCGTGCGCAGCATGAGGTAGGTCGGGGCTTCAGCGCGGTCAAGCGTGGCACGGCAGAACTCGCGCTGTTCCTCGGTGGCCTGCCGGCTTGCCTGCGCGAGCCAGGCATCCAGCACCTCATCCACCGCGTCCAGGCGCATGAGCGGCACCTCCACCTCGGCGCAGCCCAAGATGGCGCGGGCGCGCTCCAGCGGGCGGCCCTCACCGTCAGGAATGGCCGTCACGAGCAGGCGGCAGTGGTTCGGCAGGTCTGACTCGCGCGGCAGCCAGGCCAGCGAGGCGCCGGCCGGGAGCTGGTCGAGCGAGTCGAGCACCACGCAGAGCGGGCGCTCTTCCGTGCCGCGCGCCAGAAAGTCGGACCGGAAGGCCTCCACCATTTCGTCGAAGGTGGCGCCCGGGTCCAGCGGGTCGCCCCCGTAAACGCTGCAAATCTGCTCGCAGAGCGAGCTCACCAGGCCGGCGACCGTGCTGCTGCCCGAGGTGGTACCAATGAAGCGCAGCACGATGGCGAAGTGCTCCGGCAGCAGCGAGGTGACCTGCGCGGCCAAGGCTGTCTTGCCGGACCCGGAGATGCCAGACACGACGGCAGCCCGGCCCTGGGCGCCCCCGCGGGCCACGAGGTCCGCAACGCTGCCTACGAGGCGCTCGCGGCCCACGAAATCGCGCTGCTTGAGCACTGCGAAGCGCGCGTGCGCGCGCACCTCGTCAAAGAGGCCGCCCTCAGCCTCGCGCTGCTCGAGCCCCGAGACGCGCTCCGCATACAGCGCACAGAGCTGCTCCAGCGTGCCCCGGATGTACGCCGCGTGCGACTTGTGCTTGACTGGGTCGATGCCGCCCTCCTCCCAGGGCACGACCGCCTCCGAGGAGCCCGTCGCCTTGGCCTCGGCCCACTCGCGCAGCTTGTCCAGGTGCTCCTGCGCGCCGTCCGCCGTGTCACGGAAGCCGCCGTGGCGCACGTCGCCCTCCAGACGCCGTGAGAGCAGGTGCGAGTAGCACCCGGGCGCCGCAAATCCCAGGCGCATCTCGAGCTCCGTCACGGACGCCGTGAAAGGGCGACTGCGTGCCGGTTCGCTGGCGTAGAGCGCCATTGCGGCAAATCGCAGGGCTTTCTGCATCGGCTCGAAGCACTCGGACCACCACTTTGCGCTGGACTCGTCATTCACCTCGGGAGAGTAGTCCGGAATGAGGTCGAAGACAGGGCGCAGGCGAAACACGGCCGGCACCTTGTTCGTGTCGAGCTGGAACCACGCCTCGAGCAACTCCAGATCTGCATCCTCACGGCAGTGCTCGAGCAGGCCTCGGAAGCTTTCCTCCTCGATCTCCGCCGGAAAAGGCCGGAAACCGTACTTGTCGCCGAGGATGCCGATGAACTGTACGGTCGCGCTCGTCTCCAAGCAGCGCCGCAGCTCCTTCAGGCAAATGTCGGCCGTCATGTGGCGTGCGCTCAGATCCGAGTTGATGCCCCAGCGCATCTCGCTGAGCTCGAACTCGTACCCGAAGTCGCGACAGAAGGCGCGCAGCAGCGGCACGCAGAATGCCACGAAGCAGTCGCGCTCGTATCGCGTGTCTGTAAAGGTGCTCGACATGAAGCTGCGGACGATCTCCGGCGGCAGCCGCATGTCTTCCTCCGTCGGATGACCTCCGTACATGCGCTCTTCCGCCTCTGTGGTCGGCCCTGCCGCCGCCGCCTCCTCGCCTTTTCCATCCTGCGCCCTGTGCGCCGCCAGCACAGCGCGCAGCGCGTCCGCGCCCTCACTGCCAAAGACGGCCTTTTCCAGCTTGCGCAGCGCCGACGCCTGCACCCAGGTCGCCTCTTCCGTGCTCGTGCGCAGCACCAGCTTCGCGCTCACGCTCGTCCGCAGCTTCTGCGCCCTTGATTTGCGCCCCGGCCTGGGCGGTCGCGTCCCTTCCCCTTCACGCTGCTGCGCGTGCCGCCTTGCCGCGGCCTTGGTCGGCGCTTCCCGCCGCCCCTTTCCGCCATTCGCGGCGCTCTTGCCCTGGCCCATGGTCTCCTTCGCCGCACGGCGCTGCGACACGACACTGCGAGTTCCTCACGAGGGCGAAAGGCACGATCTGGACGACCGCGCTGCGGTCGAACTCCCGCGTCTGCTTGGCCAGCTTGGCCGCGCCGCGACCTACGACCAAGGCACGACGTGACGATGGACGCAAGCTGCTTCACTGTCAAGGTTCGCGCACAGCCGCGCTCCAAGTCGTCGTCAGCCCGCCGTCGCCGCTGCCGCGCGCAGCTTTGATGCGCTTGATGCGCTTGATGCCCGTGCCGTCCTGTCCTGCTCTACTTCCCTCGCGGCGGCGTGGCCCCTCGTGGCCCTCGTATGCACGTGCCCTGTTCTCCAATTTCCAGCACACGGCCACCGGCAGCGCCGGGGCAGGCAAGCGCGCGAGGGCCTGTGCCGTCTGCGGCGGCGGCGCGGGCGGCCTCTGCGGCGGTGGTTGCGGGTCTGCGGGCGTCGCGTGTGCCCGCTCAGCTGTGCCGCCGTCTGCCGCTGCCAATGCGGCGACGCCCTGGTCCAGCTTGGTACCTCCAGCGAATGATGATCCATGCTGGATTCCGCCGAGCGTGTGCAATCTGTGAGCCCCATGTACCGGGAGTCCGGGACCGGGTTGGCCGTCTTGAGCGCCAGCTAGAGAGCGGGGCTGACGCAACAGCGAGCGAGCGTGTGAGCGGGCGAGCCACTCCGAGTGGTTGTGGCCTCGTGGCCTCGTAGCTGGCGGCCTTGTGCTCTAGCTGCTGCTCAGGCTCGTCTTGACAGCCACGCTCAGCAGCGCAGGAGGACTTTCCATCCGCGCAGCCATGGCGGCCACGCTCGTCGTGGCATCGCCCTGCAGTCGGCCGCGTGCGTGCCAGTGTAGTACCACCACTAGAGGTTAGGTCCAGCTGAGGTCAACGTGGTCAAGGTCCAGCATGTGCATGGCCAGCACGGCCAGTGTGCCAAGCCGCAACACCAGAGAGGAAAGGCGCGCGGGCTCGCGAGACGGCGGCAGCAGCGACGGCGAAGACGACGGCGACGGCGGTGGCGACGACCACGACGACGCCAGGATGCTAGCGTGGGCACTGGACAAGCTGCGCGAGCTGACGGGCAGCTCGGCGGGCGTCCCCAGCGCAGAGAGCTTCGAGCTGGATGAGCTCATCCGGCAGACGCACGTGAGCTGCGACGCCGGGCCACCGCTGGACGTGCGCGCGGAGACGAAGCGGCTGCGACTGCGGCCATGCCGCGAAGACGACGTGCCGTTCTACCAGGCGCTGTGGACCAACCCGGAGGTGATGGCCAAGTACGCGTCTGGCAAGCCGCAGACCGACCCAGAGTACGCGTACAAGCGCCTCGTGGGCAACGAGAACGCCTGGGTCAAGCGCTGGGAGAACGGCGTGCCATGGAGCGGCATGGTGGTG
Source organism: Thraustochytrium sp. TN22 (assembly GCA_013306675.1). Taxonomy (NCBI): domain Eukaryota; class Bigyra; order Thraustochytrida; family Thraustochytriidae; genus Thraustochytrium; species Thraustochytrium sp. TN22. The sequence continues at coordinate 269,818 of JABLUY010000001.1, read as the reverse complement.
GAGCTCCGTGAGACGGGCGAGCCTATTGGCGCCGTTGTGGTGGGCGGCGGCGAGCTCGCGTACCTCTTCATGCCGCAGTTCCACGGCAAGGGCTACGGCCGCGAGGCCGTCACTGCGCTCGTCAACGTCATTGTTCCCGTACTGGCGCTGGACCCCAGCACGCCCATGATCCCGGAGGAGATCGAAGCCACCGTGCGCGCAGACCACCCGCCTTCACGCCAGATCCTCGAGCGGTGCGGCTTCACCTCTGATCTCAGCATCAACCTCCGCGAGTTCGACGGCCAGACCTTTGAGCGCTACATCTTCACGGTCCGCGTCTCCGACCTCGTCCAGCGCTACCAGGCTGCTGTGGGCAGCACCTAAGCAATGCTCTCCTGACTGACGCAAACACCTAAACTCTAGACTTGATGATGAGAAAAACGACAGCACGTCGCTGCCTACGGGCACGTGGATGAAGAAGAAGCCATCCTCCCCGCGCACCACGTTCTTGATGGCTTGCGCCATGCACTTGCAGAGCGTCTCCTCCATGAGTTCCTCCACACGTCGCGCCAACCAATCTTGCGTCCAGTGTGCCCGTCACAACCTGCTCCGTCCTAATGATTACACTCCTCCGAGCATGCAGCCACAGGAATCAAATCATCCATTCAGCCCTGCTGCAGATGGCGCAGCGGGCTGCACTCGTGTCCGCTGTCCTTTTGCGCAGCCACGCACTTGGTGCGCTCGTCTTCCTCAGGAACCCCGTCGACAGGACCGTCACCGTCGAGGCGATGGCGGAGGTCCTCAGGGCCATCACTCGCGCGACTCCGACTCCGGCTTGGACCCCGACGCAGCCGCCGCCGGGCCCGCGCCCGCTGGCACTGGCCGCGGGCGTCGCGCAGGTCCCCGAGCACCGCCGGTCACGGCGCGAGGCGGACGAACGGGCGGCACGTCGCGGGCAGAGGCGGTCAGAAGTCGCAGCAGGACCTGGAGCGGGACCGCGCAGACCCCTTGCAGGCGGCGCAACGGCCGCGCAGAGCGCCCGCTGGCACCGGCGCGCGGCAGGCCGGCGAGCTGGCAGACGAGCAGCACCGTGCAGGCAGGCAGGCAGGCAGGCACGCAGGCACGCAGGCAGGCAGGCGAGGTCGCGGTCGGCAGTCGCGCGGCGCAGAGAGCGACCGACGGGCGAGGGGAGGATGAGGTTCGGGGGCGCGAGCGCGACGTGCGCGTGCTGCGAGAAGCGCGTGTACAAGCTGGAGGAGCTGCAGGTGGACAAGGCTGTGCTGCACAAGTCATGCTTCAAGTGCTCGCACTGCAACCGGCAGCTGACGCTGTCGAACTTCGCGGCGGTGTCCAACAAGTTCTACTGCAAGACGCACTTCATCGAGCTCTTTCACTCGGCCGGCGGCAAGTACTCGGTCTTCGGCGCGGACAACTTCCGCATGAAGGAGTCTGGCTCCTTCGCCGTGAAGTCCACGCGCACGGCGGGCGGCAGCGCGCCGGCGCCCGCGGCGCCTGCCGTGCCCGCGTCTGTGTCCGCGCCCGCACCGGCGCCCGCCGCGCCCGCGCCCGCGCCGGCGAAGCAGTCGGCCGCTGCTACGGCCTCGGCGCCCGCGACGCGCACGCAGGAGGAAGCCAAGCCGACGCAGCCGGTCTTCAAGGCGGACGACTCTTGTCGTGCGCCGGACTCGCCCGAGGCCAAGGGCGGCAAGTACATGTCCCTCAAGGAGCGCCTGCAAATGTATCAGCGCGTCGCGTCCAGCAGCGTCGACTCCGAGGACGAGGACGCCAAGCCGACCAAACAGAAGAAGGCGGCGGCCGAGCCGCTCGCGGACAGCAGCAACAAGGAGCAGCCCGCAGCGCGCAGCCTGGCCACCAAGCTCAGCCGCTCCAGCATGCAGTCCGTTGCGGAGGACACGGTGTGCGAGGACGACGACGAGGAGGGGGAGGACGACGGCATTGACGTGACGGCGGCGCCGCCCGTGCTGCTCGGCACCTCGCTCATGGTGTCGGCGCCGCCCGACAGGAGCCCGCTCGTAGACCCGGCCGACGAGACTGGCGACGAAGAGGGCTCCGAGGGCGAGGCGTCGCTGCGCCGCCAGCTCATTGAGGCGCGCGAGCAGGCGCGTATGATGCACCTGCGCGCCGAGTCGCTGCAGGAGGAGAACGAGCGCCTCACGGAGCTCGTCGCGCACCTGAGGAGCGAGCTCTCCGCGCAGACCGCCAAGGCGCTCGAGTCGGACGAGTGGTGCGCCAAGCTCTCACAGGACCTCAAGAGCCTCAAGGGCGTCCCAGCGAGCTGAGCCAACCACAGAGCAAGTCAGCCCAGCTAGCTAGCTAGCCCGGCATAAGTCAAGTTAGCACGCGCGCAACGAGGGAGCCTCTGCAAATAAGACGAATGTTATGCAAGCTGTAGTAGCAAGGTGTTCAAATCCCCAATGAGTTAGAGGAGCGCCCGCATCTCGACCATGACGGCCTCTAGCGCGTCGCGCAGGTCGTCCATGGGGAGCGACTTACTGCATAGGCTGTAGGACACTCCGCCGTCGTTGATAATGTAGCCGATGCCGACGCCGTCCTCGGACACCGGGCCAAAGCCGAAGAGGCGCAGCGCCGGGTTGCCGCAGTTGCTCGTGGACAGGATGGTCTCGCCTAGTCGCGCGTAGCCCGGCGAGCCGAAGATCGACGGCGCCGGCTCCCCCTTGTGCTCCAGCGCCCACAGGCACTTGAGCGCATAGAGATGACGGTCCACGCCCTGGCCCTGACCGCAGCGCCGTGTCATGTCGGAGTGCGCACGGACGGCCTCGGCGAGCGCGGCGCGCTTGTCGTCGCGGCTGAGCGCCTCGTCGTGCAGCGCCGCCGCAAAGGCCTTGGCCTCGGGCGTCAGCGTGCGCCCCGCCTCCGTGCGGCCCTTGAGGAAGCCCTTGGTCATGACCGACTCGTACGTGTTGTGCGAGCCGCCCGTCACGCGGTAGAGCGCGGCCTGCATGCACATCTGCACAAAGGCGTCCGGGCTCAGCTTGTGCGCGGCGATCTCGCGCTTACCAAAGGACGAGAACTCGAGGCAGGACATCTCAAAGGGCTCCACGAAGTCCTGCACGAGCCGCGTCTGCGCATCCTCCACCGCTCGCAGCAGCCCCTCGTCCAAGTGGAACTGGAGCTTGCAGGGCTCCTCGGCCGGCGGCATGCCGCGCCGGCTGCCAGACCGCCGCACCTTGGACTTGCTCGCTCCTACTGTCGCGTCATGCACGTCGCTCACCATGCGCAGGACAGTGTGGCCGTCCGTGGGCGTGTGCTCAAAGTTGAGCTGCGCGCCGCCGTCTTCGCACACGATCAGGCAGAGCTTGTCGTACCAGCGGTTGAAGACCGTGCCGACCTGCACGCCGTCCGCGTCCACAACGTCCAGACCGCGTAGTCCGTTGCGCGCCGCCTCCAGCGAGTTCTCGGGCGAGCACGCGTCTAGACAGAGCACCAGAAGCGCAGCATCCACGACTGCGAGCGAGGCCGCATTCGCGGCATCGTACTCCTCCAGGTCACCGCGCACGCGTGCCCAAACGGGCCGCGATTCCCCCGTGAGTGCGCCGATAGAGGTGGCTTGCGCCTGCTGCGGGTCGAGCGAAGCGGCGTCCTCCACAATGGCGCTCAGCTGCTCCGCGAGGTCCTCCTCGGACAGGAGAAGCGAGGTGTCCTCCGCGAGCACCTCCACACGATAGATCTGACCGCGGCACATGACTACGACGTGCGTGGCATCGTAGGCGGTGTCGATGCGATCGCCGTGCGCGCCGGGAATGCGCGCGCTGCCGAACATGCGCTTGAACTGCGACATGCACAGCGGGTGCCCGCGCACCATGTCGACCTCGAGTGCTTCACGACGGATGGCCGCGGCGAACTGCAGCATGGCCGTGGTCAGACCGGCTGCACGGGCGACCTGCGTCTGCCGCGCCGGGTCGCTCTGCAGCACGAAGAAGGGATTCACGTTCATCACGATGGGCGCCGGCCCGTCCAGGTAGGCGGCATCCCAGAACTCGTCCACGTAGTTGTCGCGCTCAGCTGCATATGCCTTGAGCTCCTCCTGCAGCCCCGGCCCAGCACCTTCTGCAAAGGCGCGCACCGCCTTTCGCGTGGCGGCCATGCCCTCCTCGTCATCCTCGAGCATCACCGCGGCGGCCGCCAGGAACCGCTCGCACGTATCCTCCAGCTCCGGCACCGGCAGGTGCGGCAGCTTGTCTTGAAAGCGATACATGCCCTCCGCCACGGGCTCCGCCTCCGCCGCGCCCGCCGCGCCGCCGCCGCCATCGCCGCGCCGGTAGGTATTGCCGTGCTCAGGATGATGTCCCAGGTTCTGCGCCTTGCCATGCTGCGCCTGCGCCTGCGCCTGCGCCTGCGCGGGCTCGGGCTGCCGGCGCAGGCCACTCAGCACCCGCCGCCGCTGCGCCCGCCGCCCCTGCGCGTTGCCCATGCTCGCTGTCGCGCTGCGCGCGCCTGCAGTTCTGCGTTTGCTTGCAGGCCGCCGCCGGGCCTACACTGCTGCACGTGCCGCGTTGTGGAGTACGCCTCGGAATCGTGAGCACGAGCACGTTTAGGGCGACGCGAGCACGCGCGGCTCGAGGGCTGGCTCACGTGGCGAGGCCTGGGCGCAGTGGGCGGGCTCTGGTAATTATGGGAGTCGAAGGAAACTCGCATTCCCTCACAGATCGTCTCAGGCTGTCTGCTCCCACTGGCAGACTTGCTGGCGTCATTTGTGGGCGAGCGAGCGAGCGGCAACCCGCCGGAGGCGCCTCGCGCCGCCTCACGCGGGTGATCATAGAGCACACAGGTCGCGTTGCGTCGCGTCGCGTCAGGTTGAAGAGATCGAAGAGATGGAGACGACTGCGCATGGCTGCGGCTTGGACTGGCAGGCTACAGTGCTCCGGTGCGACGATGGGCAGCTCGGAAGACGGCCAGCTCGTCAGACGTCGGGCTCGTAAAAGGGGGCGGCGTTGCCAACGAGGACATTCTCCTGCCAGGTGCGGCGGTCGCCGAAGAAGAAGAGGTTGGAGGCGCCTCGGGGAAGGCTCGAGTCACCTTCCGCAGGCGAGCTCATGACGCTGGGCGGCAGGTTCTCGCAGTTCTCGCCGAGACGGCTCAGGTGCAGGTAGACGTCGGTGCCGTAGCCCTCGAGTGACTTGATGTCAAGGTCGCCGCCAAAGTAGCGCGCGTAAAGGCGGCTAAGCGGGAGGCCGACGCCATAGCCAGCGAGCACTGGGGAGGTGCGGCCGTTCTCGAGCAAAGCGTTCTGGATGCGCGGATCCTGCGCCGTGGAGTGTAGGTAGCTCCAGATGAGGGGAAGCTTGGAGCGCGCGATGCCGCCACCGCGGTCGCTTACGCGGATCGCCATGTCGTGCGGACCCTCCACAATGGTGACCTCGACGGGCGAGAGGTCCAGGACGCTACCCGTGGCGCACTCAAACTCGGCCACCGCGCGAAAGGCGTTCTTGATCACCTCCAGAAGCATGTAGCGCAGGTGCACCGGCACGTAGGTGAAGACGATGTCATCTCCGGCCGAGTCGGCATCCCGCGAGCGCTCCATCTTGCGGCGGTGCAGCTGCTTGCACACCAGACGCGGCGCAAGCCCGTGCTGCCGCTCGCAGAGCGCCGTGGCCTCGGCTGCCGCCTCCAGAACAAGGTCGATCGGCCTGCACTCGCTCTGGATGATTCCGGCATAGCCTGGACGTGCTTCGCGCGATTCGATGTGGTGCTCGATGAGAAAGCGCAGACCAATGCGCGCCAGGTAGAAGCGGTTCAACACCGAGTCCACCACGCGCTGGTCGTCCAGAGAGAAGCCGCGCATCTGCGCGCGTACCTCCAGCACGCCGCGCGAGGTCGTCTCGATCACCTCGCTGTTGTCCTGCAGGATGAAGCGAAGCATGTCCGCAAAGTCTTCCTCGTCATCGTCCGTGCGCGGCACGGGCGACTCCGCAACGCGGTTGAAGTAGTCTTGGTACCAGCCGATCACGCTCTGGATGGCGTTTGTGTACGGCAGTCCCAGCGGCAGCTGCTCCAGCTCCACCACGCGCTGCGCGATGCGGATCTGCAGCTCCGTGTGCAGGAACTGCGCGTTACGCAGCCGCTGCGCGCGGTCCGTGTACGACGCCTTGCCGAACCTGAACAGGTTGCTCAGGCTCACCGGCGTCGCCTTCCTGCGCGCCGTGCGGCGCAAATACGACATGTGCGGCGCTGGCCCTTCATGCGGCTCGCCTGACGGCGACAACGAGGAGGAAGAGGACGACGACAACGACGACGACGACGACGATGATGATGACGACGACAACGGCGACGAGCTCTCCCTGCTCCACCGCCGGGCCCGCGCGCCCAGCCCGCCGCGCGTGCCCACGCCCCGCGCCCGCGCCAGCATTCTCCGCTCCCTTTCACTCTCTGTTGCGGCCAGCTTGCGCCCCACCACAACCTCCCGCTGCAGGCTACCAGCCAACAACAAGGACAAACAACGGCAAGCACCAGTACACGACGCACACGCACAAGCACAAGTACAGACACGTTGAAAAGCACAAGCGCCGACGACGTGCTCGTGGAACTCATGCTCGTGTTGAGAGTGCCCCTGACTCGACGGTAATTCGCTTGTGCGTCGCATCATGTGACAACGAAGTAGGAGGACGCGGGTGCGACGGAAAGCTTTGCAAGCGCGGTGTTCCAGGGTCTTTTGCTTGAGCCTTGGCATAGCTTGGCTAATCGGGCAGCGCGAAGGCTCAGTTCGCATTTCCAACCTTGGGCCAGAATACCCGTCAGACGCTTCGTTTTGGACTTGGTGTGCAACATCTTCGCGAGCGGTTGAGCGATCCTGTCGTTTGGCCCAACTGCAGCAAGACGGGACGGAAGCGGAGCTTGTGACCCATGAGTGGACCACCATCTGTCGTCCACAGTCCTAGGTATGACCCTCCTGCTCGGCATCGTCTTTCATTTCGCGCGTACAACTTCTGTGTCGTCTGTGGGTGGGGACATCGGCGATGGGCCCGCCGGTACAGAACCTCTCTTTCTCTCTCTCTCTCTCGTCCCTTCGAAACTCGCAAACTCGCTCGCTCCAGCTCCTGCGCGAGCGGACCGGGCTAGGCTGTGCCAGGCGCCCCAAGCCAAGGAACGAATTGTCCTCTGGCAGGTTAGCAACGGTCGATCAGCTGGAAGACCTGACTCTCGCGCAATGTTTTTTTCTTGTCCGCTCGCTCGCTCGGCAGCTTCTGCACATCCGAGCGAAATTCCTTTCACCGCTCTCGTTTCTCTTCCCTCTTCAGACTCGTCTTGCTCAAGGCCTGGATCTCTCGATCCGAGGCCCATGCGACAGCGCAACTGCGCCGTCCACGCACCTGTGGCGGTCTGAGCTTGTTAGACCGGACCAGCTTGGAGCAGCCTCTGCGTCCAAGTCGCCAATGTTGTGTTGTGGCACTCAGCTGACGGCGCAGTTGCGCCTCAGCTCGCGCAGATGCAAATGGACGGTTTCGGGTCGTCGTACCTGCTGCTGCCTCTCCTACTAACAGTAAGCGGGCCAGCCGATGGCCCGCTCGCATGGCCACCGGCACGATCCTGAGCGGAGGCATGCGAGTGATGCTCCGAGTTTTGCCCGTCTGCCTCACATTCAGGCTGCCTGCCTCAGGCTCGCTCCTGTGCGGCCAAACTGCCAAATGGTTTCCAAGCAACCTCTCGTCCTGCACGTACAACCTCCGGACCAACTGGCCGCCGGTGGCGTTGCGGCGGCGGAGGAAGTTACCAGTGAGAGGCTTCGCTTTCACTGTCAGGGCTAGCTACCACTCAAGCGGCGGCTCTTGGCTCCGCGTCCGAGTAACGGCTCTGACACTCGCTGTCGTTTAGGGAAGTTTGACGGTGACATACGTGCGGAGCTCATCCGGTCGGCATCTTCGCGGAGGTGCTCAGTAAGGTGTGAAGGGGAAAGACGAACAGGCGCAGCCTACTACCGCTAGGACCAAGGCTTGGTAGCTAGATAGCTAATCTTGGCGCGAACGGTGCGTTCCGGGTCGCTTCGACCTCTGCTTGAGCCCCTGTCAAGCTCTTGCGCCTTTGCATGCACGCGAGTTTCCGTTGCATTCGAAGGATGCCCGAGCCCGGGGCCAGACACTGGAGAGATTTGCCTCGCCGTGCTGGTGTTCATGTCGTTGGGCCACGCTAAGCGGAGCCATTACGAGGCGCTTGGCTTCGAATCGGTTACTCTGGTCGGCTAATCTGGCCCGCTGGCTAAGGAGAAATCTCAACCGCTTCGCCGCAGCTCTGCTCTTCCTGCTCGCAGATTGGCATTGCGCGATTCGAGCCGGCAGCCTCATCGCATCGTCAGGAATCCATGGCGCGCTCGAGCGCTGTAGCCGCGCTCGTGGCGGCGCTTGTTAGCGTGCATGCCGCGACTGCGCGGCCTGCTCGCCTGCTGGACGACCGGCGGTCGCCTCCCTTCCCGGCGTGCTCTGCCGGCTACTCGACGCAGTGTTCCTTCAACAATGTGCACCGTCTCGTGGATGACCTGAGCGAAGAGGTGGAGAACGCGGCTGACGGAAGTGCCTTGACGACCCTGATGGCGCTTGTGAACGCCAAGTCGCGCAACGTGCACGACGGCTTCGGTTTCTCGCCGTACGTCTTTTTGGAGAGCGATATGACGTGTGTGGCAAATGGACGCGACACCACCCTGAATGGGAAGACCATGGCCGAGATCGCTTTGGAGCTGGGTGTGCTGACACTGCAGGAGCAGCTTTCCGACGAGATCAAGACGGCTGCTCTGGACGCCAACGACGGCTGGTTTAAGTTCGCGTTCGCGTCGGAGGAACGCCCCGAGGAACCTGTGGCGCACTTCGGCTACGCACGTGAGGTGACGGCGACGGCTGACGGCCTCAAGTACGTGGTGGTCTCGGCGATCGCGCGGCGGCAGCTGCCGCGCATGGATGTGGACACCTGCCCGAACTCTGTGAACCGCCGCTGCAGCATCCAGAATGTGCGATCTCTCATTGGCAGCGTGCTCACGCGCGGCATGGACGCAGTCACCGAGGGAGATCTTGTCGAGCTGTGGACAGAGATCAGCTACCCGCGCGACTCGACCTTCCGCGATGGTACGTGGTACCTCTTCGCGTACGAGCTGGACTGGCCGCAGCGTGTGCTGGGCCACAAGAAGCTTGTCTACATCGGATTGGACCACTTCAGCGTGACGGCGAGTGTTGTGGACCCGTCCTTCTCGAACGGTACGGAGCTCCACTTTGTCTTCGCGGATGCCGCGTTGGCTGGCGGCGGCTGGGCCACGTACGACTGGATGATTGGGGAGCAGCAGGAGCTGCGCCAAAAGGTCAGTTTCATCACCGGCTTCACACGCTTTGGCGTGGAGTACATGGTCGGAACCGGCTTCAACCACATCATCGACCCTGATGCGGAGGCCGCGCTTTGTACTTTGTGCTCTGCGGACTACAGCGAGCCCTGCTCCATCGGCAATGTGCTCTCGCTCAGCGCGCACGCCGAGGTGGAGCTGCTCACCGATGTGCCGGCACTGCCAACTTTCGAGAAGCTTACTACTCTGGATGAGTACCAAAAGGCCGGCGGCTTTGGCATTGCGCTCGTCGACTATAACGGGACCGTCATGGTGGACAGTCTGGACCCGACGGTCGTGGGCCTCGAGCTTGCAGACGTGCTCGCGGTGCGCAACATTGACAACACGCAGGCGGCCGCGCTCCACGCCGAGCTCCAGGCCTACGCCAATACGGGCGGCGGCTGGATGGAGCTTCCGGCGGCCCCCGGCTTCGCGCCCTTTGCGGCCTTTGTGAACAAGATCAGCAAGTACGACCATGAGTACTACCTCTTCAACGGCTACACTGTGACGCAGGCGCCTGGGGACCAGGCGTGCTCCGCACGGTTCTCGGCACCGTGCTCTGAGCGGAACGCGCGTGCTGTGGTGGGCAACCTAGTCACTGCGCTTCAGCTCGCCAAGACGGATGACGAGATGCAGGCTGTGCTGGATTCGGTCAACGAGGGCGCCGAGGGCGCCTACGCAATGGCGCCGGACTTCTTCCCCATCATCCTTGACGAAAGGTTCTTCCTGCTTGCGCACGGGGACCAAAGTGCGCACGGCAGCTGGAACACCTCCATCCCGGAGCCGTACCTGGAGTTCGTGCAGCAGCAGCAGGCTGTGTCATCGCTCGGGAATGAGTTCTCCAATGACCTCCGCACTGCGGCCTTTAACGTTGGCGGTGGCTTTGTCAGTGTTCCCTGGAACAGCGCAACGAGCGGCTCCACAGAGACGAAGATCATCTACGTGCTCCCGGCCAAACGCCGCGTTGACGGCGTTGACATCACGTCCTACGTTCTTTCCATGTTCACAGACGCCCCTGCTCCAGCAGTCTGCGCCGGCGACGACTCCGGTTGCCCGGAGAACGCGTACTGCATTCCACAAGAGGACGGCTGGCCGAGCCGCTGCGAATGCGGGTTTTACTTCGTGGCAAGCTTCGCCGTGAACGAGTCCTCCGCGTACGCTGGCTGTGAGTCGACACTCACGCAAGAGGTGGTCATGACGTGCTCCCTGGACGAGGACAAGGCGAACATTGACAGCGTCAAGGCCATCGCCATGGCTCTGGGCGGCCTCAACGCGACCTTTGCCTTCGCCTGCATCGTGTGGACAGTGATCATGCGCCGCCACGTCATTGTACGCGCCTCGCAGCCGCTGCTCCTCATCCTTGTCGGCGCTGGCGCCATGGTCTCCTCCATCACCAACTTCGTGATGGTGATGGACGACAGCGTTGGACCGCCGGCCGGCGATGGCTTTAACGCGCGTGCCAACTGGGGTTGCATGGCACAGCCGTGGTTCTATGGGCTTGGCTTCGCCATCACCTACTGCTCCATGATCGTCAAGATCCAGCGCGTGGCGCGTGTTTTCCGCAGCGCCGCTTCTCTCAAGAAGGCCAAGGGCGTCTCGCTCAAGGTTACGCTCATGTACCTAGCCACGCTCGTGTCCATCGAGCTCGTCATCATTCTTGCCTGGACAGTCTCGGACCCGCTCAAGTTCGTCCGCGACGTTAACGACCCGCTCAACGGCTCCTGTCAAAGCCCCACCGCCTCCAGTTTTGTCACGGTGATCGCCATTTACCACCTCGGCCTGCTCTTCTACGGCGCTTACCTGAGCTACCTCTGCCGCAAGGTCAACGGCGTTTTCGCTGAATCCAAATACCTCAGTCTTGCCATGATCGGCAACCTGCAGGTGCTCCTGCTTGCGCTTCCAGTCATCATCCTCACCGCCGACGACTCCGAGACCTCGCTCTTCATTCGCAGCATTGCCATCTTCCTCAATGACTTCTCCACCACTGCGCTCATCTTCTTGCCAAAGGTCTACTTCTCCATTGCTGGCGCCCCGGCATCTTCCGGCACCGGCGCCACCGCCCTCAACAGAGAGAGAATCACCGCCAAGTCTGGCGCATCTTCCTCCGCGGCTCCTTCTAGCGTTGTGCCGAGCTAAATCTAACTTAAAGATGGAACGAAGAGCAAAATGGTATGTTCATGTGAAGAAAGGGGTCATCGCCCGAGGCGTTCCGGCTGCACCAGAGTTGGGTCCTCCTCCTCGTCGTCGTCGTGGTCATCATTGTATTCATAATCGTCAATGTCTGCACGCCGTGAAGAAGCGCCGGTGCCCAGCGTGCGCCCCGACGCGCTCTGTCGCGCACCCACAACCGCGTTGCGAAGGCGTGCACGCTCAGCGCTGGACAGGAGCAGACCGTCCATGTCGTCGTCGTCCAGCGCACTCAGATGGCCAACTCGTGAAATCCCAAGGCGTGCCAGGGGCTGAGCCAGGTGTCTCAGCCGCAGGACAGCGAGAAAGTACATAAACGCAGGCTGCACGGGCAGCTCAGGTTCGGAACCCGCACTGTCGTGTTCATCCCCTTGATCGGCCAGGGCGTCTGCATCATCTTCGTGCTCCATCTCGCTATCTGCAAGAGATATGGAAGCGTCCGATCGGGGTCGGGTGGCCGGTGTTGCATCAGGGTGCTCGGCCGCCTCGCTCTCGGCTTGCTTGATGTCCACCTGCTCATCTTCATCTTCATCGCCCTCGTCCTCGTCCTCGTCCTCGTCGCCCTCCTCCCCCTGATGATGGTCTTCCTCCTCGCCTTCGTCGTCGTCATCGTCGTCGTTGACGTCATACCTCTCCTCCCCATCCACCACCACCACCACCACCACCTCCTCCTCCTCCTCCTCCTCCTCCTCCTCCAAAATAGCAGCCTGCTCTTCCTCTCCTTCGGCAACCCCATCCTGACTCTCTTTGCCTTCCTCTACGTCAGAAAGCGCCCCTTCTTCGCGAGCGAGCTCCGCTTCGTCGTGCGCGAGCTCCGCGTCGTGAGCCAACTCGCCTTCATCGTAAGCGAGCTCGCCTTCGTCATGAGAGAGCTCGGTCGCATCATCCAAGTGCTCCATTTCGGCCTCGACGTGCCGTGGGTCGGCGTAACCGGCATCTTCCTGGTGATACTCGGTCTCTTCTTGCAGATCGTCAGTATCCTCCTCGTCGTCGCTGTCGCTCATGACCTCCACCATGAGGGGCCCGACGGCCGCCGCTTTGGCGTCGGCTGGAGGGCGGGGACGAGGCCGCCGGCGTCGGCCGCGGCCGCGAGCCGCGCCGTCGCCGGCGCCACCTCGAGCGGACTCAGCCAGGTGTGACGGGACGGGCTCTGGCTCGCTTTCGTCATCGTCGTCGTCTCCGATCTCGGAGGACGGCGGCGGCGGCATTGCGGGAATCGGCGGGAGCGAAGGGAGGCCGAGGTCGCCGCGCACGAGCTTGGTGAAGGCTGGAATGCCACTGACGCGCGCGATCGAGACCATGTCCTGGCCCTGGTAATTTTCCAAGGTGAGGTCGGCGCCACGGTCCTTGAGGAGACGATAAATGGCAATGATATCGCGCGATCGGTTCGACGCGCGGTATTGCAGCATGGCCACCATGAGCGCGGAATTGCCTGCGTTGTCTTGAGCGTCCAGAGGAGTGCTATCGTGCTGAAGGAGCGCCGCGCAGGCGGCCCTGTTCAGCGCCTCGGCCGCGTAGTGCAGCGGCGTGCGGCCGTCCTGGTCCTTGACGTCGGGTCGCGCGCCGGCCTGCAGAAGCAAGGCGATGGCCTCGTGTGCCTTGCGCGTGCCGGCGGCCGCGGCCGTGTGCAAGGGCGTCGTGCCGCGGCGCGAGCGCGCGTTGACATCGGCGCCGTTGGCGATCATGAGACGCACGAAGCCTGGCTTGGAGGCACCCACTTGCAGCGCCGACTCATCCTCGAGGCCGCCGTGCTCGTTGACGTGCGCGCCGGCGAGAAGGAGCGCTTGAGCAACGTTCGAGTGGCCGGCGGCGTTGAGCAAAGGGGTCCGGCCGAGGTGGTCGGCGTGGTTGGGGTCGGCGCCGCGCTCAAGCAGGAGATCGCAGACCTCAAGGCGTTCGGCTGCCTCCTTGGCGCGCGCGCTGCGCTCCTCTCTCGCGCGCAGAGCCCTGGACGCGAGCGACAGCATTGGTTGCTCGCGCTGTGTAAAGGCGGCCGCCAGCAGCAGCGCTGTCCTGCCCTCCTCGTCCTGCGCGTCCACTTGGGCATCGCTATGGTCAAGCAAGAAGGCGCAAATGGCCGCGCGGCGCTTGCGCGCCGCGTCGTGCAAACACCGCTCCGCATCGCCCTTGGCCCAGACGGCGCCGTGCGCCGCGAGCAGCACGCACACGTCAACGTGGCCGGCCCGAGCCGCGAGCATGGCCGGCGTGGCGCCCTTTTCACTGCCATGGGTCGCGACGTCGTTCACCTCGGCATGCGACTCCAGCAGGCTCCTGCAGACCTCCTCGTGGCCTGCCTCGGCCGCCACGTGCAGCGCCGAGAGCCCCTTGTACGGCCTGCGCCTCCCGAGGCGCCGCACGTCCGCGCCCAGCAGGAGGACGAGCCTGTTCACCAGGTCCACGTCGCCTGCCGCGGCTGCCTCCAGCAGGTCTCTGTGCAGCGCCGCCTGCCTTCCGCGCGCGGCGCTGCAGCCCGCGCACCAGCCGGCGCCGCGCAGCCGCGCTTGCACGGCCGCCGCCGCCCCCAGCGCCGCCGCCCACCCGCGATGCCCGCGCGCGCGCGCCGCCGACCGCGCCGCGCCCGCCGCCGACCGCGCGCGCTCCCGCATCGACCGCGCCGCCGCCGCCACCGCCGCCGCGCCGCCGCCCTGCGCGCGCCTCCGCCTCTGCCGCGCTGCCGCGCGCCGCGCGCGGCCTCGCTCGCTCGCTCTGGTAGCTAACTAATTAATCTCTGTGACGCACGTGCAGGCAGGCAGCCCGAGGCCTCGATGGGCGCGCGCCACCGGCGGCCAGCCCCCGGTCTCGCGGCGCGGCGGCGGCCTGCGGCGCGGCGGCCTCGCTCGCACGGCCAGCCGAGGCTCGCACAGCCGAGCGTCGCCGAGGCCGCTTTTTCCGGGCGCGGGATCGGGCCTTGTTTGGGCTTGCTTTCAGCCTGCCTCAGGGCGCGGGTGGCGAGGCGAGGATGCCGTGAGCGCTCGCTCACTCACGCACGGCCGGGCCGGGCGCAGCAAGGTTGCCGGCGCTTGTTCGGGCACGGCGCGCTCAGGCTCACTCGCACGACTCGCACACAGGCTCGCCCGCGCTCGCCCTGCAGTGGCCGCGCTCGCTCCGAGTCGCCCGCCCGCCGCTGGCGCCCGCTGGCTGCGGCAGGCTGTAGCAGGCTGTACAGTGCATTGGAGTTCCAGCGCGCTGCTTGCCAGTGGTTCCGGTGTTCTGTTCGGGGCTCCGGTTCGCCAGCGAGGACTCGGAGGCCCCGCTGCGCTTGGGGGACCAACTACTACACTACTTTGGCTACTACAGTGACTATCCGCCGTAGACTCTCGTCTCGTAGTGAGTGAACTTAACGTTTATCCGGAGTGCATGGCCGCGGCGGCCCGCCCGCTCGTGGTCGGCGGCCCGGGCGGCGGGCCGGCGTTTCGCACCGTGACGGCGTCCGTACTTACGGCCGGGCCGGAGGCTGTCTGAGCCCGTCTCTCAGTCCATGTCAGCGAAGGCGGCGCGAGAGCATGCATGCAATCACAACAGAACAAAACGAGGTTAACTCTTTACTGGAGGCTACTGGTCACGAGATGTTCATCAGTTCGTCAGTCAGGGGCGGCCGCCGCGGACGCGACGCGTGGTCTTCTTCTTGGAAGCGGTAAAGTAGGTGTCGAAGTCATCGTAGGCGGACATGTCAAGCTTGCGCGAGGAAATGCCCTTGCGCGCGGGCGGGAGCTTGCGCG
Source organism: Thraustochytrium sp. TN22 (assembly GCA_013306675.1). Taxonomy (NCBI): domain Eukaryota; class Bigyra; order Thraustochytrida; family Thraustochytriidae; genus Thraustochytrium; species Thraustochytrium sp. TN22. The sequence continues at coordinate 254,596 of JABLUY010000001.1, read as the reverse complement.
AGCTGGCCGAGGGCGAGGCGGCGCGCAGGGTCGCGCGACGCGAGGCCGATGGCGCCGCCGGCGAGGGCGCCGCGGCGGAAGAGTACTTGGAAGATTGGGTCCGGCGCGAGGCGGTCGACTTGGCAGACCGCGCCGAGCGGCTGGACTTTTGGGAGGCCGCGCCCACGGAGCGGTCGCGCGGGCGGTTGCGCGCGAGCTGGCGGGTGAGCTTGCGGCTGTTGTCCTTATTGCGCGCGAAAAAGTCGAGGTCCTCCTCGCCGAGCTCGGAGTCCTCCTCGTCGTCAAGAAAGTCGTCCTCGTCCTCGTCGACGTAGTCGCCACGGCCGGCGCGGCGCATGTTGCGACGCGTGCGGCGCGCGCGGCGCACGTACACGTCGCCGTCCTCCTGCACGAGGCGCTGGCGCTGCTCGGCCTCGAGGGCCATGCCGGCGCCGGCGAGCATGGCCCCGGCAACGCCGACCAGGCCAAGAATGAGCAGCGGCTGCGTGAAGAAGAAGAGCACGAGCAGCGGGCCGGCGTAGAGGATGAAGAGGTTGGGCTCCTCCTCCTCTTCCTCTTCGCGCTCGGCCTCGAGCATCTCTCGCGTCTTCTTGGCGGCCAAGACGCGCGCGAGGCCCTGGAGCGTGCGCGCGGCGTCGTTGGCGACGCGGTCCGCGTACATGTTGTTGGCGATCTTTTGCGCCTTGAGCACGCGCGCAAGGCTCTGCAGCATGATGGCGCTGCGCTGGCGCACGGACTCCTCGCGGATCTCGCGCAGGCGGTCCTTGAGCACCTTGCGGCGGTAGGCCTTCTTGATGCGCGCGGCGGCCGACTCGCGGCGGCGCTTGTCGTCGGCGATGCGCTTCTCGATGAGCGGGATGACGCGCTTGCGCGCCAGCACGCCGCGTGCGATGCGCTGGATGTTGATGGCGGCGCGGCGCTCCTTGCGGAAGCGACCGTAGTCGCGGCGCACCAAGAAGCCGCGCACGTTGCGCTGGATCTTCTTGGCGGCGCGCAGCTTCTTGGTGGCGCGGTAGGTGCGCAGAAAAATACGCACGTTGCGCTGCAGAACAAGCACGTAGCGCAGGATGCGTTCGCCCTTGGCCACCTCGAGCGCCGTGTAGGCAAAGGGCTTGAGGAAAACCTTGGTGTGGCCGATCTGATAGTCGACCACGTTCTCGAGCTTGGCTGTCTTGACGATGCGCTCGCAGGTCTCGCGGTAGTCAGCCGCGTCGCGGTGGCGCGACTTGCCCCGGCTCTTGGACCGGCGCCGCGAGGACCGCGACACGCTGAGCACGTGGAAGCGGTCGGCGAAGTCGCGCAGCGCGAAGCGCGTCGGGTAGCCAGCGCGCGCCACGCGCACGACTTCGAGCACACCCGAGTAGGCCAGCTGCTCCTCGACGCGCGGCCGGGAAAAGATGGCCTCCACGTTGAGGTCGTTGGGCTTGATGCAGCGGATGTAGTGCGGCTGCGAGGCGTTGATGTGGTTGAGCGCCACGGAGAGCTGCGTGCGGAAGTGGCTGCTGACCGTCTTTTGCTGCAGACGCGTGGCGCGCTGGGAGGCGCGCGCGTGGCGCTGCAGGCTGGACCGCTGCTTCTTGGGCCGGTTGGCCACCTGCGTAAAGTACTCCTGCGCGTCCGCGCCGCCACCGGCCGCCGAGGCGTCGGGCGGCAGCAAGATGGCCAGCCACGGGTCCTCGGACCCGCGCAGCAGGTCGACGGCCTCGGGCCGCAGCTCGTTCTTATTCTTGGCGATGAAGCCATGCGAGCCGTACACCACTGGGCCGGCAAAGTGCGCGATCTCGAACTGAAAGCGCACCTGGTGGTTGCGATCAGCGCGGAAGACCTCGGCGAAGCGGCCCTTGGCCAGGTTCTGGTACAACTTGGCCACAAAGCTCTTGTCGGTGCCGGAACCCATGAGGCAGGTTTCATCCAGCAACGAGAGCAGGCCGATGGGCTTGGTCTCGATCATGTCCAGCGTGAGCTGGTTGTCGGGCCAGTCGATGCTGGCCCAGTCCAGGCCCTCCGACTCGAAGAGCGCCGCCTCCTGCTTGAAGATGTGCTCGTTGAACTGCGCCTGAAGGCGCTCGTTCGTGTAGTTGATCATGAGCTGCTCGAAGCCGTTGGACTCGAAGACCTCAAAGCCGAAGATGTCCAGCACGCCGATGCTGTGGTCGTCATAGTACGTCGGCTCGGCCGTCGTGCGGCCGCGGCCGCCGCCGCCGCGAGGCGGCGCCAGAGACATGGCGTGCCGGCTCTTGCGCGCCGCGCGCTTCTGCGGCGTGGTCTTGGCGCTCACGCCGATGGCCTCGTTGATGCGCCAGACGATCCAGCCAAAGGTGCGCTCGTAAAGCGCCATGGCCAGCGCCTCGCGCGCCTCCTCGGCCTGGGTCACGTTGTGCTGCTTGACAAGCGCCTCGGAACCGCGGCCGCCCGAGAGGGCCGCCAAAAAGCCGCCGCCGCCCACGCTGATGCCGCGCGTGGTGAGCGTACTGACAAGCTCCGCCTCCTCGACGCCCAGGGCCGCAGCGCAGCTGGCCAGGGCGTCGCGCGCATCGCGCGCCACCTTGCTGCCCTCGGCGCCATCGTGATTGTGCGGCTCAAAGGTGATGTTGCCCAGGTGAAGGACGGCCGACATGACGCGCAGCACCTGCGTGCGCTCCTGGTCCGAGAAGCCCAAGATGTCAAAGGCCGCGCGCGTCATCTTCCACTGCGTGTTGTCGTCGATATCGGCGCGCTCCATCGTGGACGACTCAATGTAGCGGCAGTCGCGCAGGTCGGGAAAGTCCAGGTCCTCCCTCTCGCTGCGCGACATGCCGGCCGCCATCTCATAAAAGATGTGGTAGTTGCGCTCGCCCTCCTGCTGGTGCACCACCCGTGCCTTCTCCAGCAAGTAGACGTCGATGGCTGCGCCCATGAGCCGCGACGACTGCTGGTCAAAGTCCAGCTCAATGAGCTTGCCAAAGCGCGACGAGTTGTCGTTGCGCAGCGTCTTGGCGTTGCCAAAGGCCTCCATGAGAGGGTTGGCCTCCAGCACGCGCTGTGCTATGCTTGCGCCCGCCAGCGTAGTCTTCCGCCGCGACGCGCGCCGCAGCGACTCCCGGAAGTCGTCCATACCGCGCGACACGTCGCCCGACGACACCACAGTCAGGTACGAGAGCAGCACCTTGGTGTTGTACGTCTTGCCAGCGCCACTCTCGCCACTCACCATGATGCTCTGGTTGCGCCCATTGTACATGCCCATGGCGCGGAACGCCGCCCCGGCCACGCGGTACGCGTGCGGCGCCATGAGCTCCACCTCGCCCACGCCCGCGTTCGCGTACTTGGCCAGGCTCCGCGGCTCATACAGGCCGCCGATGCGCTTGAACGGGTTCACCGCAATGAGGATCTCCCCGCTAAACGTGTAAATCTTGTCCGCTTCAAACCGCACGTGCAGCGTGTTCAGCAGCGCCGCCTGGTGCAGGTCCGGCAGCTGCGTCAGGTCGTCCACCTTCTCCTCCTGCCGCGGCGTCGTCGAGCAGAACTCCACATCGTCCTTGCTCGCCTGCACCGTGCGCCGGTTGTCCGTCTTGACGCTGAGCTGGGACCCGTTCTTCTCCACGATCACGCCGCGCACCCACGCCTCCTCGTCATCGCGCACCCAGACCGCGGCGCCCACGTCCAGGTGGTCCGTCGCCGACCGCCCCATGCTGTCTGCTCGGCCGACGCGCCGCCGTCTTGGCCCTGCCTCTCGCTGCCACCGCTGTTGCTGCTACGCTGCTGCTTGCGCTTGCACGCGCCGTCGGTGCACGGCCTCCGATGCCGGCCTCCGTCGCCGCGCCGGCACGGACGGGTCGCCCCGCGCGGGGGGAGGGGGGGGCGGGGGGCTCGGCCGCGCCGCCGCGCCCGCGCGCGCTCGGCCGCCCGCGCCGCGCCCGCGCGCCCGCGCCGCCGCGCGCGAGGGAGGAAGGTATCGGCGGCCGCTTCTGCTAAGCGCCGGCTTGCGTCGCCGCGAGTCGATCGATGAAATGGGCGAGAACGCGCAGCGCAAGCCGCCACGCGGTCGCTCTATCGCCGCGCCGGCTTGCGGCGGCCGCCCTCGCGCCGCGCCGCGCCACGCCGCGCCGCGCTTCCCTACGCCGCGCCCGCGCCGCCGCCGCCGCCGCCGCCGCCGCTCCCGGCGCGCGCGCTCCGGCAGTGGATTGAGTTTTGAACGGCGCAACCAGCTTGCCCTTTTCGGACGCGCGCGGACACGCGCCGCTGTCTTTAATCCTCTTCTCCCACTCCGCCTCCCGCTTGCACCCAGTGGCGTTCAGGTCTGGCTCCCTCTGGCGTGTCTCGGTCGTTTTCTTTCCGTGTAGGTGGGAGCTGGCCCCCCAGAGGGGCGAGGGGAGAGGCGCCGCGCCCCCGCCCGCGGCGCGTGCCGCCAGAAGCCCCAGTGGAGGCAGAGGAGATCAGCCGCCAGTGCGGACGGACGAGGCACGTCCCGCGCGGGACGAGGAGGCCGAGGTTTGAAAGCAGTCAAGCGTGGCGGCGCGGCTGCGCGGGGCCCGTCATCGCGCTGCGCAAGGCCTCGCGCGGCGCGCGCTGCGCTGCGCTGCGCTGCGTGTGCGCCAGCCGGCGGGCCGGCCGCGCGTCGGCCTTGTCGCGGCCCTGCCGCGGGCCTGCGCGGGCCTGAGCAGCGCGCTGGCGCCACGGCTCGATTCCGCAGGCTTAGGTTGCGACGATCCCGTTATCGAAAGCATCCTGGAAGTTGCTCGCGAAGCTGGAGGGGATGACGCCGTAGCTTCAAAAGCTTGGAAAGAGTTGGTTTAGGCCTAGGCCTAGTGCCGCCGCCTTGGGCTGGCCGGTGGACTCGGGTGGAGGCTTCGAGTCGTACCGTACAAGCGCTGGTCACGTCGTCGACACGGCGTACACGCCAGACACTGGTGGGGGGTACGAGTAGTTAGGCCAGCCAGGGCAGCAGGATCCAACCGCCGCCACGCGGCCACGGACACTGCGACCAAGTGGGTGGTTGTTCACTGCCAACCGGCAAGTGAGCTAGGTGAGGTGATGCAATACTCGAACGGCTCCAGGTTGCGTGCGCTGCGCGTGCCACCGAAGCCGTCAGCGCGATCGAATTGTTGTCTGCACAGTGAGAGAAAGCCTGAAGAGCGCAAGAAGCTCGGCTCAGCTGCCAGGGCTGGCGGCTGACGCTCGTGGTCGCTCGGAGTCGTTCCGCCCAGACTGGACAACACCCCTCGGAAGGTGAGCTGCAGTGACTGGCCTGCCTGGCAGCTAGTTGATCAGCCCTGGGGAGGCAACGAGGTGACTATGCGCTCGAACCTAAAGAGCAGAGCTTGTCTGTCTGACTGCTCCTGCCAGCCAGCCAGATCATCGCGAACCTGCCGCAACGGAAGCTCGCGCGAGAATGATGAAATGGGAACTTGCCAGATGCGGCTGCCAGCAACTTCCTAGTACAATGCTCTAAGTTAGGCAGACTAGCTCTGACTCCTTGAGCCTCACTGCGCTCTTTTTTTAAAAGTTAGGCTGTCGCGCCGCGGCCTTCGCCTTTTTCTGCCCGCGACACATGCAGGCGGTCCCATCCTTTAAATTTGACAATTTTGTCCACCCACCAAGGGAGGTGAAGAGCTCAATTACATAGCGTCCTCTGTCTGTCTTTCTCGATCGATCGATCGATCGATCGATCGATCGGCCCTGGGTTGCTGGCAGCGGCAGAGCAGAAGCTTGGCCGCGCAGCGCCTGGCGCGCCACGAGGAGGATGGAGGAGCTCAAGGCCATGTCGATGAAACAGCTGAAGGAGGTGATCGCGAGCGCCGGGCTGACGACGCACGGGTGTGTGGAGAAGTCGGACCTCCTGGCGCGCGCCGCGGAGGCCAAGGACCTGCTGGCCCAGCGCGCGGCGGCCGCGCCCAAGCCGGGGGAGTGGGCGACCAAGGCGGAAAAGGTGGGCGACTTCGAGTGCCTGCTGGTGGGCCACCACGGCGCAGAGAAGCTGGACGCCGTGGTGGTGGTGCTGCACGGCTTCAACGCCACCAACACGAACTTCGTGCCGCTCGCAGAGGAGATGCAGCGGCGCCTTCACGGGCGCAAGCTCATGTTCGTGCTGCCACAGGCGCCAGTGAGCGTAACGTCCATGGGCGCGGCGGCCTGGTGGGAGCTGGACGTCATGAGCTGGCTCGGCGCGCTGCAGGCTGGCCAGGAGGGCATTGCGCGCCTGATTCGTGACAAGCCGAGCGGGCTCGAGGAGTGCAGAGCCAAGCTGCGCGAAGTGATCCTCGCCATCGAGGCGCGCTTCAACGCCCAGGACGTGCCGCTCCTGCTGGGTGGCTTTAGTCAGGGAGCCATGACGGCGGCCGACCTCAGCTGGCACCTGCTTGGCGACCGCCGCGTGCACGGCGTCATGATGTTCTCTGGCGCTCCCATCGTCGTGGACGAGTGGCACGAGAAGATCACAAAGGCGAGCAAGGGCCACGACCTGCGCGTGCTCATCACACACGGCCGTGCCGACCCGGTGCTGCCTTTCCAGGCCTCCTCCTGGGCCAAGGAGCTGCTCACCAATTCGGGCGTCAAGGTTCGCTACGAGGCGCACGAGGGCGGCCACGAGCTCGGCGGCCCGGCTATCCTGCAGGCCGTGCAGGAGTTCATCGAGGAGGTCCTCTCGGCGCCCTGAGTCAGAGCTGATACCCTCGTGTGAGCTGCCCAGCGCAGTAAGCGAAAAAAAGGAGGCAACGAAGCTGCGGAGGACAAATGAGGGACGATATGGCTGGGTCTCTGTAGCGAGGCGCATGCGCACGACGCACAATGCGTACGCAGCCAGGTAATTCTGAATCTGATAAATATACGTTTGGATGCATTTGGAACAAGCGCGCTCAACCAGGCTCTCGGTGCTGAACCTCGAAAAGTCTTGGGGGAGTGAGAGAATGGGCGCGCGGGGCGTGAGCTCTGTACAAAGGAGTGCGGCGAAGAAAGAGAAAGGCTCCGTGTGCAGTGTGCATCGGGGCCGTGCTCGACGTCGTATCATGTGGTGAAAAAAAGGAAAAAGGGGGCGCTGGAAAAAGACATCGTCTACTCGTCGGAGCCAGCTTTGACGAAGCGGCCCTTGACCCGTGCGCGCTGGCCAGCCAGCACCATACGGCAGGAATAGCGCACCTTCTTGTGCCAGACGCGGCGGTCGCGCTTGCGCAAAAAGCGCTGGATCTTGGCCTTGCGCTCCGCTGCAGTGAAGACGCCGATGCGGCCGTCGCGAAAGTACACGGCATGCATCTCCAGCGGGAGGAGCTCGGGGCAGCGCCGCATGCTGGCGGGCCGCAGCATCGCGGCCTTGCTACGCGACACCGGCAAGCGCGGCGCCGGCGCCGGCGGCACTGGTGCTTGCGAGCGCGACACGGCCTTGGCGGCGCCAAGTACGTTGCTCCTGCTCGGCGCAGGCGGGTGAGCGCCCAGAACCACGAGCGGCGCCTGCTTCTTCGCCTTACGCGAGCTCGCGCCGGCGCCCTGCAGCAGGCTGCGCCCGTGCACGCTGTCCAGAGCAGCGCGCGAGACCTTGGCAGCCTTCCAGCGCGTCGGCTCGCACGTGGCGGCACGGCTGGCCTTGGGCCCCAGCGCGAACCGGTGCGCGCGCGCCGCCACGTCCACGAGCGTCTCCAGGCTCGACATGCTCCAGCTGCGGTCGCGCGCCGGCGGGTCCTCCTGCCCGCCCTGCTGCTCCGGCGCGGGCTGCGCGTGCGCCTCCTGCTGCGGCCCGAACAAGGGCGTCACCGAAAGCAGCAGCTCTGCCGCCACCATCATCTCGCTCCCGGCGCGCGCCGCGCCCACCATCCGGCTCGCCTCGTGCGCCCCGTACCGCTCCGGCGCCTGCGCCTGCGCCTGCGCCTGCCCCTGCTGCGCCTGCTGCGCCTGCTGCGCCGTGGCGAGGGTCGGTCGGTCGCCCGCCGGCGCCCGTCCGCTTGCCCGTCGCCGGTTCCGCGGGCACGCGCGCTGGCCCGCGTCCGGCGCCCGGCGGGCGTGCGGCGCGGCGCGGCGCGGCGCGGCGCCGACCCGCGCGCGGGCGCGCGCAGCGCAGCGCAGCGCAGCCGCGAGCGCGGCGCGCGGGCGCGAGAGGAGGCGCGAGAGGAGGCGCGCGGCGCGCGGCGCGCGGCGCAAGCGCGGAGGGAGGCGGCCCGGCCCGAGGCGCAGACCTCGGTCGATCACGCCCAGCGCCGCGCTCGCGAGCGGCGCTGCGGCCCCGCGGCGGCTCGCCGGGTCCGGAGCGCGAGCGGGCGCGCGGAGACGAGCGCGGCCGCGCGAGCGAGCACGAGCACGAGCGCGAGCGCGAGCGCGGGCGAGAGGCGGCACGTCGACCTGACCTGCGAGAGGAGCAACGAGATCGTGCTTTGCAGACTCTTCAAGAGCTGCTGCTCGCGCGCGCCCGCCCCGCAGCCAGCAGGCGCTGCCCCCCCTCCCCCACTGCCGCCAACTTCCCGTGCCCTGCGCGTTTGCCTCGCGGCGCTCGCCCCCCCCCTCGGAAATACTCTATTTGCCCCCTTCGCCCACTGGGCACAAGAAGGCGATGCGGGGCGCCACACGGGGGCGGTTCCGTGAAAGGGGCGGGAAAGAAGATGTGCCGAGGGGAGGGAAGGAGCGCAGTGGGGGAAAAGGGCCGAAGGCGCCGTTGAAGATGCCAGGTGCGTTCCCTGGGCCACGCACGCACGGGGCGGCAGACGCGCAGCGGCGCGCGGGGGCGCGGGCGCGCGCAGAGCGCGCAGAGCGCGCGGGGCGGCGGGCTCGCGCGGGGGCGACGGCGGCATGGAGGCGGTGGGAGCGCGCAGGCGCGTCTGCCGCGGCGGGCGGGCAGGCAGATTTGAACGGCGCGAGCGCGACCCGGAGGACGCTGGTGGTGATGTTGATGCTGCTGGGACGCGAGCCCACGACGCAGGACGACGGAGACGCAGGGCGCGACCCGGGACGGGCGAGGCGGCGCGCGGCGCGCCGAAGCTGGTGCAGCAACTCGTGGTGCTCGCGCTGGCGGCGATGGTGGGCCTGGTGCCGCGCCAGGCGAGCGCCATGCGACTGCACAGGAGCTGGACGACGAAACACTGGTGCGAGAGCGTGCAGGAGCCGCACTGGCCCTTTGCGTACGCCAAAGAGGCCACGCAAACGTGGGAGGACAAAGGCCGCGTGGCGCGGAATCTCAAGAACCTTGGCCACCAGTGTCGCGCGCGCGGCGCAGAGACCGAGTGCCACCGCTGCGAAGACATTGCTTGCGGCACAGACCTCACCAGCACGTGCGCAATGCAGGTGCAGGGCGTGCCCTGGGCCGACCTCCTGCCCAACGCAGAGACCGCCTCCGACACGCCGTGGGCCGTGGGAGGCGCGCACCGCAACGACTTCGCCGCTGGCTCCCACGCCTGCGTCATGGCCAGCGGCGGCGAATGTCGGCACGCTGGCAGCACCAGCTTCGACTTTCGCGAGTGCCGCGTGCGCTGCTGGGGCTACGGCGTGGGCGCCGCGCCGGAGGAGGTCGCCTTTGACCCGCAGCGCCCGGACCCCCTGCCGGATCGCAACGAGACAGACGCCTGGATCTGGCCCGAGGCCGACCTCGCGGTGCGCCCACAGGGCAGCGCCTGGCTGCTGGCAGGCGCCGCGGACGGCGAGCCCGGCTACGTGGACGGGCCCGCCGCCAACGCGCGCTTTCGCGAGCCCACCAGCGTGGCCGTGGACCGCGACCGAAACGTCTACGTCGCAGACAGCGGCAACCACGTGCTCAGGCGTATCGATGGCGCTACCGGGGAGGTGACTACGCTAGCCGGCGTCGCGGGCGCCCCCGGTTTCGCGGACGGAGCCGCGCTCACCGAGGCGCACTTCGACACGCCTGTGAGCGTCGCGCTCTATTACGACTGGGGCGTCAAGTTCGACCCGGCCACCGGTTCGCCCGTGAGCAACGGCCGCGGCGAGCTTGTTCTGCTCGTGAGCGACGCCAACAACCATCGCGTGCGCAAGATCGTCTTCACAGAGGGTGTCCCGCTGGCTGACCTTGTGGTCGATACGCTGGCCGGCCTCCGCGGCGAGGACCCGAGCCCGGGCTACTCGGACGGCGATGCCAAGGAGGCGCGCTTCAACACGCCCGCCGGCATTGCCGTCGACGACGCGGGTGTCGCCTTCGTCGCAGACTCAAACAACCACCTTGTGCGCCGCATCATGCCCAATGGCGACGTGACAACCCTGGCCGGCACCCTGCGCGAGGTCGCCGAGCCGCCCCCCTCGTGCCGGCGGCCCTGCTTCGAGGGCGTCCCGGGCCAGGACGACGGCACAAACATGGCCGCCGCCTTCTTCTTCCCGTCCGATGTCGCAATCGGCCCGGAGAGCACCGTCCTTGTGGTGGACGGCAACCGCTTGCGCCGCGTCACGCGCAGTGGGACCGTCTCAGTCATTCAGGGAGACACCTTCGAGGACAGCGTTCACACCGTCGCGGGCCAGACCGGGTCAGAGACTAGCGGTCGCGCCGACGGGCTCGGCCTGGAGGCCAGCTTCAACGCGCCGGCCGGCGTCACCATGGACACCCTGACGCAGCGCGTGTACTTGGCGGACACGGCGTCATGCCGCCTTCGCCGTATTTCGCCCGCGGAACAGGTGGCGCAGACGCTCACGTGCGACGCGCGTCTGGACGATATCGTGCGGCCCATGGGCTGTGCTTCCTACGAGCCTCCCGAGGATGCACTCAGGCTCACAGCCTCGGACGTTTTCGGCAACGTGCACTACAACTGGGCCTCGCGCGACGAGGGCCGCCTGCTCGAAGGCTGGGCCCACGCGGAGCGCGCCTATGCAGGCCGCACCGTGCACCGCTGCCAGGGCTCGCCGCCGCGTCTCGACGGTCAGCGCAGCAACGGTCGCACGCTCGGCCCGCGCAGCGACACCGCGGCCGAGGCCTTCGCGCACGACGAGGATACCGCACAGGGTACAGCGCTCTACGTGCGCTGCCCCACCGGTTGCGCCGCGTCTAGCTCCGTGGCCGTCTACGGCGAGGCAAACTGGTACACGGACGACTCGAGCGTTTGCCGCGCCGCGGCGCACGCCGGCCTCGACGCCAGCACGCTGCTGCGCGTCGTCCTGCTGCCGGACAGCGCCAACGACCTGGCAGGCGGCACGGCGAACGGCGTCACCGTGCTCGCGCGCCCCGGCGGTTGGGCGCGCGGCTTCCGCCTCGAGGACCACCCGGTAAATGCCGTGCACGTGGCCACCATCGCGGGCCACGCGGCGGCGCCCCTCGAGGACGCCTGCGGCGACCCGCCAGTCGCCTTTGGCGACTACGACCTGCCCATGGCAGCGCGCTTTCGGCGCCCGCGCGGGGTCACCATCGCCGCCAACGTCTCGCTTACGCAGGCTGCTGGCCAGAACTGGCTGTACGTCGCCGACACGGGCAACCACGCCATTCGCGCGCTCACCGCCACCTGTGCCAAGGTTTGCGAGAACGGCGGCGAGTGCGTGGCCGACGATCGGTGCAGCTGCGCCGCGGGCTGGACCGGCGATGACTGCTCCACACCCGTCTGCAGCTCGACCTGTCCCGGCGCGCGCCAGGTCTGCGTGGCGCCCGATACCTGTGCCTGCGTGCCGGGCTTCGGGAACTTCCCGTCTTGCGACCAGGCGCTTTGCGTGCAGACCTGCGAGCACGGCGGCGCCTGCTCGGCGCCCGACACCTGCTCGTGCGCCCCGGGCTGGATGGATGCCAACTGCACAACGCCTGTCTGCGACCAGACCTGCGGCAACGGAGGCAACTGCACGGCGCCCGACACCTGCACGTGCCCGGTAAACTGGCAAGGCGACGACTGCCGAGAACCGGTCTGCACGCAGACCTGCCAGAACGGCGCCGCCTGCATTGCCCCTGACACGTGCCTGTGCGAGCCAGGCTGGAGCGGCCACGACTGCTCCCTGCCCGTCTGCAACCAGGGCTTTCTAGTGCCTGAAGACCCGAACAATGGCATCGCCTCGCCCAGCCTGCCTCAGCGTCTCGTCGACGCGAATCGGCGACCCATCGACCTGCTCGCCGCCGAGGCTCAGGGCCTCGTCTGGCGCCAATACGAGCCCTGCGACTTCGGCGCCGCCGACTCCTGGTGCGTTGCCACCAACGAGTTCGACTGCGATCAGGAGGCGCGCACCGTCCATGACAGCAATGCGCCGCGCAATGGCGCATGGCGCAGCGTCACCGGCATGGTCGACGGCGACGACACGCTCACCGAAGCTTTCTCGCCGGACCGCAACGCGCGCTGCCTGCGCATTGAGCTCGCCATCGGCGCGCGAACGCCTTTTCCCTACGAGCGCGAGACCGGAGACGGCGACCTCACCGACCTCTGGCGCAGGACGCCCTCCACGCCCTACGGCTGGGATTCAGCCTTCGCGCCAGGTCCAGACGACGCCCTCGCCGCCGATTATCTCGCGCTCCTTCAGGGCGGCTGGCGCGCCCCGGACACCACGGACGCGGATCGAATGGTCGCCTACGTGCGCTGGGCCGCCGTGGGGCAGGGTGAGTACGTTTGCGCCAACGGTGGTGCCTGCGTCGCGCCCAACACATGCCAATGCATGCCTGGTTGGATCGGGTTCGACTGCCGCATCCCTGTCTGCGAGCAGGGCTACTACGAGCCGCCCTCGACCGACTCGCCTGGCATGGTTGAGCTCGAGGACGGCACGCTCACACCCGAGCCGTTCGAGGGCCAGGGCCTGTACGAGTGCTCCGTGCGCGCCTTCACGGAATGGGAAAACCCGTCCTACATGCACGAGCATCCAAACTACTACTCGCGGTACATGGACCACCACGATACGGAGTGGTCCGTCGCAAACCGGGACCAGCTAGAGCCGGAGAACCCGTACTACTGGAATAGCATGGGCTGGCCAGCCACTTACTGGCACACGGAACCAGACTACAACAACACCAACCGCGGCTGGACGCGCAAGGGGTACTGGACGCGGATCGACGGGACGAGGTGGCGCAAGGGCATTTGCACCAACGAGTACAACCGCACCTGCCCGGCGACGCCCTCCAAGAACGGTGGCGTAGGTCCTGTTCTTGATACCGACGCTGCCTTCCGCGCCGTCGTGAGCTACACGGACGCCAGGGTCGAGGCTACCGGCCGCTGGACGGAGCGCGGTGGTCCCTGTGTCGACCATGTGATGCGCGGCTGCAAGAACAACTCCACCTGCGTTGCGCCCAACACGTGCGAGTGCGCCCCCGGTTGGACCGGAGACGACTGCACGATTCCGGTCTGCTCCCAGACCTGCTCGCGCGACGCCAACGAAGACCTTGGCGAGGACAACAATGGCCAGCCTATTCACTCCAAGGGCATCGGTAACTGCACGCTACCAGACACTTGCACGTGCGAGCGCGGCTGGGCCGGCAGCGAGTGCGAAATCCCGCTCTGCGCACAGGAGTGTAACAACAACGGTCTCTGTACGGCGCCCGACACCTGCACGTGCCCGCGCTGGAGCAGCCTTTGGCGGGACCACCGCGGCGAGGGCGCGCGCCCGCTGTACCAAAATGATCAGGGCGACGCGCAGTTGACCGGCTGGACCGGCTACGACTGTGCCACACCCATTTGCACGCAGGCGGAGTCATTCGAACCGAACGATGAGCTGGGCACCGTGCGCCTGAGCGGCTACAACCTCATCCTCTATGGCGAGGAGCCCTTTAACAACCTGCGCCGCCCCGACCTCTCCGTGCCGCCCTACTACCCTTACACCTTGTCCAACGACATCCCCCCGCTGCAAATCACCATTCCGGAGCTCGCCGAGTACAACGCGGCACTCTGGGCCCTCGATGAGGAGTTCCTTGACGAGTCGAATCGCCTTTGCCGCATGCAGAAGCAGCGTTACTGCCGCAAATACCCAGATGCCAGCCCGCTGCGCGACACCTGGTCCCCGGGCTACGGCGAGATCGTGCGTAACGACGGCCGTAGCTACCAGTCTGGCTGCCGCGTGGACAGCGGGCGCTTCTCCGACACGATCGAGGGCGAGACGGAGGGGTTTCTGTGCAACGTGCTTGCCTGGGAACAAGGTGACTACACAGCCGGCCGCTACACGCGCCAGAGCGGCGAGGCCACTGCGTTCAAGCAGGACGACGACCTCACGCTTGCCGAGGAGCTCAGCGCTATTGCGACCTGGTACCGCGACACTGCGGCTCCTGTCGGCGAGGGCGTTTATCACTGCGCAAACATGGGCAGCTGCATCGCGCCGGACGTTTGCTCCTGCCCGGATGGCTACGAGGGCCTGGACTGTCGGACGCCGCTCTGCCGCCACATGCTGCCGAGCGATGAGGTCGTCGCCTGCCTCAACGGTGGCACTTGCGTTGGCAAGGACACCTGCCGCTGCCCGGCGTGGGACTCCGACCTTCTCGCCGAGAATCCGTCGCTCGAACCGGCCTGGGACACGCTCCAGCCCACGCTCCTGCCCTACATCCAAAAGGGCCAGACAGGGTACCGCGGCACGGCATGCCAGATCCCGATTTGCGTCCAGGGCACCTTCGACCCGACCTGCGACGAGGTGTCGCCGGGAAGTGAGGGCTGTTACCGTTGCAAGAATGGTGGTCTTTGCACGGCGCCCGACACATGCACGTGCGCCGAGGGCTGGAGCGGGCACGACTGCGGGACGCCCGTGTGCCGTTTGCGTGCCGACGACGTTACCATTCTCGAACTGCACACCAGCGACCCGGCCAAGATCAAGGACTTTGAGCTTGATCCGTGCCAAAACTCCAAGACCTTCTTACACAATGGGTACCTCGCCTCACAGGGCAACTGCAGCGCGCCCAACACCTGCACGTGCTACTGCAAGACCCGTGCGTACCTGGATGAGGATGGCGAGTGGACCGACGAGCCCTGGCACCACCCGCTCGGCAAGGATCCGCCGGTGGGCTACGTCGAGGGCACGCTTCAGTGCATAGATGGCTTCGAGGGCATCAAGGACTACGAGACGGGTCTCTTCAAGAGCTGTCACCTGGTCATTTACCGACCCAAATGGTACGAGCGCTACGCCATTACGCTCATCGTCTTGGGCTGCTTCCTCTTTCTCGGTATGGCCGCCACATACATAATCATCCGCCGCCGCATCCGTCAGCGCTACCTGCTGGCCCGCGCGGAGCGCCGCCAAGGCCTCGAGGAGGACGAGCTCAACCCAAAGCGTCGTCGCAGGCGCCGCAACAAGGACGTTAAGAAGAAGAAGCGCCGCAACGTGCGCAAGGTAGTGTAATGTCCACCCCATCATCATCAGCAGTAGCACACTGTCCAGCCCTCGCAGCTGAGCAGTGATGTCAAACGGAAGTCACGGTCGGCACCTTTCAGATGGTGTCGGGAAAACTAGCTTAGGACGAATCTTAGTGAGAACAATCGTAGAACGGAAACGAAACCAGCGCTGGCGAGTGATTAAGCACTGTTACACCTCGCCCTTGTACTTGTGCTTGCGGCGGTGCGCCTCATTCAAGACCTTGAGGTTCTCACGGCCGCCCTCGTCCAAAACGATGTGCAGCTGCTGCTTCACGTAGGTGTTGCACGAGTCGTACCAGTAGAAGGCGGCCTGCTGCAAGTGCTGGCGCTCCTGCGCCCCCAGCGAGACCGCCGCGCCCCAGCCGAGCGTGCTGCTCAGATAGAGCGCAAGCCACTGGGCCGCGTAGTTGCGAAAGACGCTCTTGTGCGAATTCGTTTCGGCGCACGCGCGCACAAGGGCCTGCAGCGCCCGCAAGGACACGGCGCGGTGCGCGCGAGCCTCGTCCGGCGCCAGCTTCGCAGTAAGCCGGGCGCGCTGCACGACTACGTCGGAGCAAGAGCGCAGCGCCGCCATAAAGAGCGCCGGGCACTTGCGCGAAATCGATGGGCCGTGGTACTCGATGAGAGCTGCCAGAAGCTCGCAGCTGCTCACGACGAGGGCGTCAGGCCCACTGCCCACGCCCGCTCCAGCTGCATCACCCGCGTCGAGGCTCTTGAGCGCCTGGTCGGCGCAGCGGGCAACTGCGGCGAGCGCCGCTCGCGTATTCAAAAGACGGCTTGTGTGCCACAGCCGCGGGCTGTGCACCAGGAGGTCCTTGGCCACGTTCAGGCAGGCGACCTGCTCAGCGCCGACGGCGCTCGCGGCAAGATGGCGCAGTGCGCTTGTGAGGACGGCACCGCCGGCCACGCGATTGAAGGCACGGTGTCGCGCCGGAACGGCAACCACGAGCGGGAGCAAGTGGGCCACCAGAGTCATGTGGCCCGCGTTGCTGGCGATGTCGGACGCGAGCGCCTGGAAGAGCTCGGCGAGCTCCGTCGAGGACGCCGAACGCAACTGCGACTCCAGCGCCTCTTGCGCCCCGTCCACATGCTGGCTGCGAAGGAGCACGCGCAGAATCGTCGTGGCGCTGGGCACCTCGAGACCCTCGGATGGGAAGCAGCGCCGCAGACACGCGCACATGGCGCCGACAAAGGCGGCTTCATCGGCGTCACGCAGCGCGCGAGCCTCGCCGTTCTCGGCGACAATCTCGGCGAGCCGGGCCACGAGGCCCTTGGCCTCGGCCGGCGTAAAGTCCTGCCGCACCACCGAGGCCTGGAAGCGCACGGCGACGGCTTGCACGCCGAGCGGTACAGAAGCGAGATTGGTGATCTGCAACGCCTGGACCACAGCGGTCGGCTCCGCGCGGGGGCCGTCCCGAAAGGCGCCCGCCGAGCAGGCCTGCAGAACCGTCTTGCAGGCCGCCTGCGCAAAGGCGGTGTTGCTCTTGAGCTTGGCGCGGAGAATTGGTCGAACCGCCTGGGCGAGGAGGTCATCAGCGCGCACGCTCAAGCACGCCCGAGTCCAACTCCGCAAGAGCGCACTCACGGGCTCGATGAGATCCGCAGGGCGGTCCGCGAGCACGGCGTCCACCGTGGCGCCGACCGAGGGCTCGCGGCAGAGCTCCGCGTGACGGTCCAGCAGTGCCGAGCCCATGTAAAGCGGCGCGGCTCGCTGCGCCAGGTGGCCGGCGCCGGAGGACTTGGCGAGCAGGAGCTCGCAGTGTTGGCGCGTTAGGTAACCCTCGGGCAGTGCGGCGACAATCGAGGCGAGCACGTCCACGGCGTCGTCGTCCGTGGCGGACTCCAACTGCGATGCGAGCACGTCCACGAGGCTCTCCCGCGTGCGGCTCAGCTCGTAAAAGGGTGCGCGCAGGAGCGGGCGCAGGTCCCGCGCCAGCAGGACGGTGTGCAGGACCGCCTTGAGCACGGGCTGGAACTTGGGCGAGGCCTCGAGCAGGGAGAGGTGCTCGAGCACGACCTCGAGCTGGCCCTCATGCAGGTCCGTGATGATGCGCGAGATGCCTTCGAGGAGGTCTTCTGGCAGCGCGCCTTCGCGCAGCGAGGCGAGCGCAAGGCGGCACAGGCTGTGTTCCGCCGCGCTTCGCACGAGCGGCGAGGCGGCCTGCTTCTTGAGCTCGCGCTTGAGAGCCTTCTCCAGCTTGAGGACGCGGCCCGCCAGTTGCGCGTCGGTGCGCGAGGCGGTCGGGCGCTCCTCCTGGCCGATAGATTCGACCGGCACGCCGGCGTCGTCCTCCTGGTTGGCGCGCTCCGCGAAACGCCAGGCCTCGCAGAGGCGCTCAAGCGCCTCGAGCGCGTCGAAGATGATGAGATCGCCCGCGACGCAGCCGGTGAGCGGCTCGCCTTCGTCCAGGCGCCGCGCGGTGGACGCACAAAGCGAGGCGAGCTCCTCGGACGTGAACTCGGACACTGTGACGTGGCGCATGAACCAGGCCAGCAGAGTGGCGACGCAGAGCGCCAGGGCGAGCGGCGCGCCGTCGCGCGCGCCGTCGCGCGCGCCGTCGCGCGCGCCGTCGAGCGCGCCGTCGCGCGCGCCGTCGAGCGCGTCGACCAGCACACGCCAAATTTCGCCCGTCTGTCCGGCCGGCGTGCGCGCGAAGACGCCGCCCAGGCCGGCCTCCACGTCTGGGTCGGCGCGCAGCGCCTCCCAGGCCAGGTCGGGCGCAGCGCCCATGGCGCCCATGTAGAGCTCGAGGAAGGCCGGGATGCGACGCAGGCGGGCGTACGTGTCCACGAGGCGCAGCACAAGCTCGGTGCCGGGCAAGAAGCGCAGCGCGCAGCAGAGGGCATCCTGGGCTGCGGCGCTCGGGTCCACGGCGCGCGACATGGAGAAGGCCTGCTGCAGCACGATCTTGAGGCTCTCGTGCACAATGCGGTGGTCAGCCTCCAGCACTAGCGCTATGACGTGCACGCGCGCGGCGCACTGGCGCGCGATCTGCGCTGGGTCGTCCCCGAGCTCATCCCGGGCCGTCCACGGGCCCAGGAAATCAGCGAAACACTCTGCGAGCTGGTCTGTGTCTGCGACGCGCGAGATGTCAAAGGCTCCAAGGTCCAGCATGACGCGCATGGTCGCGGCCGCCGCCATGGCTGCCGCTGCGTGCTGGGCGCCCGCGGACGCAACCTGCAGTAGCTCCACGCAGAGCTTCATCTGGGGCTTGAGCTTGCGCGAGGACATGGAGGGCGCGCCCGAGGGCCTCTTCGCGCTGGATGCCACAGCCGCGGCCTCGTCCATGGCGCGCGCGCCGATCAGGTACATTCTGGCCAGCTCTGGGAGCAGTGCGCAGACCTCGGCGTCGCCCGTGACGGCGGCCTCGCGCAGCGCGGCAAAGACGGCGGCGACGTAGCTGCCGTTTTTCGTGGTCTTGGCGCCCCCCTTGCTTGCGTCCGGGTTCGAGCGCCGCCGCTGCAGAAGCTGCCAGCTCAGGCACGCCGTGTCGTACAGCTCGAGGGCCTCATCGTTGAAGAGGCACTTGCGCAGCACCTGGTCCACGGCAATCAGGCCGCGGCGCTGCCAAGCGAACCCGGCGCGCGGGGCTGTTGTGGTGGCAGTCCTCGGCGCAGGAGCGCGAGCCAGCTCCTGCTCGTGGGGGGCGGCGCCGTCGCTGGCGTCCGCGAGCCCGTCTTGCGCCGGCACCTGGCCCTGCGCCTGTGTGATTTTGACGTGTGCATCGGAGAGCGCGCCGCCAACGGGAAGCGGGTACAGGTCGACCTTGATCACGGCGGCAGCTTTGCCCTTGCCGCCGCTAGCATCAAGCTGGGAGAGGCGCGCGCGAGCGGCTGCGAGCGGCTTGAGCAGGCTCTTGACAGCGACGTCAGCGAGCTTCTTGGCGGGCTGCGCGATGGCCTGCTCGACGAGGCGGGCGCAGGCTTCCTCCAGGACCGCGACGGCGGCCTTGAGGACTGCGGCGGAGCGCGAAGCCGCGACGGCCTCGCAGCAGGCCGCGGTGAGCGCAGTCAGGCCGCCAAAGGCCGGCTGGTATCCGAGCTTGGTGGCGAAGACGCGCACGGTGACGGCAAGCGTGCGCAGGAGGCCGGCGTCGACGCTGCGCTCGCGCAGCACGGCCTGCGCGGCCGTGAGCACCTTGCCGCCCATCTTGTTTGGCAGCAGACCCCAGCCCGAGCAGCGCGCCAGCTTGCAAGCCGCGTCCAGCAGCGCCTCCCAGATGGCCTTGTCGGCATGCGCCACGGCCACGGCGCCGCAACCCCAGTCCACAACGGCGCGCAGCACGGCCATCTCGGCGGCGGCGACCCGCAGCGACGGGGCGTCTTCGACGGCGCGCAGGCGCTCGCGCAGGTTGCCGCCCTCGTCGTCCTCCGTTTCGGTCAGCCGCTCCTGCCCCTCCACCATCTCCCCCTTCATGTCCACATCCACGTCCACATCCTCCTCCTCCTCCTCCTCCTCCTCCTGCTTCTGGCGCTCAATTCCCTCGTCGCCGTCGCCGCGCTGCGCGCGCTTGCGCGAAGGTCCCTCTGCCGTCGCGGCGGCGTCGCCGTGCGTCAGGGTCTCCAGGAACGCCTCGGCCACCTCCCGCTGCTGCAGCAGCAGCTTGAGGTCCTTCTTGCGCAGGACCTCCAGGGCCTCCTCCACGCCGGCCTCGCGGCCCCTCTTCTTCCCCGGCGCCATCGCCGCCCGCGCCGCGCCGCGCCGCGCCGCCCCGCGCTGCGCCACTGCCGCCGCGCCGCCACTGGCGCCGCGCTTTCGGACGCGCCCCGCCGTCGCGGACGCGTCGCGGACGCGTCGCGGACGCGTCGCGGACGGCGTCGCGGACGGCGTCGCGGACGGCGTCGCGGACGGTCGCGGACGGCCGCGGACGCGCGGCGCGGCGCGCGGCGCGGCGGCGCCTTACGCGGCCTGCTCGCGGCGCGGCGCGGCGAGGGCGCGGTAAGGCGGCGGCGGCCTGGCTGCGCTGCGGCTGCGAGGCGAGAAGAGGCGAGGAGAGGAGGGGCGAGGAGGCGGGCGCGGGGCGGCGCGGCGCGGCGGCGCCCGAGCGCGCATTGCCGTAGCGCGGCGCGGGTGGCAGGCGGCGCGGCGGCGCGGTGCGGGGCGCCGGGCGCAGGCAGGCAGGCAGGCAGGCAGGCAGGCAGGCGGGCAGGCAGAGGCAGGCAGGCAGGCAGGCAGGCAGGCGGCAGGCGCGCGAAGGGCGGCGGCGGCAGCGCGGCGGCGGCGAGATGCAGCGGTTCGTGCAGCGGCGCGGGCTGGCGAGCTTCGCGGTGCGCTCGCTGCTGGAGAAGCAGCTGGTGGAGTTCCCGACGCGCAACGCGCTGCGCGTGACGCAGCAGAATGTGCGGTGGACCTTCGGCAACCTCTTCGACCACAGCTCGGCCGTGGCTGCCGGCATGGTGGACGTCGGCCTGGGTCCGGGCAAGTGCGTGGGCGCCGTGCTGGGCAACAACGCCGAGCACCTTAGTCTGGTGCTGGGCGCCGCCAACGCCGGCATGAAGGTCGCCTCGGCCAGCGGCTCCGACAAGCTCACCAAGGACAGCCTCGACAAGCTGCTCAAGGAGAACAAGTGCTCCATCCTCTTCGTGTCCCCGGACAAGGTCTCGGTGGTCTACGAGCTGCTGCCGGAGCTCAAGACCATGCGCATGGACCAGTCTGTCGAGCTCTCGCTCTCTGCCTACCCCGAGCTCAAGTACATTTGCCACACCGGCGCCGGGGCCGTGGCCGGCATGCACCGCTTCCGCGACATGCTCCTGTACAACGCCCTGCCCGACCGCCTCAAGGACCTCGCCTCCTCCGACGACGCCGACGCGCCGCTCCTCGTCTACGTGGACGGCGCCTCGGGCGCCACCAAGGCGCAGCTCTCCCAGAAGGAGGCGCTCGAGGCTGCCAAGAAGAAGGCTGGCGAGCTCAAGCTCGACGGCAACGCCCGGGTTCTCTTCAAGTCCAAGACGGACTACCCCAGCAACCTCCTCGTCGGCGCCCTCGCCTGCATTGCCTCCAACGCTCAGCTTGTCGTCCCGTCTGAGGCCTTTGACGAGGCTGCCTGCACCAAGGCGCAGGAGGAGGACAAGATCACGGCCACCTTCCAGTGAATACTTTTTTTTCCTCCTCCTTCATCTTTTTAGTCTAGAAGAGATTGCACTCTCCCTGGTTCGCCTTTGGTTGCGAGACTCTCACCGAGCCTCTTGCGGGGAGAACGAACGAACGACATCAGGGGCCTGCAATTCATGCAAAATTCACGTCGACACTCACATGGATTGTACTTACTGTTAGGCCTACTGGCTGGCTAGCTAGCTCGTCGAGGCCTAGGGCTACTATCTTGCTCGTTTTCGGAGGGCAGTGGGCGGATTTCACTCGTCACGATATGTGGCGGGACGTCGGACGGGGTTAGCGGGGGCGGTCGCTCCACCTGACCCTTTGAATGTGCGCAAGGTGGGCAGCGCTTGGCTTGCTCGCTACTTTGGAGTACCGGCGAGGTTTGAAATAGCCTGGCCCGGTCACCGTCTGGTTTGCCCCGCTCCACAACCCAAGTTCCCCACTCCAGCGCCTGGACTGTCACTATGGCCTAACCCGCCTCGGAGAGCCCTGGCCGAACACCTGGCTAGCTGGCTAGCTAGCTTAGAGACAGCTACTAAGCTTAAGTTGCGTAAGTTAGAATTACATGCCTGGCGAAGGCGCACCTGGTGGCGGCGCCCCTGTGCCTGGGGTCCCCTCGCCCTCCGGCGGGTCAGCGTTGTCGTCACTTCCATGGTCATGCCCATGCCCGTGGTCGTGGCCGTGGCCGCCGCAGCAGGGCTCGCGCTTCTTCCTGAGGTGTGCGGGCGCCCGCCGGCCTGCAAAGTCCGGGTGCCGCTTCCGGAACTCGTCCTCCTCGTCGCTGTCGGAGGACTCCGAGTCACTCACATCAAAGGCCTTGGGCTTGTGATAGATACAGCACTTGTTCGACTTCTTCCGGTTCATGTTCTCGTTGTTCACCACGCCCTCCTCCCACTGCACGCGCCGCTCCTCGCCCGTACCCTGCGCCGTCTGCGCCGCGGTCTGCGGCGCCGAGGCGGCCTCGCCCCCGAGCCGCAGCCGCAGCACCAGGTCGCCGCCGCCGCCGCCGCCCTGCACCGCCGTGGACGACCCGCCGCCCGCCGCGCGCGCGACGCTGCGCGCGCCCTCCATGCCGCCCGCCGCCGCCGCCGCCGCCGCCGCCGCCGCCGCGCGCGCCGCCCGCGCGCTCTCGAAAGGTCTGCTGCCGCTGCGGCGTCCCGCAAGCCCGCGACTTCCGGACGCGTCCCGGACCGTCGCGGCGTCCGAAACGGCGTCCGGAACGGCCGCTCGCGCGGGCGCGGGCGCGGGCGCGCGGGCGCGCGGGCTGCGCTCAGGCGCCATGAAGCGGCGGCGCTCCCGGGCCGGCGGCGCGGGCGGCAGCGGCGGCGCCGAGGGCGCGCAGGATGAGGGACTGGGCGCCGGCGGCACCGGCGGCAGCAGCGGCGGCGGCGTGCCCGCGGGCTTCGTGGAGGGCGAGGCGGCCGAGGACACGTGGAATTGGTCGAGCTCGTCGGACCTGGAGGTGCAGCGCGCGCTGACGAATTTCGCGGTCCTGGGCGTGCGCGCCGACGGGTCGCGGCAGCTCGTGCCGCTCAAGGACCTGGACGACAAGGAGGCGTCCGGGTTTGCGAGCTTTTGCGCGTACGGCTGCCTCGTGGCCGAGCCGGCGGCGGTGCGCACAGACCCTCCTCGCGAGAGCGCGTCGGCCAGGGCGGTCGGCGCCGTGCAGGCCAGGTTCGAGACGCGCGAGGTCGTGCCCGCGGAGATGGCGGCCAAGGTGCTCGAGGGGCTGCTCGCCGAGAAGGAGAGCGAGGCCTTTAAGACGCCCGTGGACGCCGAAACACTCGGCCTTGCGGACTACTACCAGGTCGTCAAGGAGCCCATGGACCTCGGCACCATCCGCGACGGCATCCCGCAGGGCGCCTATCGGCCGCAGTTTACCCCGCTCGAGGGCGAGGCGCAGGAGGAAGAGGTCGACGCCGACAAGAAACAGGACGCGACCGAGGCGGCGATGCGTGACTGGGTCGATGCCGAGAAGCTCAACACGCACCTCAAGCTTGTCTTCAGCAACTGCTTGGCCTACAACACGGCGGACTCGCCCATTGTTGCTGCGGCGCGCTTCCTCATGGAGCGCCGCTCGCGCCTCTGGTACCGCTACGGCTCCAAGAACGTCGTGGTCATCGACCGGCGCGGCACGGTGCTAGACAGCGTCGCGCTGGCCACGCTGCACAAGGCGGCCGCCGATGCCGTTGCCAGCCTCGTTCCGAACAACCCGGCATCGCTCATGCAGCCGGTCTTCATCTCGAACGTGGTGGACTACATGGTTGACTACGGCGTCAACGGCGCCAGCTCCGCGCTCTGGCTCGTCGCGGAGCGGCCCAGCGCCGAGGCGGCATCCGCGGCGGCCAATGGCACCAAGGCGGCATCGGCCTCCGCTGGCGCTGCTGCCGCCGCCAAGAAGAAGAAGCGGAAGCAGAAGTCAGCCCGCGTCGGCGACTCAGACGAGGCCAGCGCGCCAACCTACTACTACCGCATCGCCTGCGCCTCGTACAGTCAGGAGTATCTGCCCAAGGTGGAGCCTGCGGCGGACTACGCCTTTTTCGCAGAGCGCACCCTGGCCAACTTTCACTTTTGCGCACGCCTAGTGCACGAGCTGCGCGAGCGCCTGCCTCTTCAGGACGCTGCGGCGCTCGCCAGCCTCGAAAGTCCGAGTTCCACCCTGTTGCGCATCGCCGTCTGGTGTCACGAGGTTGGCGCCCCGCTGCGGCCGTCCACCGTCGACTATCTGCGCGCCAACGGGGACTTTGTCAAGGAGCAGGTCGCCTCCGTCGGCCCGCACCTCGTCAAGGCCTTTGGCGTGGTCGACTTCCTCGTCCAGGTCAAGGACCTCGACGACGACTTCGTGCGCACGCTCTTCCCGTTGCCCGAGCCTGGCCAGCTGTCCGCGCCGGAGGCCTTCGACGAGGACGCCTTCGTCGCCTCTCTGGCCCGAGCCAACGCGCCGCCCGACCCGGCCGCAGCACAAGCTGCGCTCGCCGAGGCGGAGGCCGCTGCCGAGGCTGCCGCAGCAGCTTCCGCCGCCGCGGCTGCAGAGGCGGCTGCGGCGGCTGCGGCGGCTGCCGAGGAAGAGGAAAAGAAGAAGCAGCAGGAAAAGGAGGCAGCGGAGAAGGAGGCCATGAACGGCGCCGCCAAGGCTGAGGATGACGTGGATATGCTGGAAGCCAAAGAAGAAAGCAATGACAAAGACAAGGAAGCGGCGGTCGCGCAGGAGGAGACTCCAATCGACCTGGGCACCGAGATCGGCGTGCAGCGCAAGAAGATTACGCGCGCGTACACGCTGCCCAAGCCACAGCCCTTTGAGGTGCTCGTAGACCCCATCAACAGCGCCAGGGCGCTCGCGGACTTCCCCGCTGGGATGGTCGGAGCGCCGACCTCGGCGATGGCCGCATCGGCACCGGCGGAGAGTGTCGCGTTGCAAAACCCCGGGCTCAAGGGCGAAGATCTGCTGGGTGCGCGCGTCGAGATGCTCTGGCCGGACGACGGCGTCTGGTACCCGGCCACCGTGGTGCGGTACCGGCCCAAGTCGGAAATGCACCTTCTGCAGTACGACGACCAGGATGCGCTCGAGTGGTGCGATCTCAACTCAGGCAGTAACCTGGAGTGCACCTGGCGGCTTTTGGAGCCCGTGACTGTGGTGCCAGAGACCACGGACGTGGCGGAGGGCGAGGGCGAGGGCGAGGGCGAGACGGAGGCGGAGGCAGCCGGGGCGGCTCCGCCGCTGCCGCCGCCGCCGCCGCCGCGCGACGCGCCTTGGCCGCCACGTGGCCTAGTCGCCGTCGTTCCTTGCCGGCACGGCCCAATCGAGCGCGTTTGCGTGCCGCCGAGCCTGCTCGGCCCGCTCACGCGCGTGTACGTCTTCTTCCAGAGCTTTGCGGAGCAGCTCGGCTGGAACGTGCGGCCCTTCACGCTGTCGGAGCTGGCGGCCGCTGTCATGTCCAAGTCCGTGCGCACAGAGCACACGCGCGAGGCGGAGGCCGTGGCGTCCGAGCTGCTGGTGAGCATCAACCTAGAACTCCTCAATCTGACGGTCGGTGAGAATGTTGCCGACACGAACGCCTTTGCCAACTTCAAGCGCATGTACAAAGACGTCGACATCCCGGTTCCGGTCACACTGCTGCACCCGACCTCCAACGACGAGGGCTCCGTGGTGCGCTGGGCCTTTGACCAGGTTGGTCGCGCCGTGCAGGACATCCCCATCCTCACGCTCATGAACCGGGACCGGACCAGCGCCCGCTTTAGCGAGGGCGCCACCTGGCAGGCCTTCAAGGACCAGGTTCACGACATGCTGCGGGACCCGGGCTGGTTCGCGACGACGACCACCTTCCTCGAGAGCCTGTGCCGCTTCTATGTGGAAGTGGTCCGCTGGACGCCCACAGCGGCGCCGCGTCTGCAGGGTGTGCCCATCAACCTTTACACGCTGTACTCGCTGGTCAAGGCGCGTGGCGGCTTCCGCGTCATCGAAAGCCGTCAGACGGCGCTCGAGAACTGGAATGAAATGGCGCACGAGCTGCCGCAGTTTGCGGAGGGCGAGCTAGACGAGGAGACCGCGGCGCACGACCTGCGTGACCTCTACACGCGCTACGTGCTGCTTTACGAGCGGGCTTACATGGGCCGGGCCGCGCACGCGCGCCTGCGCATGGGCTCCAAGGTACTCCTGCGCGCCGGCATCTGTGCTGAGGGCGCGCCTATCGGGCTCTCGCTGCTCGGCCCGAGCCCGACCGCCGGCTTGCCAGCACGATCGCGGCGCCGGGCGACCGGCAAGGCGAGCCGCGTCCCATTCGGCCAGGAGGAAGATGACGACGACGAGGATGACGACGAGGGCGAGGATGAGAACGAGGAGGAAGAGGAGGAGGAGGAGGAAGCGCCTGTCAAGCGCCTCTCCGCCTATCAGATCTTCGTCCGGGAGCAGTGGGACAAGAGCATATCCTTCGCGGAGTGCTCGCGCAACATGAGCGATCGCTGGCGCGGCATGACGCCAGACGAGAAGGCGCCATACGAGGAGATGGCGGCGGAGGAAGCCAGGAAGGCAATCAATGAGCGCAAGTCGAGCGGGCGCCGCAAGCGCGCCGGAAAGCGCAAGGCGAAGAAGGCCAAGGACCAGAAGAAAAAGAAGAAGAAGAAGAAGAAGGAGAGCAAGAAGAAGAAGGAGCCCAAGCCCAAGCGCATCAAGCTGCGCAAGAAGGGCCGCTCCGCCTTTACCTTCTTCGTGAGCGAGGAGCTCAAGTCCGCGCACCAGGAACCTGTGGAGGGGACCAAGAACCGCGACAACGTCAAGAGCCTCTTCACCACCATTGCCAAGGTCGCCGCCGACAAGTGGAAGCTCATGTCCGAGGCTGAACGCGCGCCATACAAAGACCTCGCGCGGGAGGACGCCATCGCCGTGGAGGAGGCGCGCCGCCGCCACAAGGCCCTGCAGGAGCTTGGCGAGGGCGAGGCGGGCGCCGACGACGGTGCCGCCCCCTCCGCCGCCATGGACGCATCCGCCACCGGCACGAGCGCGGCGCCCCTGCTGGCGGTGCCGCAGCTCAGTTTTTCTCTTGCCACCAGTGCCCCCAGCGCGACGACAATCGTCACGCGCTCACGCGGGCCTGCCGCGATGCAACAGAACGCCGCGCTGGCTGCGGACAACTTCAACGTGCGCCCGGCACGTATCGGTTTGAGCTTCTTCTCCGTCAACGACTGGACCTGGCAGGAGCTCCTCGTGGAGGTCTTCTGCCGCCTCGAGGGCGCGCAGAACCCACACAGCGCCGTCACGAGCCTCGCCAACGCTGGCCTCAGGCCCCAGAGTTCGCTGGCCTCGTCCACCGAGGCAGCGGCGGCTGCCAAGGCTGCTGCCACCGCTGCCCAGGCTGGGTCATCTTCGGCGGACGAGGACAGAGACGAGGACGAGGGCGGGAACGATGCCAAGCCCAAGTCTGCCGAAAAGGAGAAGGACGCTGCCGCTGCAGCGCGCCTGGCGCTGGACCTGCGGGCGCTCACGAGCGACAACGATGCTGGCAACTACGATCTCAAGGAGGAGGAGGTCAAGGAGGATCGCTTCTGGCGTATCGAGCCTCCGCAGACGCCGAACGGCGCAGCCAAGGATGGCAAGCTGGCCTCGTCCAGCACGAGCGCCCACGTCGGCGGCGGGGAGGAGGAGGAGGAAGAGGAAGAGGAGGAAGAGGAGGACTCGGGCATCGCCGGCGAGTGCGAGCGCCTCCTCGAGGCCCTCATCACACACCCACTGGCCGCGCCCTTCATCGACCCTTCCGACGCGGCGCGCGGTGTGAACCGCGGCCACGTCAAGGCCGTGGAGAACCCTATCTCGCTAAGCGAGATCCTCGAGCGCCTCCGCGCGGGCTTCTTCCACTCGGATGGAGACGAGATTGAGCTGGAGGCCTTCGCATCGGAACTGCGCCGGGTATGGCAGAACGCCAAGGCCCTGTACAAGCCCGCCACGGAGCACTATGACGACGCGAATCACCTTGAGACGCTCTGCGAGGAGCGCCTGGAGGGCATCTTTGCGCTAGACCGCGCCGCGGAGCCAGCACGCCGCGCCAAGACGCTCGCGCTCGTGCAGTCACTCATCGAGGACTCGGATGCGCTGGCCCGCGCGCGCTACGAGGACATTCTCAGCAAGTTCCCGCTGTCGCACGGCCCGGGCCCCAGGGGTACCAAGCGTACGCCCAAGGAGGAGCTCGAGCGTATGCGCCTGCGATACCCAAAGAAGGTCGTCGGCCTGCACGCGCTGCAGCTCCTCCTCGACGACGACGACTCAGAGTCCTTCCGCGAGCCCGTTGACTCCACCCAGCCCGGGCTGGAGGACTACGAGGAGGTCGTCAAGAAGCCCATGGACCTCGGTACCATCTCGGAGCGCATCGGCAAGGGATTCTACGACTATTATGCGTCCACGGACAAGTCGACGCTCGCGCCCAAGTTCCTGCGCGACGTCAAGCTCGTCTTCTCCAACTGCATCCAGTACAATGGCGGCAACACCGAGATCGGCCAGGCTGCGCTCAAGTTGCAGGGCATCTTCCTGCGGACGCTCATCGAGGGCAAGGCGCCCGGCTACAGCGCTGCCGAGACCATGCCCTCCATGGGCACCAAGCAGTCGCTCTCGGCCACGGGCGAGCTGCGGCGGCCCGTGCCGCGCATCATCTTCCCCTCGGTCGAAACCCCGGCTCTCGCAGCCCACGTCAGCGCCCCTGCGCAGCTCCCGGCGCCGGTGCCCGAACCCGAGGCAGCCACTTCGGTAGCCGCCTCGGCAGCCACCTCGGCAGCACCTGCTGCGGAGATCTCCCCTTCGGTTCCGGAGGCGGCGACAGCTCTGTCCCCAAGCACGCCCGCTGCTGATCAAGATGCTCCGGTTGCTACCTCGGCGACGGCAACGGCGGCAGCGGCGGAGGCGACGGCGGAGGAGAA
Source organism: Thraustochytrium sp. TN22 (assembly GCA_013306675.1). NCBI lineage: Eukaryota > Bigyra > Thraustochytrida > Thraustochytriidae > Thraustochytrium > Thraustochytrium sp. TN22. The sequence goes on along the minus strand of JABLUY010000001.1, from coordinate 225,916 downwards.
AGAGAATGAGCCCGAGGCGAAACCTGTCAAGATCAGGGTGATCATGGCCGGACCAAACGGCGAGGAAAAGGTCATCGCCCAAGTGCCGCGGCCCTCGGGTATGGATGGTGTGGTGACGACGGAGGATGTGCTCAAGGTCATGGGCGTGAAAGAGATCGAATCCGCCACCGCCGCCAGGGCGGCCGCCAGGGCAGGCGCGGAGAATGGCGGCGGCGACGAGGAGGAGGAGGAGGACGAGCTGGACCGCAAGCCGGCCGCCGAGCCCCTGCCACCGGTCTGCGCCCGCCTACTCGGTGAGCTTGTGGACTCGGCTCCGTTCGCAGAGGTAGCCAAGGCCGTGCCGAGCGCGCGTGCTGACATCCTGGCGGTCCGCGACAAGCTGGAAGCCGGTGAATACAGCATGAACGAGAAGGGCGAGATCGGCAGCGAGATGGCCACGCGCGTGCGCGAGATCATGGCCAGCTGGGAGGCCGACGCGCCCGCGGACGCGCTCGCGCAGGCGATCTCCTTCTTCGAGACCCACTACGTCAAGGCGCTACGCGACAATGCGACCAGCAAGTGGGCGTGGGTGGGCGAGAAGATTCTCTGGCTTGACGTGCGCTGTCAGCCGCCTGCCGTGAAGTCGGCGCAGATTCAGGACTACTATGCGCTGCCCAAGTACCGCTACAAGCACATGCGCTCCAAGACCGATTTCCACCGTCTCCGCGTGCAGGTGGAGAATGAGCCCAACATGATGCCGCTCAACCTGTGGACTGACCAGACCATCGCGCACCGTCTCACCAAGGGCCTCAACTCGTACGCCAACACCTACGGCTTCCACTGGGTCTTCGCAATGGACGCGGCCGGTGCCGATGCGCTCATCCGCGCCAACGAGGTGCAGGAGGTCGGCGAGGAGGAGGTCGAGGAGGACGCTCTGCTGGGCCTGGACGAGGAGGAAGACGACGAGGAGGAAGATGACGAGGAGGATGAGGACGACGAAGACGACGACGACGATGAGGACGACGACGACGACGATGAGGACGACGACGACGCCGACGCTGACGAGGACGCCGGCAAAGAGGACGCCGGCAAAGAGGACGCCGGCGACGCCAAATCTGCGTCCGCCACGCCCGCGAAGAAGTCCAAGAAGAAGAAATCGCCTCGCGCTGCGGAGTACCACGTGGACGCGCCGCTCCCCGGCAAGGAGGTGGCGAGCGAGCTGCTCGAGTTCTGGGACCTGGACGACCTGCCTGCTGCGGAGGCGGCGCTCTCGCCAAAGGACGTGCTGGAGCAGCTGGTCTCGAAGGAGTACGCGGTGCTCGCGCCGCATGTCAAGCTGGCAGTTCTGGAGCGTCTGTGCGAGCACGTGGTTCACACCTACCCGGTGCGCCTCGGCATCGCCATGGCGCTTGGTACGCGGCGGCCCGAACGTTTTGATCAGGGTCCCAAGGAGGAGACGGACCTGATCGTGCGTGGTCGTCGCGGGCCGTATCGTCGCCAGGGCAACAAGGTTAAGGCGACCGGCAAGGGCCGTCGAAAGACCATGCCGGCTTCGCGCAGCGTCGCGGACGAGGATGAGGTCGAGGACGACGAGGACGAGGACGACGAGCTGGAGGGCGGCAGCGACGAGGACGGCAACTTTGTCCTGCCTGCCGCCGCGCTGACCACGCCCGCGTCTCGGCGCGCCACGCGCGGTAAGCGCGTCACGTACCGCGAGGTGGAGGAGTCCGACGACGACGACGACGACGGCGACGATGACAAGGACGACGCCGGCGACGACGACGACGCGGAGGCTGACAACGGCGGCGAAAAACCGGCTGCTCGGGCGACGCCGGCCAAGCGCGGGCGGGGTAGGCCGCCCAAGAAGCAGGCGCCGGCCTCGGCGCCGCGGTCGACGGGCAGACCGGGCCGCAAGGCGGCCGCAAAGCAGGTTGTCCAGGAAGATGAGGAGGACGAGGCGGAGGATCTCCTGGATGTTGAGGACGATGGCAACGAGGAGGAGCAGGATGACGTCGCCGAGACGACTACCCCTGCGAAGCGCGGGCCCGGTCGGCCTAGGAAGGGCACCTCAACGGGCCGGCCGCGCGGCCGGCCCAAGGGCAGCAAGAACAAGAAGAAGAAGGAGGAGGTTGAGCCTCCCGCCGAGCCCGAGGACGACAACGAGGACGGGGAGGACGAGGAGGAGGGAGAGGGAGAGGACGAAGAAGAAGTGGCGCCCGTGAAGCGGGGCCCGGGCCGGCCTCGGAAGGGGACGCCATCCGGCAGGCCTCGCGGGCGGCCCAGGGGCAGCAAGAACAAGCGGTCCGCGTCCGTGCCGCCGCCTCGTAGGGCGGCGCGTGCTGCTGCCGCCGCAGCGGCGGCGGCCATCGCGGACGAGGACGCGGATTCGGACGACGAGGAGGACGGCCTCTCGCGGCGGCAGTCGCGTCGCGTGCGGCGCAAGACGGAGCACTTTGTAGCCGAACCGCACCGGACGCCGCGCGCCCCGCGGACGCCTGCGGTCCCGGAGAGTCGCTCGCGGCGCCTGCGGCGCGCCTCGTCGCAGGGCTCGCGGTCGTTTGCGGAGGACGATGGGGATCGGTCGCGCACGCGCGCGATGGACTCCGATGAGGACGAGGAGAACGCGCAGGATGGCGCTGACGACGCGCTCGACGCCGACATGCTGGAGGCCGTGCAGGAGCGTGAGTCGCTCAAGCGCATCATGGACGAGTACGTCCTGCAGGAAAGCTCCGCGCTGATGCAGTCGGAGTTCGACCTCGAGCTCGCCGCGTGGCGCCCCAAGGAGCGGTCGGTCGATCCTCCTGTCTTCAAGCCGGAAACCGCGGCGCTTCGGAGCCAGCCGGCGCAGGCGAAGGATGGGAAGGCAGCGGCGCCGGCCTCCACGAGTGCTGAGGAGAAGGAGGACGCCATGGAAGTCGAAGCGCCCGCGGCAGCCGTAGAGCTGCTGGAGGAGGACGGCAAGGAGGCGGCGCGCGAGAGCAAAGAGGCGAAGGCGGTGGCCGCCCCCGAGCCCGCACCCACGCCCAAGAAGACTTCCGGTGAGGGCGACGTCTCCGCCACGCCGGTCAAGGCGCCGGGGGCGCCGGAGCCGGCGCCCAAGACGCCGGCGCCCATGATGCGGAACGAGAGCGTCGCTACCGAGGCCACTGCCAGATCCGGTGGAGAGGGCGCCATGTCGGTGCGTGCGCCGCTGGAGCCCTTTTCCATGACGATCGAGGCAGTCGGTGCGCTTCTGGCCACGCTCTTCAAGGACCGCGTGAGCCAGCCGTTCCGCCACGCAAGTGCCGCGGCGCCCGCGGCGTCGTCCGCCGGCGCGGACGAGGAGGACCGCGAGGATGCGGCAGCGCCCATGGATCTCGACACGGTGCGGCGCAAGCTTGAAAAGGGCGACTACAACGGGCGTGACACCTCGGGCCGGCGCGTGGTGACGCCCTCTTTTCTGCAAGACTGTGAGCAGGTGTTCGCGGAGGCTGCGAGCGCGAGCGCGGACGGCGCGAAGCTGCTTAAGCAGGCAGAGGCGTGCGAGGCGAGGTTCAACGAGCTGTTCGAGATCGAAGGCACGCCACACGCGATCCAGGGCGTGTCCAAGGAGATGAACAAGCGGCGCTTCCAGCGCGCGTGTCTGGAGCTCCTGGACGGCCTGACCAAGGACTTTGCGAAGACGCTAGCGATGGTGGCGGCGCTGCCGGAACACGAACGCGTGGCCGTCAAGGGGAGCGAGGGTCTCTCGCTGGAGGTGATCCGCGAGCGCTTGGCGAGCGGCGAGTACGAGCGCGACGCGGACATGGCGCTGAAGCGCGCCATGCGCAAGGGCTCGGGCGGCACGGCGAACCCGAAGCAGCGGGGCATCGGCTTTGGCCGCGACATGCGCGCGCTCCTGGCGGCCTTCCGAGACAGCTTCGACCCTCTCTCCGCGGAGGCCGGCGAGGTGACGGGCTTGCTGATCGAATTCGAGCGCCGGTACGCGCCGGTGCTGCACACGGACACGGTGGCGCGCATGGTGTGGCTGGGCGAACGCATCTACGTGGCGCACGGCGTGCGCGGGCTGATTCCCGCCCTGGTGGCCGGGTCCGCGTACTCGAACAACGCGCTGGCCTTCCGTGTGCTCCTCCAGGACGGTAAGGAGCGGCCCATGTGCCTGTGGACGGCGGCGACACGGCGCGACTTCGAGCGCGAGTACGGGCGGCAGCCGCTGAGCCGGTCGGTGAAGCAGCGGTCGCGCGCCGTGCTGGACGTCTCGTCGCTGCCGCGATCCATGTACGGCACGCACTGGGTGTTTTCGGAGGACCTGGCGGCCGTGGCGGCGCTCGAGGCGCGATTGCTCAAGACCTCGTCCAAGGCGCAGCGCCTGCAGAAGCGCATGGTGCAGAAGCTGGCGGCGCAGCTCGGCGAGGACGTGCGCGCGCTGGAGGACAAGCGACAGCAGGTGATGGACGCGGAGAAGAAGGAGGACCAGAAGATGCGCGTGCAGCTGCAGGCGCCGCCAGTGGCCAAGAAGGTCAGCACGGCAGCGCGGCGACATGCGCGTGAGCTCAAGAACCTGCCCGGGGACCTGACTTCGAGCGGCGCGGCGGCCGGGCCACTCTCACACTTTGTAGAGATTGTGCGCGAGGGCTCCGAGGCAGTGCCGGCGGTCGTGCGGGGCGTGGACCGCGAGATCTTTGCGCTCTACCGGCCGAAGCGCGCGCCTCAGCTGGCTGAGGAGCTCCAGGAGGACGACCTGGACAATGCCGTGGACCCGCCCGCGGAGGAGATGCCGCGCACGATTCGTTTTGCGCCGCTCGGCACGGACCGCTACGGCAGCGCGTATTGGTACTTTCGCGATGGCCTCACCGCGGCGACGGCCGACGTCGGGTCCATCGTCTTTGTCTCGCTTTCGGCGACTGCGCAGCAGAAGCTGCGCGAGGACCTGGCGGCGCTGGGGGGCGGCGCCGCGGCCGAGGCGATTCGCGCAAAGCTTGGCGGCGGCGGCGGGGGCAAGCAAGACGAGGAGGCCGTGCCGGGCAACCATGATCTGTGGCTGGTGTACGCGTCCCGCGCGCAGGTGGAGTCGCTCCTGAGTGCGCTGGGCGCAGGCACGGGCGCGGAGAAGGCCCTGTACGAGAAGCTGGCGGCAGAGTACGAATCGATCGTGAGGTGCATGCGCGTTGCCGGCAGCGAATTTTTGGGCATGCCGCTGGTTTCGTCGCGCGCCGAAGCTGCTCGCGTGCACGCATTCGAGATCCGGGACGACCCGAGTGCGGCCGTGCACGTGTCGCGCACGCCGCTGGCGTTTGGCGGCGCGGCCCTGATTGTGGCGATTGGGCGGCGGGCCGACGCCGGCGAGGACGGCGCTGCCGAGCCCGCTGCGGACGCCCGCCCGCTGCCCGGGGAGGGCGGCGGCGGCGCCGCCCCCCCTGCGCCGCGGCGCGCGACGACGGCGAGGCCCAGTGTGACGCCGCTGTGCGTGGGCGACGTGATTCTGAGCATTGGCGGAACCTCGTGCGCCGGAATGGAGGCGACGGAGGTGGCGCGGCTGTGGGGCCAGGCGGCTGCGACAGCGGCGGGTGGGTCCGTGACTGTGACTGTGTACCGGCCGCCGGCCGAGGCGGCGCAGCAGGCGCTCGCGTTCTGCCGCGAGGGCGACGTTGCCGTGCGGCGACACGCGCCCCTGCAGCTGGTAACGCGCGTGGTGCCGCTTGCTGCGCCGACATGCTCATCGCTTGTGGACCTGGTGCTGGCATTGGAGGCGCACCTGTGGTCCATGGGTGCTGCAGAGCCGCGCATCCTGAGCGCCGTGGAGGAATGGCGCTGGCTGCACGACTGGGGGCCCTGGAAGTGGCCGTCGCGGCGGCTGCAGTGGCACCAGCGCGTGTCGGACCTGGGCGACGACATCGACGCAGGCAAGACGACGGGGCCGGGCGCCGTGGAGCTCGTGGCGGCCGCGCTGCGGTCCATCTGCCGCGCCTATGTGTCGACAATGCCGCCTGTGTACGCGGCGGTGATGGCGGAGGACCCGGGCAAGGTCGACGAGGCTTCGGGCTCGCTGCTTCGACGCAGTCGCAACCTGTCCGTGTACAGCTTTGACTACTCGCGGCCGTCGTTCAAGATCTCGAGCGCCATCTTTGGCCTGCCGCTGGAGTCGGAGTGGCTGCGCGAGCTGAGCAAGGTGCACTCGCTCTCGCACCTCGCACTGCTGGCTTCCTGGCTGTACGTAGAGGCTGTGGCGCGCTTCACGTCGGCCACCTTGGTGGCAAACCTCTCGCAGGCGCGGTCGCTGCAGTTCGATCGTCTCAAGACGAGCATCTCGCGCAAGGTGCGTAAGCAGCGCGCGAACGAGCCGATCGTGTGGCATCGCCTGCAGCAGCGCCAGGCGCTGATCCGGGCCAAGGTCCGCGAGGCGCTCTCCCCGGAGGAGATGGCCGTCGTGCGCGACGTGGAGAGCGGGCTTGCGGTCGTCCCCGGCACGGGTATGCCGCGGCCGAGCCGCCGCAGCAAGAAGTCCGTCGCTGGCGACGAGGCCGCGGCGGACGGCGATGCTGATGCCGCGGATGGCAACGGCGTGGCGACCACGGGCGAGTCGGCGGCGGAGCAGTCTGCTGCGCAGCCCCCTGAGCAGCAGCCCGAGCAGCAGGCTGGCGAGAAGCGCAAGCGCGAGGCGGACGCGGACGCGGACGAGGCGGACACGAGCGAGGCCGCCAAGGTCGCGCGCGCCGAAGTCGGCACCGCATCGCCAGCGCCCGCCGCCGAAGAGGCAGCTGCCGTGGATCCCGAGGTGCTTGAGACGCTGGAGGCGATCCAGCAGCGCGTTAGCAAGGTCGAGGACGTGGACACGGACACGGAGGAGCAGATCCGCGAGATGATGGCCCGCAAGCCGAAGCGGCGATCCGCCTGGCTCATGTTCGTGGTGGACGGCCGACAGCAGCTACGCGAGGAGAGCGCCAGCAAGGCCGAGGACGGCGAGCCCGCGCCGCTGGACATCACGCACACCACGCGGCTCCTCCGCGACAAGTGGCGCGCGCTCACGGACGCGCAGCGCAAGGATTGGACGAAGCGTGCCGAGGCATACAACCGCGCCAACAACAAGGCTTTTGACCAGTTCGCCGGCCTCAACAAGCTCGCCGAGGTGGCGCGCCAGGCCAGGAAGACGGGCCACCGCCCGCGGCGCAGCAGCAAGCCCTTCAACCTTGGCGAGAAGACCAAGGTCTTCACCACGGGCGATGCCACCGTCAAGGCGCCGCGTTCCGGCAAGAAGAAGGAGGCGCGCGGCGACGCGGGCCCGCGCTCGAGCGCCGGACCGCAGCAGAGCATCTTCTCCGGCCTCTCGCAGTCGCGCGGCCGCTGGAAGGTCGACGTCCTCTGCCCGGACGGCGAGGTGCGCCAGGTCGGCCGCTTCGACAGCGAGGTCGTCGCGGCGCTCGCCTACGACGAGGCGCTGCGCCTCTTGTACCCGCTCCGCATCGCCGAAGCCCTCACCAACCTGCCCTTCCAGGAGTGCGTGAACGTGCTCGAGGGCCAACTCCCTGACCTCCCGGACTTTGAGATGCGCATCCATCGTGCCATCGCGGCCGACGACGAGGACGACGAGGATGACGAGGACGAAGATGAGGACGAGGACGAAGACGAGGATGATGAGGAGTGAGAAAGCGAAAAGCATCTGTGACACCTTTTTTGAGTTGCTTTGGTGCTGAAACATTGTCACGCCAAACCAAAGTGTACCAGGTACATTGCCTGGTTCCTTCAACTTCTCTTTTTGCTTCTTTATTTCATGAACCAATCAAGACGAGGAGCTTTGCGGCTGGTTGACGTTCTGCAGCGCGACAATGTGGTACTTGGCATCGCCGCCGTCGTGGTACTTGGGCGCGCACATAATCTCCTGCTTCTTGGCTTTGATACGGAAGTAAAGCAGCTCGTTTTGCGGGTCGAGGTCGCGCACCACGCCTCGCGCCAGGTTCGTCAGCTGGCTGAAGCGGTCAGCGTAGCTCTGCGCGGTCTCCTTGCTCATGCCCTGGCCCTTCCTGTGGATCTCGTAGTGCATCTCGCCCTTTTCATCGATCTTCTCCGAGCCGCAGATGACGAATCCCGCCACGCCCTCGCGGCCCTGGATCCGCTCGATCGTCGTCTCCGCGTCCACCGCGCTCCCGGTCGGCTGCGCCGCGCGTCGTGGCGCTCGTCAGCCAACGTCCCATCACCACCATCTCATCTCTCTCGCCCGCCCGGACCCAGCCAACTCACCATCGTGCGAGCGCTGTCGCTGCCTGCCTGCCTGCCTGCCTGCCTGCCTGTCTGTTTGCAGCGGCTCGCGGGCCGCAGCGCCGCGCTCGGGCCCGCGCGAGCCTTGATCTCCAATCCGTATTGGCTCGCCTCGTTCTCGAGGACTATGACCGTTCAACGGCCTCATCCTACACTACACATACACTCGAGGACTCGGAGCAGTACTGGTACCGCGACGCCGAGGACGGGGAGGACCCGGACCAGCAGGGCGGCGAGGCCGAGGCCGAGGCCGGCCTGACCGGCGAGAGGGCCGCGCCGAGCGCGTCCACGCGACGAGCCGTGCTCCCGCGGGAGAGGACAAGGCCAGCACGACGCGGGACGGCCTCGAAGTCGTGCAGGTGGACGCGGAGGTGGAGCAGCAGCAGGGGGAGGCCGCTCTCCTGGGCTCGCTCGCTCGTTTGCTCGCTCGCTGTAGGCGTGCAAGCGGCGGCTTGAAGGATGGCGACCGAGGCGCGAGGCATGAAGAAGCGGCGCGACCTGATGCAGGCGATGCAGGAGGACTCGCGCATTAGCTCGCTGGAGTCGAACCTGCGGCGACTGTCTTCGGAGGTGGAGGCGTACAGGAGGTTCTCGGAGCGAAGTCAGGATGCTGGCAACAAGAACCAGGCGGAGCAGCTGCAGCAGGTGCTGGCTGATGAGCAGCGGCGGGCCGAGGAGCTGCGCAAGGAGCTCACGGCAGCGCGCGAGGAGTTCGCGCGCGAGCGAGCCGAAGGCGAGACGGCGCATGGCGCCGAGGTGGCCGCGCTGCAGGAGGAGGTGCAGCGGCTCCAGCAGATAATCGACGAGGCGGGCGATGCTGCGGTCTCGGCGCGCGGCCTTGGCGGCCCCGCGACCGAGGTCGGCGAGGCGCGACGCAAGCAGGCGCAGAATGATGCGCGTTTGCTGGAGCTCAAGGTTCGCGAGGCCGAGCGCGGCCGCGAGCGCGAGGCGCGCCGCGCGGATCGTGCCGAGGCGGAGCTCAAGACTCTGCAGGAGCGCCTGCAGGCCCTGGAGCGCGAGCAGCGCGTGAAGGATGCCCAGCTGGACGCTGTGCGCAGTGATTTGCAGGACCTTCTTGCGCAGGCCGAGACCGGCGCAGGAGGGGATCGCGACGGCACTGGCCAGCATTCCTGGCTTGAGACCAAGGTTGCTGGCGCCGGGACGTCCGAGTCCAAGTCGGAGGAGAAGGCCGGGGATGCTGGCGACAATGCCGACGGCAGCGGCGAGAACGAGGAGGACCCCTTCGACGATGTTGTTGCCGGCGAGCTGGAGTCTATGCGGCTCTCGTACGAGGCCAAGCTTCAGTCCTTGCAAGACGAGGTCGCGGCCCGAAAGCGCGAGCTCAAGGAGCTCCGCGAGGACTTGGCTTCGCGTGGCCTGAGCGCACGCTAAATTCGTTATCGACTCGCTCGAGGCTAGGCCAGCACGAGCTCCGGCACTTCGTGCACGCAGCACTCACTGTGCGGCTCAAATCCCGCCGCGCAACGGAACGGAGGGCGCGCAGCGTCAGCGGTCTCGAGCTCTTTGTCGAGCGCGAGGCGTCCTGGCAGCGAAGCGCTTCGAGAAGGAACGAGTCGAGCACGAGCGTCTTGAGCCATGTGCCATCTTCTTCTTCGTCTTCTTCTGAAAAAAATTGGGACGAGTCCATGCGTACGGCCGCAGCCGCGACTCGGGTTTATGCGCTCTAGGCCCGCTACGGAGGACTGGGCTTACAGTGCTTCTCGGCGCGCGTGGGCAGCTTTCCCGTCGCGCTCCCTGCGCCGCTCTCCAAGCCTGCGGTGCTCCAACTCGACGTGCGAGCCCAAGAAGGCGACCAAAACCGGAGTCCGAGTCGGCTTGCGCGGCGGCTCGAGAGCAGCGGCGGCGGCGGCGGGGGCGGCGGCGGCGCGGGGCCGGCGAGCGCGCGAGCATGGAGGTGCCCTCCGTGCCGTCTGCGGCGGCGGCGGCGGCGAGTGCGGCGCCCGTGCTGGGCGCGGCCGCGGCAAAGGCCATGCCGAAGACGATCGATGACAAGATCGCACGCGGCATAGCGCTCAAGGACGAGGGCAACTCGCTGCTGCAGCGCGGCGAGACACGGCAGGCGGCGCGCAAGTACAGGATGGTCTTTCTGTACGTGAACGGTTTGGTGGGCGACAACGACGAGGTGGCGCACTACACGACGGCCGAGGAACGGCTCGATGAGGTGCAGAGCTACGAGGTGACTGCGCTCAAGGCGAACGTGTTCTCAAATCTGGCGCTGGTGTATTTGAAGCTGGAGGAGTACCCCAAGGCGATTGACTCGGCGACGCGCGCGCTGGAGCTGAACGGCGACCACCTCAAGGCGCTGGTGCGGCTCGGCCAGGCATACATGTACACCAAGGACTTCTCGCGCGCTAAGGATGCCTTGGTCAAGGCAAACAAGGTCGATCCGGAGAACCGCGCCGTTCTCGTGGAGCTGCAGCGCTGGAAGAAGGCCTACAAGGAGTGGAACGATGAGCAGACCAAGAAGCAGAAGGAGCTGTACCACGGCTCGCTCACCTGAGGCGAGGTGACCTAACAGGAAGGCGAGCACACAGGGCTGCGGCAAAGGGAGTAATTTGAGGCGAAGTCTTTTGCAGGGCACGATTCGTTGAAGACGTGTTTCTCTTTTTCAACTAACTGGTAAGAAAGATTCTTCCTTCTTCTCGGAGTCCCTTCTTTTCTCAGTGTACTGGTGGTACCATGGTACAACTACAATCGTAGAAAGAGCGCCTGCACACGCGCGAGGTCCGCCTTGCTGCCGGCTCGACTGGCCCTGTTGGCCTGCGCCGATGCGTTCTCGCTGCTGGCGTTCTCGTCGGGATTGGGCGGCGCCGACACGGAGGGATGTACGGCAGCGAAGCGCGTGGCGTCCCCGCCGAGCACGAGGGCGTCGGTCTGAAGGTCGGCCACGGAGGACCCTCCACAGACGACAAAGGTGCGCGCGCCTGGCACGCGGTCGACGAGGAGGGGCGCCTCCATATCGCGACCCAGGTCCCAGGAGAAGAGCGTGCAGTCGTCGTCGAGCAGGTAAAAGGCGGTGGCGCTGCGGCGCGACCAGGCCAGGTGGAGCACGGGCGCATAGCCCGAGCCCTGCGCCTGCTTGGGCGTGGTGACCATCTCCCACTTTTTAACGGGCAAGGCGCGGCGCAAGTCATAGAGCGCAAAGGCACCGGAGTGGAAGCCCGCGAGGAAGAAGTCCGGCAGCGACGGGTTGAAGGCCAGCGTCGTGACGGCATCTGCGGTCGGATCCTGCGCGAGGAGGACCGAGGCGGAGAGGCCAAGGCTGGGGCCCGGCAAAAAGGCGCGTGGTGCGAGCGCCTGGCCGAAGCGCGAGCGGTGCGCGATGCAGCCGTCGGCACCACCGACGATGACGCGGCTCGCATTGCCCGGCTGCACAGCCGCAACGTGCGCCGTGCCGGCGCGCAGCGGGTCCTGCGCTCCGTCGCGCGCGAAGGTGTCCAGGCGCGCCATGTGGTGCAGGCGGATGCGGCCCATGAAGGCATCGGCGCCCAGGGGCGCCGTCTTGGCGGAGGTAGCGGCGGCCACGGGCGCGCCAATCTCGTCCAGGTTCTCCCAGGCCGGCGGAACCGCGTGATGCATGACAGACCATACGTGAACAAAGCCGTCGGCGTCGAGAGAGGCGACCTGGAAGCCAAGCTGGGCGGGCGAGACAGGCGCGGCCGAGACGAGCTGCAGCGTGCAGATCTCGGCGGCGTGTGAGCGGTCGAGCGCCTGCTCTGCGGCCGTGGAATAGGCGGGCGCCAGCGGCTGCGCGGCAAGGCGCAGCTCGCGGAGGTCCCAGGCGAAAAGCGTGCCGTCGTCCGTGCCGGCGAGCGCCACGGCCGCCGGGCCGGGACTGAGCACGCAGCAGGTGACGGCGCCGAGGCAGGTCATGTAGGCGACCGGCTCGGCGTCTGACACGCGCAGGTCCCAGAGGCAGAGCACGGAGCTCATGGCGGCACGACGCGCCTCAAGGGCGTCTGCGCGCGAGTCCTCGTCCAGGAGGTCCTGCGTCTCGCATTGCGAGTGCGCCGTGAGGAAGACTTTGCGCAGCGTCGTGGAGGCGCAGACGTCGACGACGCGGCGGCTGCGCATGGCGAGCCCGGACCGGCGCGGCTGCAGGTCCAGGACGTCCTGCAGCGCCTCGGCGGGGAGCTTGCGGGACCGGGGCTCGGGCCGCGCGCATGCCAGGTTATCCTCGAGCGTGGCGACGCAGAGCAGCTCAAGACGGCGCAGCGCAGAGAAGTCCAAGTCGCGCTCTTCCTGGCGCGCCCCCGCCGGGAGGTCTGCCTCCTTGCCCTCGCGTGACTTGGTCTCGCCGCCGTCGAGTGGCTCGTCGCCAGAGTCACCGTCCAGGTCGATCTGGCCCGCCTCGTCTTGCGCCGTGTACGAGGTGCGCATGGGGACCGGGTCGGTCTGCACGTCGGCGTCGGCGCGGTCCTCGTTGGTCTGTGCAAAGGCCTGGCGACGACTGCCGCCTGCCGCCACGCTGCGCATGTAGAACTCCCATGGTGGTAGCGAGTGCTGCTCGAAGTGGTCGATGCGCACCTTGCGGAAGGTGACGCGCTTCCGGATCTCCTGACAGCGGCCGCCCGTGCCGCCCATGGACACGCCCACCTCGCTGGAGCTGTGGTCGATGGTCTGCAGGCCGAGGCGGTCGCCGCGGCGACTTCCACCGCTACTGGATGCGCGCTGCACGCGCGGTCGCGCCTCGCTGCGCTTGAATGCGCCGCGTTCCGCAGCTGCGTCCTTGGCTTCGTCCTCGGCAGCGCCCTTGCGCAACTGCGGCGCGAACGGGTTGGCCTTCTTCTTGGCCTGCGACTTGGGCGACTTGGCTGGCGGTCTGAAGTCTGCGGCGGGCTCCGCCTCGTCCTCGAAGTCCTCGTCGTAGTCCTCGAAGTCATCCGCGTACTCGTCGTCCTCGTCGTCGCCCTCGTCCTTGCGGGCGCTCAGCTGCTGCCGCTGCTGCCGCCGCTGCCGTTGCTGCTCTTGTTGTTTCTCTTCGCCGGCCGAGTCAGCCAGTGCGAGGGCGGCCGGGGCTGGCGAAGCCGAGGTGGCGGCGTCGATCTCGGTCAGCTTGAGCGAGGATGACTTCTTTCGCACGCGCTTCGGCGTGGACATTTGGTTCACCACGGCCTCTTCGCGAAACTGGCGTTCCTCCTCGGCGAGCCGCTGTCTGCGCTGAGGCGCGCTTCTGGCCGGCGACGGCATGCTCGGTGCGTCGTGCTCTGTGGCCGTGCCGGCTCCGGCGTCCACGGAGAAGTCAATGGGCTTCTTCTTGGACTTGCGCACGCGCATCTTGCTCTGCAGCGCTGCCGCCGCCGTCGGGCTCTGCACCGCGGCGGCCGCCGCCGCCGCGGACTGCTGGGCCTCCAAGGCCGCCGCCCGCGCCGCCGCGCTCCTGCTGCTCTTGCTCGGGCTCGTCGCGGCGCCCGCGCCGCTGCTCTTGCTCGAGGACCGCTTCACGCGCGCCGGGCCCCTGCTCACGCCCGCCGCCGCCGCAGCCGCCGCCGCCGAGGACGGCCCCGAGGACGAGGACGACGGCATCGCGCCGCGCGCCGCGCGCCGCGCGCCGCGAGCCCAAGGCCCGAGGTCCGCGCTGCAGAAGCGAGAATGAATGCCCAAGCGTGGCGAGCCCGACGACCTCCATGCCGTTGCGCAACCCTTTCGCGCGCGAGCCCTCCTTTTGGGGGTGCAGAAAATGCAACCAGGCACGGGCGATCTTCGGCAGCATGCGCGGGCCTTGCAAAGGTCATGGGTCAGCGCGAGCGCGTTCTGATTGCACGCTTGCATCCGAGCAAGCCCATCGCAGTCCGCAGCAAGCCGTTGTGCCCCACGGGGAAACTTTCAACACCACGTGAGTTTCCTCAAGTGATCTCAGAGCAGGTTGCCGGCTGGCCTCATCTGACCCTCATCTCAACACCGGTTTTGGGGTTCTTGTTGACACAAGCCTGTCTGGGCCATCCGTCCAAAAGCAGCCTGAGCGAAAGAAAACCTGAAACCCGCCCTCCACGCTGCATCCGCAGCCCGCTTCCCGCCCATCAAGTCTGCCTCCTCCCAGTCCTCTAGCTCTAGAGTTAGCTACTAGAGCTCTAGCTACTAGCTAGCTAGAGCTACTCTCAGCTCTCTAACTATCTAACTACCAGGAATCCCCGAACCACTCTCCACCTTTTCTCTCAAACGTTAGCACCGTGACGCACTGCACGTGCAGGCCTCGCCGCTTCTCGCGCCTCGCGCCTCGCAGCGCGGCCTTGCAGCAGCGCGGCCTTCAGGTCCTCCTCGCGCCCTCCCTCCCTCTTTCCCGCGCGCAGCCCGTTCGCCCGGCCCCGCCCTCGCGCTCCTCCTCCTCCTCCTCCTCCTCCTCCTCCTCCTCCTCGTCCGCCCGCTCCTCTCCGCTCCCGTTCCCAGGCCGCTCCTCGCCTCTTGCCCGTTCCGGTTCCCCGCAGCTAGCTTGTGGCGCCCCGCAGCCGCCCCGGGGCGCGCTGCGGCCGCATGCCCCGGCGGGCCCCGCAGCCGCCCGCAGCGCCGTTTCGCCGGCGGCCCGCCCCGCGCCGCCGCGCGCAAGTGCGCCCGCCGCGGATGGCCCACTTGCGGCGCCGCGGCGGCCACTTGCGCGGCGCGGCCGGCCTTCCGCGGCGCTTCCCCGCGCCTTCCGCCCCCCAGCCCCCGCCGCGCCCCGCCGCCCCCTCCCGCGCGCGCGCGCTGCGGGCGCGCTGGGTGGCGCGGGCGGCGCGGCGCGCGGCGAGTCAGACCCCGAGGCAGGCGAGGCTGCGCTGCGCTCGCTGCGCGCGGCGCTGCGGCTGCGGAGCGCGGGGCGCGGCTGCGCTGGCGCGCGGCGGCGGCGGCGCGGCGCTGCGGAGCGCTGCGCGCTGCGCTCGCGCGCGCGCGGCGGCGGCGGCGCGGCGGCCGGGCGGCGGCGCGGCAGCCAGCCAGCCAGCCGGCCAGGCCGGCCAGCCAGCCAAGCGGCCAGGCCTCCAGAGCGAGCGAGCGAGCGCGCGCGCGCGCGGCGGCGGCGCGCGCGGCGCGCGGCAGGCGCGCAGGCGAGCGGGCGGGCCCGCGCCCTCGCCCGCGCCCGCGGCCCCGCGCGCGGCGGCGGCGCGAGCGGCCGGCGGCGGCGGCGGCGGCCTGCCTGCCTGCCTGCCTGCCTTTTCTTTGCTTTCTTTTTCGGAATCCCGCCTTCGCGAAGGGGAGCAGAGGAGAGGAGAGCGCGCGAGCGGGGAAGAGCAAGCGGCGGAGCGCGGAGCCCGCCTGAGCCCCCGGCAGGGGAGGAGAGAGCGCCAAGAGGCCGCCCGCTCCCTGCCGGCAGCACCTGGGGGTCGACGTTCTGTCGGCTTGAGCCAGGGAGAGCGCTCGGGGTTCCGTGCGAGTTCGCCGTCAAGGTCTCGCTCGTTTCGCTCGTCTCGCCCGCTTCGTTCGCCAGCTACACGCAGCAAGCGCGGCGTGCTCAGGGTCTCGCGCTCGCTCCCGTTGCACGGAGCGCGCGTCTCGCTGCTCAGCAGGAGAGACAGACAGACAGACAGACAGACACAAGTGAGGAAACGGAGAGAGGCGCTCGTGCGGCGCTCCCTCCTCGCTCCCTCCCTCGAATCAAGGCAGGCGGGCAGGCCAGCGCATACGCACGCGCGCTCGGGCGCGTGTGCGTGCGTCGGCGGCTTCACGCTGTCTCGCTCCGCGGTCAGGCTGGGCTAGGCGAGGGCTAGCGTCTCGGCGCGTCTAGCTCGCGGCTTCGTGCCCGCCAATTGCCTCTCAGCCAGCCCGCTATCTCTCTCTCACTGGGTCGTTACGCACCCATCATCGTTGTTGATTCCGAGGCTCGCGCGCGTCTCAGGTCTTTGCAGACCCGACCGCTCGGCTTCACGTGTTGTTACCCACCTATCGCATTTCTTACGCCCCGCTAGCCAGCCAATCTCGGCCGGTCCGTGGCGTGCCCAGGCTACAGACCTAGTCAGGCGGCGGCAGTAGTAGCCCTTTGCTCAAAAGAGCAGGCCACACCAAGCAAAAAAGCCCAAAAAAGCAGAAAAGGGACACCCAGCCCCACGAAAAGCCAAAAAAAGTTCCGCAGCAGCAGCGGCAGCAGCAGCAGCAGCAGTAGCGGCTCAGTCACATCTCATCGGCAAGAAACACGCCAGTGACAAGTAGTAGGCGCCATCGTGGTGGCTTAGGCGGACCGGACTCGCTCTTTTTCAACAGGGCCTACGCGCTGCGCGCCGTCACCTTGGTCATTGCCGACCCAGTCTTCCGTGGAGACCCGTACATCTCCGCGACCCCCTCTTAGTTTTCTCTTCACCGGGACCAGCCCGCTCGACTCGGCCTAGCCAGTTTGCTCGCCCGCGCGCTCGCCTACGTGCAGCCCGCCGCGAGCAGCGCCGCCTCGTCTCGTTTCGTCGACCAGGGTCACTCGGTCCTTCTTCTCTCTTTTCTCGTTCTCTCTCTCTCTCTCTCTCTCTCTCTCTCTCTCTCCGTGCACCGGAGAAATTCCCGCCGCAGCCGCCGACGCCACTTTTCAGGACCGAGGCTTTCCTCGGCTCGGGTCCGCGCGAAGAAGCTCCTCGGCGCAGGTCGCCGCAGCAGCAGTTCAATCCCACGGCACCACGCCTCCTCTCAAGATTCACGTGCCAGGCACGATTGAGTGCAAGGAGGACCTCGACGCCACGCCCAAGGCCAGCCTGGACGAGGCGGAGATGCTGGAGGCCATCATGGCGCCACCGAGTATGGAGTCTGCGCTCATGGATCCCAAGCATGGCGGCGTCCCGGACCAGGCGCTCATGAGCAAGGCCCAGTCCCAGGACAAGATGCATTATGGCAACTCGCTCTTCATCATTGACTGGGACGACACGCTCCTTGCCACCTCGTGGCTCGGCGCGCAGGGCATCGGCCTCGACGCCATGCAGGTCCCGACGCTCGTTCAGGATGAGCTGCGCGAGCTGGAGGCCTCGATCCGGACCTTCCTCAGCAAGGCGCTCGAGCTCGGCAAGGTGGCTATCGTCACCAACGCCGAGAGCTCCTGGGTTGAGCTGTCCGCGCGCAAGTTCGTGCCCGGCGTCTGCGACCTCCTTCCGCACGTCCGCGTGCTCTCTGCGCGCTCCTCTTACCAGGACATGTTTCCCAACCAGGTCGCGCAGTGGAAGATGGAGGCCTACAAGTGCGTCTTCCAGGAGGCCTTTCCTACCTTTGGCGACAGGGTTCCGCCCAAGGTTCAGGTCCTCAGCCTTGGCGACAGCATCTACGAGCGCAACGCGCTCATGGCGCTCGCCAGCACCATCGGCCCCAACCTGCTGCTGCCCAAGTCGGTCAAGTTCGTCGAGCGCCCCAACCCGGGCCAGCTCGTGCGCCAGATCGACATTGTGCTCGACAATCTGCATGACGTGTACGAGTCCACGGATGGCACCGTGGACCTCATGCTCGAGGTCGAGTATCTCTGATGAAGTCCTCATGAAAAGGACACCCACACACTTCCCAACCAACACATGCTGTATTTCCAAAAAGCCCCAAAAAATGTCTACGAACACCTGATTCGCGTGCGTGTATGCGTGTATGCGTGCGTGCGTGCGTAGGGTTGTAGGGCAGGTAGGCTAGGCTAATGGTGCAGTTGGCATGTCAAGCCAGGGAAGGGCTGGGCGGAGCGGCGTGGCGTGGCGTGGCGTGGCGAGAGGTGAGATCTTGCTTGTGAAGCGCGTGCATGGAGCTTGCCGGTGCAGTCCGTGTGTTTTGCACTGCTCCGCGCCGCACACCTTGTTTATCGCTTGAATGTCTTGAGACTAGTACGGTTGGCAAATACGGAAGCGACCCTTGAGACGTGGTTTAACGGGTATCGCCTCTTGAATAACCACCATGCCAGTGGTCGTCTCGAAAGGCTGCTGCTGCTACTCTTCGTTCGGGGAGGGCGGGTAGTCGTGGAAATCGAAGAGCGGCGCCAGGAGCTCGCGCAGGATGCCGTCCACCATGAAGCCAGTGAGCCCCCAAATTGGAGGATGCTCGTTCACCTCGAAGCGAGCCATGCGGTAGCGGCCGGAGAGGTTCTCCAGCGTGCGGTTGGCCGGGTTAAAGAGGTCCTCGACGCGGACAGCAAAGCACTGGTCCACCTCGACGCTTACGGCGGAGGCAGCCTCGACCTGCGCCGTGGTCAGACTGTCAGGTTCCACGAAGCAGAGCACGGGCGTGACCATGGTGCCCGTGACGGCGCGCACGTGGTGCCAGCGCCCGAGCGGCCGGCTGCTGAGCCCGGTCTCCTCGAGGAGCTCGCGCGCGCTCGCCTGTTCCGGTGTTTCGCCGGCATCAATGTGGCCGCCGGGGAAGGATACCTGGCCCGCGTGCGTGCCAACGGCCTGCGAGCGCAGCGTCAAGAGTAACGACGCCTCCCCGTCCACGTTGCACAGCGCGACGCAGGTGGCTGCCTCTGCGTACACCACGTTGACGATCCAGCTTCTGCTTCGTCAGTTGTTTTCTTCCACGCAAGGAAACGCAAGCCCAAGCGCGCGCGCACGCACGCAAGCGCGCACGCACGCACGCACGCACGCACGCACGCACGCAAGCGCGCTCGGGCGCCTGGCGCAGCGCATCCCACCCACCTCGGTTCATGCGGCGCTCATACTCCGCCGGGTCGCGCTGCAGCTTGCGCGGCAGCTTCTTGTCGTAGCGTCGGCGCGGCAGCGCGCGCGCCGCCTCGCCCAGCCGCGCCAGAGCCGCCTCGCCGAAGCGCAGCGGCATCCTGGCCGCCGAGAGCGTCAGGGTCTGCCGACCTGGCCGCCCACGCGCCGCACCTTTGCTGTCAGTGACAGACCCCCACGCGCCAAGCCGCGCCGCGACCGGGCGGCGCGAGCGCGACGTCGGCGGCCGAGGGCGGGCCCGCGGGCGCCGCCGCCCGCGAGCCGCTGCTGCCGCCGCCGCCGCCGCCGCCGCCGCCGCCGCCGCGCGGAGGCCACGGGGCCGTCGGCAACGAGGACGACGACGACCTCGCGCGGGCCGACCTGCTGCAGCAGCGCGAGGAGCAGCGCGAGGCGCACGAGCTGGCGCAGAGCAGGGAGGACCGGCAGGAGAAGGACGCCCTCGTCGTCGCCGCCGTTAAGAGCATGCTGAGCACGGTGGCGGCCGCGACGCTGGCCGCGGCGCTGGCGCTCGGCGCGGCCGCGGCCTGGCTCGCGGGGCTCGGCGGCCACCGCGAGGCGCGGCGACGCAAGACGGGCGCGCCGCTCGAGGTGCTGCACGACTTTGTTGTCGTGGGCGGCGGCCCGAGCGGGTGCTACCTGGCGCGCCTGCTGGCGGAGCGCTTCCCAGAGCATGACGTGTGCGTCATCAATGCGGACGGCGAGCCGCCCAGCTTCTGGCGCCTCTACATGGTGAATCTGGTGGGCGTGGTGCTGCCGTGGCTGCTGCCAAGCTTCGTGTACCGTCTGCGCTCGCACAAGCGTCAGTTCGCCAACGTCACGTACCTGGGTGGCAATTCGAACTTCAACGCAGGCGTCGGCCCGTTGCCGTCGCGCGAGGAAATCGAGGCCGCCCTAGGGCCCGAGCTGGCCGCCCACTTCGACGCCTTTTGCGAGGAGGGCGGCGCCGTCGACCTCGTGTCGCGCCCGTGCAAGGCGGCGCCCGGGCTCGAGCGCCTCAGCCACGACCTGAACGATCGGGGCGTGCACGGCGGCCGCATCCGCGTCTTCGCCCAAGGCATGCGCCGCATCCACCCGGCCGACTTCCTGCAGGGCTTCAAGAACATTACCGTCGTCATCGGCATGGCGGACAGGCTCGAGATCGACCCGGAGACGAAGCGCGTGCGGCGTGTCATCTGCAACGGTGGCGCCTTCGCTGTGCGGCCTCGGCAGCGCACCTTCCTCTGCGCTGGCGCGCTTGAGTCGCCCAAGCTGCTCATTCACTCAGGCGTCGGGCCCAAGGCGCTCGTGCGCGGCCTTCAGCCGCGCCACGGCGCGCGCGAGCCGCCGCAGCTGCTGGTGGACAACGACCACATCGGCACCAACTTGCAGGATCATTGGGTGGGCCGCGCCTCGGCGAAGGTCCCGGAGCTTTACGCATACGCGACGCTGTATCCGCATATTCTCGGCTACAAGCATCAGTATGAGGGCGTGGCGCTGGGCTTTGGCAAGCTGCAGCTGCTAGGCAAGAACCTGCTCAGCTTCGCCACAACCTCGTGCAAGAGCCCCGGCCGCCTCGTGCTAGACGCCACGGGCCAGCTCGAGCCATATCTGCCCATTGGCCTCGAGGACATGCGCGCCTACCATGAAAACCTGGCGCGCCTTGTCGGCGTGCTCGGCTCTCTCGGCATTCAGGTCACGCCCAAGGTAGGCCCTCTCGCCCCCAACTGGCACCTCTCTTGCACGCTCAGCGTTGGGACCTGCGTGGACCCCGGGACGCTCGAGGTCAAGGGCCTCTCCGACGTCCACGTCGTTGATGTCTCCGTGCTGCGCAACATCACGCCCATGAATACGCAAATGGTCTCATATGCCATCCCGTTCATGTTCGTGCAACGCAACGGTGAAGCTCTCGCCCGGGCCTGACAGAAAGTGACTCATTACACAGGTGCTTGCTTGCTTGCTTGCTTGCTTGTGGCTCCAGCTCTAGCTTGCTAGTAGCTACTACACTTCTACTGGCGAGCTACTCAGTGTCCACATGATTAGCGGCGGCGCGGCGCCGCCCGCTTGACACGGCGCCTGGCTGCCTCCGCAGCGGAGGAGGAAGAGGCGGCGGCGGCGGAGGAGGAGGTGGCGGTGGTGGTGCTGGTCTTGGTCGCGGAAGCCGCCAAGGGCACAGTGCGCGTGAGAGGACTCTGCCGCTGCATGCGTTTTGCTTGCGAAAGCCGGCGGCCGGCGCCGCGCGGACGACGAGCCTCCTCGAAATCGTCGTCATCCACGTTCGGCTCGGACTCGACACGCTCCGCATCCTCCCTGACCTTGCGTGCCGCGGCTTCGCGCTCCTGCGCCAGGCGGCGAGATCGCAGAATGCGGATTTTGCGGAGCGAGAAGTCAAGCTCCAACTCCACCTCGACCAGGTGGCGCTCGCGGCGCACGAGACGCTCGGGCGAGGAGGCCTCCTCTGCCTCAGCCTCCGCCATTGGCGCGTCGCGCTCCGGCTGCGAGCCATCGTCGGTCTCCTGCTGGGAAAGCGCCGTCACCAGGTCCGCGCCATCGCCGCCGCCGCCGTCGTCATCGAGGCCCATGTCGGTGTCGATCGATGCATTGCGCTGCACGAGGCGCGCGAACTCGCGCTCCAGAAAGCGAATGCGCGAGCGGACCAAGCCACTCGCCGAACTCTCTTCGTCGAAGAGAGCGGTGCGCTCATCATCGAGCGCGCGGTACTCCTGGCGAATCACGTCCAGTTCAGCTTCTGGGAAGTAGTGAAGCGTAGCTAGTTTCTCGAGCTCCGTCACAACGGCCGCCTCGGCGGCGCGCACCATCTCGGCCATGGCGAGCTCGGCCGCCGCTAAGCGCTTGCGGCCCTCGCTCGCGCGCAGCAGATCAGCTGCAGACGCGGGCGCGCGGGCGCCGGCCTTGCGGCGCGGCTTGGTGGTACTGGCAGCGCGGTTGCAAAACCCCTTGACCGTGGATGCGAGCTTGTTGGTGAGCAGCTCCGACACGAGCGAACTCGCCTTGATGACGGAACCGTGATCAGTCTTCTTGCGCAGCACCTCGAGTGACTGCCGGGGCAGGTGCCGCTTCACCTCCTGCGACGCCTTCGGATTCGCAGCAAGGAGCGCGCTTTGCACCTCAAGGTGGTGCTCGCAGAGTCCCGCGTCCACATCGTCGCGCCGTGCGTTGCACGCTCGCCACAAGCAGGACTGTGTGAGAGCGTCCGGCAAGACCGACGCGAGTGCTTCCTCATTCACCATGTCGCCTTCCCCGGAGGCTGCCTCCACGCAGCGCATGAGAAGCGCGTGGGGCGCGCCCCCGGCCTCGGGCGACTCGCTCGGGCCCGCCTCCGCAGGCGGTGTCGCGGCGGCAGCCGCGGCGGCTCCACGCGCACCGAGGCCCGCCCGCTTGATGACGCGCTTCTCGCGTGGGCCCGCCGCCGCGCCGGGCCCAGGCGGCGCCGGGGTCTTTGGTCGCGCAGGAAAGGCCACGGCGTAGTGCGCCCCGTCCTCGGCGAGGCCGAGTGCCGAGTGCACGGAGACCTCGTCGCTGGTCCGAACCAGATAGGCACGGATGAGCTCGTCGACGGCAGCCTCGGGAATGGGCACCATCTGCACGCCGCCCACAGCGTCCTGGTAGCGATGCTGAAGGAGGGAGGCCTCCTTGGCGCAGACGAGCGGCATGGCCACGTAGAGGTGGCGCAGGCACTCGTGATGCACGGGGCCGAGCAAATTACGTAGCGCAGCGCGGTCCTCCGCCGAGAAGCAGCGGCTGCTGACCTCCATGAAGCGGGGCGTGCCGACGAGCTCGCGTACGGTAGCCGCTGCAAAGTGCAGCGCTGGGGCGGAGGAGATGCAGACGTCGGGGCAGGCCGCTACGGCGCGCGCCACGGTCTCGTCGCTGACCTGCGCGAGCGAGTAGTGCATGCGGTGCCGGCCCTCGGCCCGCGAAAGCTGCGCGCCGCCCGAGGGCCAGGCACGCGCATCCCCGCGGCAGGCGCGCGAGATGGCCTCCAGGCCGGCGCTGGCCGTGCGGTCCGGGCCCTTGGGTAGGTAAATGGAGGCCAGCAGTGCGGAGCGCGGGTCGCACGGGCCGGCGTGCGAGACGCGCTCCTCGAGGCAAAAGTAGATGCGCAGGTCGGCCGGGCCCTGGCCGTGGCCAGGCCACAGCAGCCAGGACGCCGCGCGCGCAGACAGCGGCGTGTTGAGGCCAACGCCCGCCACACGTCGCGTGTCGGGCACGCGCAGGCGATCAAAGCCTGGCACCTTGCGGGCGGCCGCGCCATCCGCGCAGTCAACGTCTACATCGGCCGCGAGCGGGGCCGCGCTGCGGACGCCGGCGTCCCCGAAGAGCGCCGCCAGCACCTCGCGCAGATCGCCCGCGCGTGGCGCCACGACGATGGCGCGGCGCCAAGCATCGCCGCCACCGAGCGCCGAGCGCCGCGACGCCGCCGCCAAGGCGGCGCCGCGCGCCGTCGCGACCGCTGGCGCTTTGTACGTGATGCCGGCCACACGCTCCACGCGGAGACCGGCGTCGGCAGATACCAAGGCCGCCTCAGCGAGCTCGCGCTCCCCGTCGAGCTCGCGTGCCTCGCGGGGCAGAGGGGCGGCGACGTTCGCCGTCGAGGCCGAAGAAGTCAGGCCATCGCCACTGGTGCTGCTGCTACCCCCGCTGCCGCTGCCGCCGCCGCCGCCGCCACGGCGCGTGACGGGCTCGCGCACTGCGAGCGCGCCGAGCGCGTCCTCTTCGACGCGGCGAAGCAGGACCTGCCAGGGCAGCGCCTGACTCGTGCGGTCGAGGCGGCCGCGCAGCTCGTGGTCGCGCTGGCGCACGCAGAGGCGCGCGCGCTCGAGCGTTTTCTCGGTCTCGCCAAGGCACTCGAAGACGAGCTCCTGAAGGCGTCGCGTGGCGGTGACCTCCTGGTTGCGCACGCGGCGCTCGAAGGCGTTGCGCCGCAAGCGCTGCCTTGCAAGCGCCGCGTCCACCTCGGCGTCGAAGAGGCGCGCCCTGGCCTTGAGCTCCTCCACGGTGCCCTCGCGGCGCCTGCGCAGCGCCAGGCCGAGCTGCTCCACGCGCCGCACGCGCGCCTGCGCCTGGTCGCGTGCCCTGCGCAGCTCGCGCTGCGCTGTGGCCCTGTCCACGGCGCTCGCCACGGCCTCGTCCAGCGCCGCGAAGCCCGCGTCGCGCAGGCCCAGCGGGTCAGGGTTCTCGTCGACGGCGTCGCCTTCGCGCTCGGCATGGCCGTCCGCCTTTCGTGCGCCCGCGTGCGCCCCCAGCCGGGCGCCGAGGCCGGCGAGCGCGGCGGCGAAGGCGTCGCCGCTCTCCGCCGCCGCCAGCGGGCCCATCGCGCCGCCGCGGGCGCGTGCGGCCGAGCTTTGACTGCCCCTGAGCCAGGCGCTTGACGTCCAAGTCGCCGGCTGTGCCGGACCAACCTAACGGTTACGGAGTCTCGCAGCGACGGCACAGGCTGCAGTGCAGGACGCGGCAGGACTCCGGCGGAGCCTCTCTAATCTTGAGCTAGCTAGCTAGCTGGGCTGGACTAGGCTAGCTCGAGCCGTCCGGCCGACCTTGTAGCCACGTCTGGTCTCCTGCAGAAAATTCATCAAGCACAGCTCGTTGGGATCGTCCGTCCAACCATTCTCAAGTAGAATTCGAAGCGACGAGTAGACCGCACGCACATCGCGCCGTGAATCGGGATCTACTGTCAGCGGTGGCTTGAGCTGTGGAGTGACGTCCTGGTTCAGATGCAATCTGATTGTAGAAACAGCAGCGTCAGCTCTTAGGTCTCGTGATCTGGCTTACTACATGGTGATGACGTGGTCAACCTGAAGCTCCCACTTCGAGCGGTTCGCCTCAGGCACGTCCTTGATATTGAGGGAAAGGTAGAGATGCCCAGAATCGTTGGGAAGGTTGCTCGGCCAGCCATCCATGATGACAAGGCACTTCTCGCCGACGACTCGGTCCACCTGAAAGGTGGAGGGGTTGAGCTTGAGCTTTCCGTCGATCTCGAAATCCATGAATGGGACGTTCTCCTTGAGAACGTCGTATCCCTGTGTCTTTTTGCAGCAGAAACAGAGCGCAATGAAGCCCTTCTCCATCTTGGGCAGCCGAAAGACAAGGCTCCCGCTCCCAGGCACGCCCCGATAGCCGGCGCAGTGGTCCGGGAATGCACACTTGAGTTCCGGGTGGTCCTGCTGGTAGGCGACCTCGAACTTGTTGACCATGAAGTCAGGTCCATTGTCCTTGCGGAACTTTTGCCAGGACTGCTTGGCTTCCGCATACGGGTTAAGGTCATCGGTTTTGGCGGCGAGCTGTGCGCCGTACCAGCCAAAGACGGGCTCCTGCAGATTGAGGCACTCGGGAGGCTCCTCCCAGTCGCAAATACTCTTCTTGGTGCACTTGACCAAGGAGGGCAGGTCAGACTCCAGAAGGATCTTGCGCCGCGCCAAGGTCTTCGCCGGGTCGCGGCCCGCCTTGATCTCCTCCTGGATCAGATCGACCGCTGCCAGGACTGCGCGCGAGTAGCTGTAGGCGAAGTTGTCTGCAACGAACTGGAAGCCGAGCGGGCCCGGATGCCAGTTGCGAAAGACCGTGCCGAGCGACTTTTGGCGGCCCTCGTCGTCGACGTTCTCACCGTAGCGCGTCGTGTTGTGATAGCCGTCGCCAACATTGCCCCACTTGCGGCCTGCCCACTTGCCACCGACGTCGAGTCCGCGCTCGAGGCAAAAATAGTTGAGGCCAATCTTGGCGTATGCCCTGCCGACGGGCGAGCCGCTCATGCAACTGCCCTCGCCTGTGTACCAGATGTGCGGGATGGCGTGCTTGGGTAGCAATTGCGCGGCACGCGCGAAGATCTCATGGGACCAATACACCAGGTCGCCGTGCTCGAAGTAGGTCCACGTGTAGTGCGCGATGTCAATGTCAGGCCCGACTGTGTGCTTCAAGCACCAGACCTGATTCGCGAAAGTGTCGCCGCAGCCGCCGCCCTGGCCCGCGTTGCGCACCTCCAGCTTCATGCCCGCGGCCTCCCAAACGGGCGCCCATAACCGCTGCAGCTGCGACTCGTACGCGTCATAGGCACAGTTGTCGTGGCCAGCGGCAACCGAACTGCCAATGGCGCCGATCACAAAGGTCGTCTGGTCAGGTGCCACGAGCGCCTCGGCAACCTTTTTGGCGAGCGCCGCGTCGGCCTGTTGGCCCGCCTCACTCAGGTGATGGTCCGAGTCGTCCGGCGTAAAAGCCCAGCCGCCATACAGCATCGCGTCGCCCCCGTAGTACTCCTCCAGACCCTCCATGAGATCCTCCGCGGCCGTCTTCATCGCGTCCAGCTGTTCCGGCTTGACCTTGAGCCCAGACGCCTTGGGCGCCTCCGTCGAGGAGCCAGCCGACGAGCTGGGTGCCGAGCCGGACCCCATCGAGGTTGAGGGCGCCGGCGCCGGCGGCGACGTCAGCACCGACGACTGCCCCTGGCTTGCGCTCGATCCGGCGCCCTGTGACGTCAGCTGCGTCGCCCCCGTGTGCTCCCCAATGAGCAGGCCTACCAGCAGGCAGACCAGGCCCACCAGAATGTAGATACACACGGATTTGCACGAGCACGAGTCCGCCTCGACGCGGTCGCCCACGTCCGCGTACAGCGCCTGCTTGTTGCGCTCCGTCGCCTCGGAGCCCGCGCCGGCCATGGGCTCCAGCTCCGAGTCATCATCTCCCACGCGCGCCATCGCGTGCGCCGAGTCGGGGTCCCCTTCGCTCCCGCGAGGGCCGCCGCGCACGCCCTCGCCGCCGCCGCCGCCAACGCCGCCGCCGCCGCCGCCGCCGCCAACGCCGCCAACGCCGCCGCCGCACGCCGCCGTTGTATGATTTGCCGGCAACGGTGACGTCAGTAGTACTCAATACTGGCACGTCGCCGTGACAGTGGTCGCGGTGTACGCGGTGGTCGCGGGCTCCGAGGTCGCTCGCTCCGTGACCGACGACGGCCACAAGCGGCAGCAGGCTCTCTGCAACTCAACTCGAGAGCTCGCCGGACAGCGCCACCGTGGCGCCGCACGAGCATGCCGCCAGCCCGAGCGTGGACGGGTCGCGGCGCGCTGTCGATAGTCGGCCGGCAAGGCGAAGGATCTCGGAGCACGAGGATGAGGACAAAGACGAGAGCTCGCAATGGCAGACGAACTCGCAAAGACAGATGCCAGGCATCGGGCTGCGCCAGGCGTGGTGGAGATGGAGCCATACTTTTGTTAGCTGTCTGCAAGCTCGCCGGCGCCAGCACTGGAGACGCGACGATGCGGTTCAGACGAGATGGTTAGCGGATGCAAAGCGCGGCCATTGGCCTGCCAGTGTGCCCAGGTTCAAGTCAGTTGCCATCGCACAGCACTGCCAGTGCACGGCACTGCACGGCAACGTTACCGCAGATTCGAGTCGAGGATGGAGTTCTGTTTGCACCTTCAAGTTCACCACGGTCGGGAGATCTCAGGCTAGGTCTGACGTTACAGCAAAAGTTGACTGCCAGTGGAGTGCGGCTTTGCTTCACTTTCTGACCATAACCCGCCGCTGGCCCGTGCGGGCACCCACGCTGGCCAAGCTACGCAACCACGTGGCACACCGGCGCATGCTGGCCATGGTGGCTCGCGCTGCCGCTCTCCAAGCAAGTCCTGCAGTGCCCTGCAGTGCAGGCAGTGCAGTGGAGGGGGGAATGGGGTGTGCGGCGCTGAGTAGCCATAGCACCGCGGCGCCCGACTCGCATGTCAACTCACTCAGGCTGATAAGATGCTGTGCTACTAAAGACAACCTGAAGCCTGACTCTGGGCTGCAAGCAAAAGCAAAGATAGTTGACCTCAAGCAGCCTCACGGTCACGGTGGCGGGTGCCATGCGGTACCAGTACCCGTACCCCCCGCCGCTCTCGAGGCGGCACGCGCCGGCGCGGGATTGCCGACAAACAAAGCCGCATTCGGACGCGAGGCAGGCGCAGGGCGCGGCGGCGGCGGCGGCGGCGGCGGCGGGGAGGGCGCGCAGGCAGAGGCCGAGGCGCGGCGCGGGAGCTGGCTGCCCGTGGAAACCATGTCGCGGAAGTCCATGTTCAAGCTCGGCGCGCGCGGCAAGGACCGCGAGGAGGCCGGCGCGCAGCGGCGCGGCAAGGCGGGCGATGGCGACAACACGCGGCGGCTCAAGTTCATGGAGACCAAGGCAATCTCGGAGGAGGCGTTCATGAGCCAGCTGGCAGCGATGCAGCGCGATATGGCGGCCGGCCAGCCGCACGACTTGGGCAAGGAGGAGGCGATGCTCAAGGTCCTGACGCAGGGGGTCTTCCAGCAGTCGAACCCGGTGCGGGTCAAGGCGCTGGTGGACGCCGGCGCGCTGGAGTGGCTGTGCGCGCGGCTCCAGAACCCCGAGCTGGGTATCAAGTCACGGTACTATGCGGCGACGACGCTGTACAGCGTGGCGTTCTTCCCAAAGTACAAGATGCGCGTCGTGGAGACGCCCGGGCTGACGCAGGTCCTGGCGGAGCAGTGGTGGATGGGCAACATGGATCTGACCACGCGCGTGGCGGCGATGTGGGCCATGATTTCCTTCAGCGCGGAGCCCGCGGCGCGAATCTGCGAGACGGCGGCGCGGCTGGCCGTGGCGGCGCTGCTCACGTGCCCGGTGGAGAGCCTAGGCGACAAGTGTGTGCTGCTGCTGCTGCGCATGACCTTCCATCAGGAATGCTTGGCTGGCTTGGCGGCGGTGCAGGCGGAGGTGGCACTCTTGCACGTGCTGGAGACGCGCGGCGTGGGGGAACTGCCGGCGGAGTACACGTGGGGTGCGGGAGTTGCGCTGGCCAACATTCTGGCCGCCACGGGCGACTCACGCCTGCGCACGCGCATGGCGGGCGGCGACCGCGAGATGCTCGGCAACTTGGTCCGGCTGCTGGACACCAAGCTGCGCGACGGCGACGTCAAGGCGGGCAAGATCTTCTTCTCGCTCGACCAAGTGCTGCGCGCTGTGCGCAACCTGGCGCTCGACCCGGCCAATGTGCCGCTGCTCGTCGAGCTCGGCGCTCTCGACAGCGCGCTCTACCTGCTGCGCCGCCCGCGCGACGAGATTCGCGAGGAGGTCATGGGTAAGGGCGTTTTCGCGGAGGAGTCTGATCCGGATGGCACCGTGGCGCTGTGCAACACGCTCGAGGCCGGCGTGCGCATGATCTGGACCTTTTCCTTCAGCGCGGGTCCGGCGAACATGCTCCGCGAGGCAGGCGCGATCGAGCTGCTGCGCGAGGTGGGCGGCGCCTTTGACGCCGAGACCTCCCCGAGCCTGCAGGAGGCCGTTCAGGGCGCCATCTTTCAACTAGAGCTCTTTCAAACCAACTCACCGGACGAAGGCGCCGCGGCCAGGTCCAGAGCCGTCTCGCGCTCCCGCGCCATCTCCGACGCTGACTCGGACTCGGGTTCGGACTCCGGCTCCGAGGTGAGCGGGCCCAGGCGCCGGAGGAAGTCGCGCTCGCGCAGGCGCAGGGGGACGTCCCCTTCTGAGAGCGATTCGGCCTCGGCCTACGACGCCATGATCTCCTACAACTGGGGCTCACAGGTCATTGCGTTGCAAATCAAGGAGTCGCTTGAGGCGCGCGGTTACAGCGTCTGGATGGACGTTGACAAGATGCACGGCAACATTCTTGAGCAGATGGCCTTCGCCGTCGAGAATTCCGCCCTGGTGATCGTCTGCATGAGCCAGGGCTACTACCTCTCGGACGCCTGCCACGCCGAGGCGGACTACGCGTACGCGCTTGGCAAGCCGCGTGTACCGGTGCTCATCGAGCCCAACTACAAGCCGCATGGCTGGCTCGGCATCCTTCTCGGCATGCAGCGCTACGTTGACTTCTCCGAGGAGGCGCCCTCTACCGCTCCGGCCGACTTCGCCCTCCGCGTAGATGACCTCGAGCGCGAGATGCAGACGCGCCTGATCTACACGTCCAACGCAGGGCGTAAGACTGCCCCGGGCGCCCCGCTTTTACCCGCCTCCGAGATGCCTTCCTTCGCCAGCCGCACCTCTTCCACACTGGACGAGGTCCACGCCGACGTCAAGCGCATCCTCGCTCTCCTCAAGGACGGCTAGCTTCGTTCCATCTTCGCAAGCGCTCTCCAGTCCTCGAGGAGCGGGCGGCGCCCGACCCGTTGCGTCCTTGCCCCCCGCTCGCGCCGTCCCGGCCGTGCCTGTCACTAACGTCCCGCCGCAAACGATGTTCTGTTTCTCTTTCCATCCCACCTCTCCAGATGGCATCATGATGGCATTCAACTTCCTCGCGAGCCTGCCGCAGCTCCGCCGCACGTCCTGCCCCGCCTTCGCAGGCTTCGCGGTCCTGCACGCGCCGCGGCCCTCTCCTTCCGTGCCCATCCCGCCTCAAGCTCCTCCCAACCCGCTGCAGCGCTCGCCGCCGCGCGCTCCTCGTCCACCAAGTCGAGCCACTGCAAGTCGAGCCAAGTTCTCCCCGCAAGCAAGCGCAAGCTACAAGCTCGACGAGTTCTCCCCGCGCGTGCGCATCCCCTCCTCCCCCTCCTCCTCCTGCCCGGACCCGGCCCCCGCGGCGCCCGGAATTCCGGGCCCGCGGCGCGGGTCCCAGGAACCGCCGGAGTTCCGGCCAGGGTTAGGGTAGCCGTGGTTGGCGAGGCGAGATAAGTCAACAACAGGTGGCGGGAGCAGCGCGGCGGCGGCGCGCGGGAGGGCGGCGGCGAGACAGACTCCGCTCGCGACAAAGGGACTTCGCGCGGCAGGTACGTGCAGGCGCGGCCGGCCGGGCCCGGCGCGGCCCGCTCGGCGCGGCGCGGCGCGGCGCGGCGCGGCGCGGCGCGGCTCGGCGGGAAGGGCGGCGGCCGGGAGGGATGACCAGGCATGGCGCGACGCGGTGACGGCTGGCGGCGAGACGCGCGACGGCGAAGAGGACGGCGACGGCGAGGACGGCGAGGGCGAGGAGGAGGGAGAGGCATGGACCTGGCCTGGCAAAGGCGTCGCCGGCCAGCCGGCGCGGGCAGACTGCGCTCGGCGTGCCGCGCACCCGCGCACGACCATGGCGGCGGCTGCGCGCGCTCGACCTCTGGATCAGGAGAGAGGGAGAGAGGGACAAGGCGAGGGACGAGACGAGAGACGAGACGTGAGACTGACGGGGAGTCGCTTTGCGCGCACAGCTTAGGTCGTCGTTCCTGTTAGACGGGAAAGATGGTGTTCACCAAGTTCGTGGAGATCGGCCGGGTGTGCATGATCAACTACGGCCCGGACTACGGCAAGCTGTGCACCATCGTCAACGTGGTGGACAGCAACCGTGTCCTCGTGGACGGCCCGGAGGACAAGACCGGCGTCAAGCGCCAGGTGATCAACCTCAAGCGCGTCACCCTCACCGACATCAAGGTGGAGATCGGCGTGCAGTCGCGCGCCAAGACCATCAAGAAGGCGCTCGACGCCGCGGACTTTGAGACCAAGTGGAAGGAGTCCAGCCTGTTCAAGACGCTCGAGAGCCGCCGCAAGCGGAGGGAAATGACTGACTTCGACCGGTTCAAGGTGCAGCTCGCCAAGAAGGCCAAGAACAAGGCGATCAAGAAGAAGTTCGCGGAGCTCAAGGCCTCTGCCTAAACGCTTTAACCTACACCTATTGACGCCGCCGTTGGAGTCCTTGGTCCCTGCCGTGCGCGCCACTCGAACCAGCTAGCTCGGGCACTTGTCCTGTGCGCGTCGTGGTCAAAGAGTCGTCCCGGCACTGCGCGCCAGCTAGCTAGCTGGCCAGCTAGCTCGGGCACTTGTCATGTTAGCGCGCGTCGTGGTGGTCACTGTCACTGGTCAGGGCCAAAAAGAAGACGAAACCCACCGCGGCGCATCCAAATCAAACAACAACGCATCAAGCGAAGAGAAACAAAACGCAGAGCGGCCTTGAGAGGCCCTGCCCGCATCCGCCACCGGCCGTAGCCAGCTAGCCAGCCATTCAGCCCGCCAACCGTGAGCAAATCTCGGCCGCTCCTCGCTGTACTTGCTTCGCTGTAAGCTTAGCCTGCTGCTGACGCGGCGACTTCACTGTCAAGCCGATCACAAGGTGCAGTAGTTAGCACAAGCCTGACCAGATCAGAGACGTCCGAGTCCGCGAAGAGAGTGAAAAAGCGTCGAGCTGGCGGGCGACGACGTCCGGGTCGAGCTGGCGAGGCAGCCGCAGAGCACCAGAGCACCAGGCGGCGCGGCAGACCGCAGGCAGCGCAGGCGCCGCTCGCCGGCAGCCCGAGCCCGGCGCCGGGCGCCGCGGCCGCGGCCACCAGGCCACCGGCCTGCGAAGCGTCCGCGAGGCGCTCGTCACGGTCGCGGCTGTCCAGACCGCCAACGCGAGCGCGCGCAGGGCCGGCGGCGGCGGCGGGCGGGCGGCGGCGGCGGCGGCGGCGGCGGAGCGGCGCGGCGCGGCGGCGGGCCCGGCGCGGCGGGCAGGGCAGGATGAACTGGAAGAGCAAGGCGATCGACGAGACCGGGTGGAAGGGGACGCGCAAGTTCGTGGCCAAGGACCTCGCGGCGTACGAGGACGCGGCCAACATCACGATCCCGCGCATGGGCGGCATGGAGGCGCTGGAGCTGCGCGCCGTGCAGCTCAACGACATCTGCGCGGCGCACACGACGCCCTTCACGCAGCTGGTCATGCGCCACGGCGCCGCCGCGCTCGAGCTGGAGGCGGCGCTCAAGGAGCTCGTCAAAAGCTGGAATGCGGCCGACAAGGACATTGGGCTCACCTGGCGCATCGCCACGTGGGGCATAGACCTCTTTGCTAGCCGCTGCTCCGGTGCGCTCAAGGGAGACCAGCCCGAGTACTGGGTCCACCTGGAGTTCCTTTCGGACCGCCTGGTCAAGGAGAACGCCGACTACCGTGCGTCGCAGCAGCTCCAGGCTAAGACCGTCTGAGGATCGAAACGACCCGTTCGCTTTCCTTCCCGCCCTCCCTTTTTTCTACAAAATGTGAGCTACATGCGACCGGCCGTGCAGGTCGAATATGATTCCGAAGCCGGACGCGCGCGAGCACGAGGGCCGCGCGCTCAATTCTATCCGAATTAAGACGATTTTGATGTATGTGTCGACGTGTGGAGTGCTGTGCGCCAGCAAAGAGAAGAAAGAGAGGAAGAAAGAGAAAGGCCCGATTCGAAATCTACTATCAGGTGGCGCCACCATAGACCTTGCGCTTGATCGGGTCCACGAGGTTCTGGATGACCTTGAGCCAGGGCGCCTCCACGACAACGAGCTCGCGGTCGCCGATCAAGTCAAGCTGCATGATGGGCTTGAAGCGCGAGAGGAAACTGAAGCGCAGGCTGCCGGCCTCAAACTTCTCGAGCGCGTGCGGCACGCGCGAGAGGTCCACCTTGCACACAAAGGTGCGACCCCAGAGCAGGAGGCGGTTGGCGTCGCCCTGGTCAAAGCCCATGCCGACAACGCACTCAAGTTGCTGGCGGAGGACCGGGTCCAGGTGGCCCTCGGCGGCGGCGCTCCAGGGCGTCAGCTTGTCGGCGGTGAAGTCGAAGAGGAAGAAGTCGTTGCACATGGTAGCGATGGCCACCACCGAGTTCGGAGTGCCGCGAGGCGAAGGCTGGAAGGCCACCGCCGAGCAGTCGGCGCCGCCGAGGCGCGCGCGCGCAATGTCCATGCGCACCGCCCCGGTCTCGACGTCGCGCACCTGCACGGAGCCGTCCAGCATCGCAACAGCAACGGCGCTCGCATCCGGGCTCAGCGTCACGAACTTGACGCCGGAGGCGTCCGAGGAGGCAGGCGCCCAGGTCGAGAGGAGGCGCACGCCGCCGTCGCGCTTCTCGGCAGCAGCAGCGCGGACGCTGAGGCGCGCCACCACGACGCGGCCCGACTGCAGCGCATAGGCGATCGTGTCGCGACCGCCACTGATGCCGAGCGTCACGGCCACGATGGACCCGTCGGCGCGAGAGACGCCGGCATCCTGGCCGAGCAGCGCCTTCTCGGCCGCGCGAAGGCGGAGCAGCTCCACCGGCTCGGACTCCCGGGCGTGCACGCGAAACACCTTGGGGCCGGCGTCGTCGGCGCACACCAGGACGGTGCCGGCGGGCGAGAAGGCCGCGCAGCGCAGGCCGAGACGGCCCTTGAAGCGCAGCGCGATGAGCTGATCCTGCGCCTTGGTTCGCCAGAGCTCCACGTGATGCGCGTGCTGCGTCATCATGAGCTCGCCCTTGTTCGCAGTGGCCACGACGTGGCGGTGCAGGAACGGGCTCAGGCGCGAGGGCCGCGCCTTGCTGAACTGCGCCACCGGGTACCAGCAGATCTGCGTGTCGTTGCCGCCCGATGCCAGGACACGGCCGTCGTCCACGAGCGCCAGCCCGCGCACGTCGCGCGAGTGCGGGCGGTGGCTGTAGCCGTAGACCCAGTCGCGCACGGCCTGGTTCGGGTCGTCGCCGTGCAGGCGCGTGAACATGGCCACGCGCGAGTCGACGCCCGAGGCGAAAAGCGTGTTCTCGTCCTTGCTCACGACGAGCGCCATCACGTCGGCGCGGTGCTCGTGAAAGGCGCGGATCAGGGTGCCAGCCTCATCGCGCGCGTCCCACACGTGCACGTGGCCGTCCGAGTCGCCGGAGAACAGCGTGCCATCGCGCAGCACAGCCAGCGCCCACACGCACAGCGGCTCCTCCTGGCCATACGTCTCGGTGGCGATCTGCAGCACCACCTGGCCGGACTTGGCGTCCCACTTGCGCAGCAGGCCGTCCACGCCGCCCGTGTACACGAGCGCGCGCGTCTCGTCCTCGCTCGCCGGGTGCCACCTGATGGCCAGGATGCGCCCGGTCGCCACCGAGCGAAAGGCGCGCACGAACTCGACGCCGTTGCCGCGCCCCGGCAGCACACGAAAGATGCGCGCGCGCCCGTCCTCGCAGCCGACCGCCAGCACGGGGACGCCATCCTCCTCACTCACGTCCATGCACCAGACGGCGCCGCCGAACGAGGTGGTCTCCTGCACCCGGGCCTGCCGGAGGAGGTCCACCTCGAAGAGGCTACCGTCCATGTTGCTTCCGAAGAGGCGGTTCTCGCCCGCCCACGCCACGGACAGAACGGTGCCCGCGAGCCCGGGCTCCTCGGAACCGGGCACGTTCACCACCTGGTGCCAGGCGGTCGCTGCGATCTTCCACACTTCGATGGCGCCGTCCTCGCGCACCACAGCCAGCTGTGCGCCGGACTTGCTGGCCGCCATGGCGCGGACGGCGCGTGGCGCCCAGTTCACGAACCGGCACCGGTGCACCTGGAAGTCCAGCTTCTTGACGCGGCGCGCCTTGGCCAGGGCCGCTGCGGCGGCCGACTCGGTGAGCGACCCGGACCGCGCGCGCTTCTTGCCGCCGGGCGACGCTGGAGACGTCCCATTCGCCACGGGCGCCGCGTCCTCCGGCTCCTGCTCCTTGTCCGCCTCGCTGCTGGCCGCAGAGAGCGCGCGCTTGCGCCGCGCCGCCGTGGCCGGCGCACGCCGAGCCGGGGCCGCCGTCGCTGCCTCCTCATCCTTCTCCTCCTCAGCCGCTTCCTTCTGCAGCTTGCGCGACCGGAGCTTGCCCGCCGTCGTGGCCGCCGCGGCCCGCTTGGTGGACGCAGCCTTGCTCTTGGCGGCCGGCGTCACGGGCGCTGCAGGCGCCGCGGCGCTCTTGCGCCTCGTGCCGCGCGTCCGGGGCGCCTCCTTCTGCTTGCCACCGTCGCTGTCGTCGTCGTCCAGCACCACGACCTCCTTGTCGGCCTCGGCGTTGCTGCCCATGTCGTCGTGGTCGTCGTCGTCGTCCACCTCTATCTCCTCCTGCATCGGTTCGAGCTTCTTCTTGCCGCGTGCGCGCGTCGCCTTCTTCTGCTGCCTCCCCGCGCCCTTTCCGTCCACCTCCACCTCCTCCTCCGCCGCCTCCTTCTTGCCCTTGTCCAGGTCCACGGACTGCTGGGACCGCGCGTCGGAGTCCGCCCTGCGCCGCGTCGTCACCATCGTGCCGCGCCGGCCGGCGCCGGGGCCGCCGGACCCGGGGCCTCCGCGCGCGCCGCTGCCGCCGTCGCCGCGCCCGCGCCCGCGCCCGCGCCCACGCGTCGCCCGCGCGTCGCCGCAGCGTCGCGTCGCGGTTCTGGCGCCGGGCGCCGCGGCCACCAACCAGGCGCGCGCCCGCGCCGCGGCGTGCGCAACCCGGGGCCCGCCGAGGGAAAAAAGACCGTTGACCCGCGGGTT
This sequence comes from Thraustochytrium sp. TN22, assembly GCA_013306675.1. Taxonomy (NCBI): domain Eukaryota; class Bigyra; order Thraustochytrida; family Thraustochytriidae; genus Thraustochytrium; species Thraustochytrium sp. TN22. Next base: position 189,951 of record JABLUY010000001.1, on the reverse strand, counting down.
GCTATCGCTGGGGTTCTGCCTGCCTGCGTCATGCCGCGGCGATGGATCTCGCGGGACCCGCGGGGTCCGTGGCCGGGTTCTGCTCTGCGGCCGCGACGCGGCGCGACGCACTGCGGCCTGACGCACGGCGGCCTGGCGCACGGCGGCCTGGCGCACGGCGGCAGGTCAGGTCAGGCCAGGCCAGGCCCGGCAGGCAGCGGCGCCGAGCATGGGCGCGCAGAACTCGCGGCTACGGGCCCGGAGCCGGCAGGCCAACGTGCTGGTGGTGGGCCTAGACGGCAGCGGCAAGACGAGCTTGCTGCGCAAGGCCGCGCGCGGCCACGCGCACGCCGGCAAGCAGCTCGTGTCGACGCAAGGGTCGGCGCTCGTGCGGCTCTCGCAGATGGGCTTCAAGCTGAACTGCATCGACCTGGGCGGGGCGCCGGCCAAGCGCACCATCTGGGAGCACTACTACGCCAAGACGCACGCCGTGGTCTTTGTGATCGACAGCACCGACCGCAGGCGCTTCGAAAAGGCGGGCATGACCCTGCAGGCCATGCTCGAGGACGCGCGCCTCGCTCGCGTGCCGCTGCTAATCCTCGCCAACAAGCAGGACCTCGCCAGCGCCGTCTCCGGCACGCAGATCTCCGACGGCCTCAACTGCTCACAAATCCGCGGCCGCCTGTGGCAGATCCAGCACACCTCCGCAGCCACGGGGGAGGGCATCCAGATGGCCTTCGAGTGGCTCGCGCGTACCTTTTGCGACACCTCGCTGCCCGCCAAGGACCTCAAGGCCCGCCAGTGGGCAGCGGCGGCAGCGGCGGCCTCCGTGTCGTACTGACGGCGGGGAAGGAAAGAGGAAGGAAACCCACAAAGAAGGAGAATGGGATGATGTGAGAAAAACCGAAAAAGACCCCCCCAAAAAAGGAAACGAAAGAGAGAAAGAAAGAAAGAAGCCAGGTCTTGTGTATGCTTGTTTGTTTGCTTCTGTGTGGGTGGGGTGTGGTGGTACAACGAAGCTTTGCATCTCATTCAGGCAACAGTCGGGTCGATTCGTCATCAGTACAGGGCGGCCCAGCGCTTGCACTGCCAGCCGGCAGCCTGGACGTCCATGAGTCCAAAGCGGCCCATGACGCACTCGGTGGCGTCCACCTCGAGCAGGACCTGGCTTACCGACGCCAGCGCCGCGAGGTAAAAGGCAAAGTACAATAGGCCAGCAGTGCCCGCCAGCGCGCGTGCGCGGTACGGACCGCCGCAGCGCGGCTGAAGCGCGTCGCGCAGGACCGGGTACAGCAGCAGGAACCAGACCTGCAGCGCCACGGAGACACCGCAGATGACCTTGACGAGCACGCGCTGGTCGTCAGGCAAGCGGTTCTCCACGAACCGGCTGAGCGCCAGCCCGACAAAGTCGCCGACGATGACGTCGATCGGGTGGTGCCGGCCAGCCGCCACGCGCGCATAGCCCACGCCCAGCGCCCAGATGAGCACGAAGGGCTCCAAGTACTCGGGCAGCCCCAGCATGGCGGCGCCGTGCACGCTGTAAAACAGCCAGTTGAAGGCGTACAGCGCGCGCATCGAGTGGCCAGACGGGAAAGAGTAGCCCTCGCCCACCACGCAGCAGTACGTGTTGTCATACGGCCTGCAGGCCGGCCGCGGCCGCTGAAAGAAGCACTTGAGCACCTGCTCGATCGTCGCGCACACGGCCATGCCGCCGAAGAGGTCCAGGAAGAACTCCAGGTCGCAGGTGAAGTCGGAGCAGCGCAGCGCGTGCGGCCCGCCCAGCGCCACGGCGATCACCGAGGCCAGCACAACCGGCAGGATGAACCAAATCGCCTCATCGCCCGAGATGCTGAGCAGCGCGCACAGCGCCTTGACGGGCGGGTTACGGCGCGTGCCGCGAAACACACGATCGCTGATGTGCTCGTCCCACGCCCAGAACTCGCGCTCCAGGTGGCCCAGGTGTAACCGCGACGCGCCGCGCGCCAGCTGCGCCAGCACGCGCTCCGACGTCGGAACCGGTTTGGTCATCATCGTCGCCTGCTCTTGCGATTGCTTCGCCACGCCGCCCGCCCTCCGCACGTGCTCCACTTTGGCGCCTTTGTTGCCGCGCTCGCGCTGGTTCGGGCTCATCCTCTTGCGCAGCTTAGCGCAGCTTAGCGCAGCTTAGCGCAGCTTAGCGCAGCGCAGGGACGAGGGCCGGGACGGGCCGGGACGGGACCGGCCCTGCCAGCGCTCCACCTCGTCGAAGCCCTCCCCCTTCCTTGTACAAGCACACCCGCTCCCCCGCTCGCTGCGCAGCGCAGCGCAGCGCAGCGCAGCGCAGCGCAGCGCCGGCCTCAGCCGGGCGACGACACCCGAAAGCGCGCGAAGCGCCGCGAATCAACGGCGGCGGCGACGCCCGCGTCCGCGCCCTCCGCGCCTGCGCCCTCACCCGCGCCGCGCCGCGCACGGGCACGCGCACGTCGCACGTCGCACGCGGCCAGCTGGCCCGCCGCGCAGCCGCCGCGCCGCGCCGCGCCGCCCGCCTCCGCCGCGCCGCGCCGCGCCGCGCCGCGCCGCACTGCGCCGCACGGCGCCGCGCCGCGCCGCGCCGCGCCGCGCGGCCGCCGCTCGCGCGCTCGGGTCTGCCGCGCGCGCGCGCGGACCGGGGCCGCCGGAAGCAGTAAGCGTAATGGTGAGCGCGGGCCGGCGCCGCCTCGGCCCGCCTCGGCGCCCTCGATAGGCCGGCGGCCTAAAACGCTCGCACACCCGGTGTGCGCGCGCGCGCCCGGTGCGCGCGCGCGCGCCGCCCGGCTCCGGCTCGGCGGCGTGCCGTCGCTGCCGTGCCGTGCCGTGCCGTGCCGTGCCGGGGGCTCTGACCATTACGCTTACCAGCTAGCTAGGCCCCGGCGCGGCCCGCGGCCCGCGGCCGCGCGCGGGGCGGAGGGGTCGGCGCGCGACGCCCGCCGCGCGCGGCGGCGGGCGCGCGCGCGCAGACGCCGGGCGGATGGGAGCTGAGATTTCAAAAAATGACATCGGTTCTCGCGGGACAGGCAGAGCGAGCAACGCTGTGCTCGGCGGCGGCAGGGGAGCCGCGCCGGCGCGCGCGCTCGGCGCGGGGCGGCGCGAGGCGGCCGAGCAGACGCGGCAGAGCGCAACGCGAGGCGGAGGAGCGCCATGCGGCTGCCACGGGCCGTGGGCGTGGGCGTGGGCGTCGGCGTCGGCGTCGCCGCGGCCGCGGCCGCGACGGCGGGGGCCGCGAGCGAGGAGCTGCCCGCCTGCTTCGACGCGGCCGTCTCGTGCCATGACTGGGCCATGCCGCAGTACGTGTCGAGCGCGGCGTGGGCCGAGGAGTACGATGTCTGGTCCGACTTTGGCCTGTGCAGGCTCGCCGCGCCCGAGGCGGAGGGGGTGGCGCCGACCTGCGCGCGCGCCTGCGGCTTGTGTGAGGCGCAGTGCGTCGACGAGGCGGACGCGAGCCGCGGCGAGGGCTTCTGCGCGGCGCTCCTTGCGGAGAATCCGGGCATTTGCCGCTGCGCCGACGCCAGCAGCGCGGCCTGCGCCGAGCCCGTGGTGGACGACATCTCCGTGCTCTGGATGCAGAATTGGTGCCTCAAGACCTGCTTCGACAGCGGCGCGCTCCCGGCCGCTGCGCCATGCTTTGACCGCTGTGAAGCCGGCGCCCACCCGTGCTCCTTCCCTTTTACCACCGGCGACGGCGTGCAGCGCAGCGCCTGCGTCTCGCTCGATGAGGCGGACGGCCTGCGGCCCACGGAGGCCAGCGTCCACGGCACGCCGGCCGCAAGCGCGGACCTCTTGTGGTGCGAGACCAAGCCCGCGCTAACGCAGGGCCGCGCTGGCCTACCCTGGGCGTACTGCACGTGCACAGAGATTGAGCAAACCTCGGCGCCCACTGCGGCGCCGTCGTTCGGGCCCGTGACCTGGGACCTCGACATCGAGGACAGCTGCCCGAACGCCTCCAACCTCTTCCTCAAGGCAGCCGTTAGCCAATGCAGCCGTGCGAGGAGCACGGGAGAGTGCGAGATCGACCTCAGCGGGCTGTCACTGGACACCATTCTCTGCGACAAGGCCATTCGGGTGCCCAACGGCGGCCGCCTCACGCTGATCGACTCCACCAGGACCGCCGCCTTTCTGTGCGGAGGCAGCGACTTGCCCTCGCCCGCGGGTGGCGCGCTCTTCGAGGTGGGCGAGGGCGCCTCGCTCGCTCTGCGCGGCATCTCGGTGCGGGGCTGCTCGCGAGCCTTCGAGCAAGAGGCCTCCTCGACACTGGAGGTGAGCGACGCTGCTCTTCACGACCTCAGCACCGCCGAGAGCGCGCCAGTGCTGCTCTGGGCCGGCCGCGCCGCGACCACGCTCTTCGAGCGCGTGGCCGTGCACGACAATGTCGGCGTGCTTGCGAGCGCCTTTGCCGCCACGGCGGGCCCCATCAACGCCACCTTCACGGACTGCACCTTCACCAAAAATACCTCGCACCTCGCGGCCGTTTCAGACGTCACCTCCGCGTCCCTAGCCACGACAGACGCCGGAGGCGGTGTCTTCGCACTGGCGGCCGGCCTCCAGGACGAGGTCTTCGCAGGCGGCGCCCTCACGCTTCGCGCATGTACCTTCACACGAAATGTCGCCGCTGGCCACGGCGGCGTGCTGGACGTGGGCAGCGGGATTAGGGCACTCCAGGTGGTGTTTACAAAGTGTACTTTCACGGGCTCCTCCGCCGGGGGCGACGGGGGCGTGCTCCGAGTTACCGGCGTCTCGGCCGCCCAGGTTGAGGCCTTGAGCTACCTGGAGACCCTCGCGGCGGAGCGCGTCCGTGTCGACCTGACCAGCTGCGCTCTCGTCAACTCGACGGCGGCGTCCAGAGGAGGCCTCGCGGCGCTCACGCACAACGGCATCAACTCGGTCGCACTGACGAACTGCAGCGTGCTCGAGGCCCGCAGCGCGACCGGCGGCGTCGTCAGCGTCTACGCGGACCCGAGCGCCGCGCTGGACGAGACAAATGGCCTCACGGACTCGCTCGTCATCCGGAGCAGCTCCATCCGCCTCGCATCGGCTGCCGGTGACGGCGCTGTGGTGCACCTCGAGGGGCCTGCGCGGGCTCGAATCGCGAGCACGCAGATCGACTCGTGCTCCGCGCAGGGCTCGGGCGGTGTCGTGCACGTCGCGGCTCCCGCGGGCGCCAGGGTCGTGCTGGACGCACTGCGCGCGACCAACAACTCAGCGGCCGTCTCAGGCGGCGTCGTCATGGTGGAGACTGGAGCCCTCGTCGCCGTGGAGGCCTCTGTCTTTGCCAACAACAGCGCGGCGTGGGAAGGCGGCGCGATTGGCGCGAGGACCACGGGCCAGACGAACCCGGTGAACCTCACCGTGGAGGGCACAACGTCCTTCGCCAACAACTCGGCTGGAGTGCGCGGCGGGGCCGTGCGCCTGGTGGGTCCTGCTCTTCTCCGCGTGGGCGTCGGGACGAGCTTCACCAGCAACCGGGCGCAGGACGGCGGTGCGGTCGCCGCGGGCCAGAACGTCGACGCTCTCCTCCAGGCCACAGTCCTCGCGTCAAATGCGGCCACCTTGACGGGCGGCGCCGTCTTGCTGCAGGCCGGCGCGGCGCTGCGCGTCCTGGCGGGCAGCTTCCAGGACAACGAGGCAGCCACCCTCGGCGGCGCCCTGGCCGTGGAACCCGGGGCCAAGCTTGAGGCGAGCCGCGGCACGAGCTTCACCCGCAACCGCGTCACGCTACCAGCGCAGGCCGGCGGCGGCGGAGCAGTGGGCGTCGGCAACAAGGATGCGGCGCAAGTCGCGCGCGTGAGCATCGTCAACGCCAGCTTCGATGGGAATGCTGCCATGATGGGCCCCAACGTCTTCGTGGATGACGCAACCGGTGTCAAGTCCGGCGCGTCTTTCGCGTTAGGCGCCTCGGCGGGCCTGCGCTCCGTTTCCAATGCGCTCACGCTAGCGTCGTGCACCATTTTGGACGGGTCCGAGGCGCTCGCCTCGGCGCCGGCGGCGCTCGAGCTGCGGTCGGCCGTGCTCGTGGAGGGCGTGCCGACGTGCGGCGCCGATCTCGGCGCACTTGTTACCGAGGCGCTTGAAGTCCACAGCGGCGGCGTGCTTCCCGCGGTCTGCGCACGACTGGTCGACGCCCTTGGCCAGAGCTGTCGCGTTCCCGGCGAGGCGGCCGTTCAGCTCGCCGTGCATTCTGGGAGCGCCGGCACCGCCGTGGACGTTGTCGCGGCAGAGACCCACGTCGTGGCCGTGGTCCATCAGACGTTGCTGAGAGGCACCCAGGTGTTTGCAGAAGAGGGCGATTACGCGCTGGTGATCGCCCCGGATGCAGAGGCGCACCCGGCGGGCTCGTACTATAGCGCCTCGCCCTTTCGCGCAGCGCTCAAGGTGCGCGTGGTGGCGTGCCCTGAGGGCGCGGTGCTCCTTGAGCACGAGGCCAGCGCCTTCTCGCGATGTGTTGCGTCCGAAAGCCTTGTGCCGCCGGGCTACTACATCCCGGACGTGACGCAGCCACGCGTGGCGGAGATCTGCCCAGCGGGCTCCGTGCGGCCCGCCAACGCGTCGGCGCTGCAGTGCTACGCGTGTGAGCTGGGTTCGGTTGTCTCCGGCGACCGCACGGATTGCGTGCAGTGCGCGGCGCCGTCCACCCTGAGCTGGAATACGACGCGCGACACGTGTGATGCGTGCCCGGCGGGCGCGAGCTGCATGGGGGGCGCCCGTGTCATCCCGCACGCCGGGTACTTTCACGCGTCCATGTACGCGTCCCAATTCTCGGCATGCCCCTTGCCCCGAGCGTGCAGCTACGTGGGACGGGCCGCCCACCTCGACGCTCTGCGTGAGACAAGCGACACAAACGAGAGCGCCGGGTTGTCTGTGGCTGCGCGCACGGCCCCGGCCGAAATTGACGAGGAGTCTGCCTACGTAGCTGCGCAGTGCGATGAAGGCTATACCGGCCCAGGATGCGGCGCGTGCGCGGATGGCTACTTCAAGAACTCGCTCACACAGTGCTCGCAATGCGCGAGCCTGGGCGGCGGGGTTCTCTATGTGGTGGTGCTCGTGGGCGTCGCGCTCGTGCTGGTGGTCGTCCCTGTAAACGCCTTCACGCGAGGGCTCTATGACGAGCGTCTGTGCAGCGCAGTGGTGGCGGTGACGGATCTCGTGCACCAGGTCGCCGTGCTGAGCTCTTGGCGGGTATCGTGGCCGCCCGTCTTCGGCTCCCTTGTGACGGTTGCTGCAAGCGTAAGTTCGGGTGGCCTTGGCGGGACGGCGGCCTGTCTACTGCGCGATACTGCCATCCCAAGCTTCGTCCTGGAGTCGGCCATCGGCATCTACGTCGTGCCGCCCATCCTCTTTGCACTCGTCATCTTGGGCGTCTCGAGGCAGGGCTGGTGCTTTTCATGGCGCGCAGCGCGGCCCAAGATTGGCGCGACGACCATGGCCTTTTGCGCATTTCTGTATCCGATGATGCTGGTTCAGACGGCCAAGATTTTGGTCTGCGTGCACCTGGACGACGACGACCGCGCCGACAGTTTCGCGGGCCGGTATCTGCTGGTGGACACGAGGTACGAGTGTGGCGTGGAGGGCAGCTGGCAGCGTTGGGCCGTGTGGACGCTCGTCGTGCCGTCGCTGACGTGCTACCTGGTGGGTGTGCCGCTGACCATTGTCGTGTACCTGGCGACGGTTGGCGAAGCCCGAGTGGAGCAGGCACGGTCCGTGGAGCGCTTTGGCTTTCTGTACGCGGGTCTACGCGCGGAGCGCTCGTCGTGGGCGCTCTGGCGGCGGATACGTGCTGTGGGGCTGGCGGTCATCGGGCTGGCAGTGCCGGAGGGAGGCTACCAGCCCCTGGCGGCGCAGATCTGGCTGCTGCTGCACGTGCACATGCTCTGGTGGCGAAACCCGCACGAGTCGCGTGTGGCTTTGTACATGGACCTTGTGGTGTGCTGCGGTATGCTCACGGCGACCGTGCTAAGCTCGTGGATGGTAGAGGCGGAGCCGGCCGCCACGGGCACCGGCTTGGCGGCGGAGCAAGCAGCTGACGCCGCGCGGGCGGTGAATGATCTGATCTTTGACGCCTTGCTCAGCACGGTCGTTCTTACGACCGGGGCCATTCTCGTGGCCATGGCGACGCTGCATGTGCGGCAATGCGTGGCGTGCAAAGACGCCGCCGTGGGGTGCTGCGGCACGGGTGCGGCCTACATACGCAAGTGCCCGCTCGTGCACGCGGACGAGAACGAGGAGGGCGAGGCGCGGGCAGCGGACGGGGCCGGGGAGACGCCACCTTCGAGCCCGAGCAAGCTCTTACGCAAGAAGAGGGGCCGACCTCCGCTGCCTCCGCGAGCTCCGGCGCCCCAGGAGGAGGAGACGGAGAGCTGTGACAAGGCTGCGCGCGTGCGGTGGCCTGGTGCCGAGGTTCGTGGCCAGGACGCCTCGGCGGCGATCCTACAGCGAAGGGCGCTGTCGCGCACGCGCAGCCTCTCGGGCCGCAGTCAGGGCAGCAGCTGCGGCGGGACCACGACGGACGATGCTACCTCGCAGACATCGTGCACCGTGCTGGACCTGGTTTAGGTTTGAAGCAATAAAGCAGCAATGCGTATTTGGAGACGGCATCCGTTTGCAGCAATGCGCATTTGGAGATGGCGTCGAGAAAGGGTTTCGTTACGCAGCGGGAAGCCGCCGCAGTCTAGCTGTAAGATATTGATGAAGGCAAAACACCGCAGGCGAACGCACGCGTCAATGCGCAAACGAAGACCGCCATGCCACCCAAGTTTCTCGGCCTGGCTTGGCCTCGGGCGAAGGCGTGCTCTGCTGCCCGCGTGGCGCAGCGAGGCGAAGCGAGGCGAGGAGAGGAGGACTGGACTGGACTGGACCGCACCGCACCGCACCGCACCGCACCGCACCGCACCGCACCGCACCGCACCGCACCGCACCGCACCGACGCATCGCACCGATGCATCGCACCGCACTGATGCATACATACCGGACGGGACGAGACGACGCGACGCGATGCAAAGGCTTCCGCAAAGGCTGCCAAGGCCTCCTTTGCCTCTTCATATTGAAACGTCTAGTCGTTGTGTTCGTAGGCGCGCTGGGCGTGCGAGCCAACGTCGCCCGAGAACATGAGCTTGTAGATGTAGAAGACGAGCATGGCGGTGCTGAGAGCGGCCACGCCGCCAGCCGGCATGAACTTGTCGGTCTCCGAGTAGCGGTCGTACATGAGCATGGCCATGATGAGCGTGAGCACCATGGACACAACCGTGTACGCGTACGTGGGCGAGCGGTAGCGCTTGTCCTGCTGGTTGGTGTTCTCCAGGTACTCCTGGTACGAGGTCCAGCCAATGGCCACCAGCGCGAGCCCAATGCCGCAGCCTGTGCGCGAGTTGATTCGCCTGTCTGTTAGTCTTGATCTTGCTTTCCCTGCACCTCTGCTCCCGCCCGTCTCCCGCTCCCGATGCAGCTGCGCCACGACTACGCTACGTACCGGTGAGTGCCGAGACGACCGAGCCGGCCTTGAAGGCGCCGATGAGGCCGCCCAGCACGAGCAGGCCGCCGTACGGGATGGTCAGGCAGAAGTCGTGCATGGTGATGGCGGCGCTTTGGTCTTCGACCTCGCTCCCTACGCAAGCTCGCTCTCTCCCTCGCTCGCTCGCTCGCTCGCTCGCGCGCGCGCTAGCGGACGGGCGGGCGGGCAGGCGGAGGGCCGGAGCTGCTCTCCACGCAGCGTGCGGCGATCGCGCGGGCAGCGTGCGGGCGAGAGATGCGGAATTGGACGCGCCGCGCCGCGCCAGCTGGCACGCGGCGCCCGCCACGGTGCAAGACCTCCGCTCTGCAGCCTATAGTTAGCGCAAGTACCACTGCAGAGCTCGACCCGGCGCTTCGCTCCGAGCCCGAGCCCGAGCGCTTCGAGCTACGCCCCGGGCTGGGCTCTGCTGCGCCACGCTCTTCTTTTCTACGGGTTTCTTGCGTCGCTGGCGGTCCCGGCGGCGACGGCCTCCAGGTCCAGGTCGCGCTCCAAGCCCAGGAGGTTCGAGCCGCAGGTCTGCCGTGCCGGGCTCATGTTGCGGCTCAAGATGCCCCGGCACGGGGTTGGACTCCTGCGCTGCGCTCTCTGGCTTGCGAGGAGGAAGACGATGAGGCCTGCCGTGAGGGCCACCGGGAGGGGGCAGGTCAGGAGAGGTACAAGGTCGGGCCAACTGGGGAGGCAGGTGCAGCACAGCCGCACGATTTTGGCAAGTGCTCCTCGCAGCGCGCTTGGTTTGTTTTGCATCATCCCAGCTGCCGAAGCAGCGATGACGACTGCAGCCTGTGTCGGCTGACAGCGCACGAAGAGATGGTGGCTGTCCAGGAGGTCGAGCCACCAAGTTATCCGCGATTGACTGACGTTCCGTAAAGCAGAAGCTGCTCCCAGTCAAGTCGCTTGCTCGCTCGCAGCGATGGATGGACGACTCGGAGTGAGTCGCGCTAGCTAGCTTGCTTGCTTACTAGCGCAGAGCGGAGCACTGCACAGCCTGAAGCTGCTGATGATCAGCGCCTGCGCGTACAGAAGTGCGTATAAAACGGAGGCAGTGGCGAGGCCGCGAGTCGTGCGAGGCAATCAAATCCAATCCGGAGCAGCGCAGCGCAGCGCAGCGCAGCGCCACGCAGCGCAGCGCGAGGGCGCAGCGCAAGAGCGCAGCGCAAGAGCCCGGCGCAGCGCCGCAGCTGGCAAGCGCGCGGCGCGGCAGAGGGCGGCGGCGCGGCGGCCGCGGGGAGGATGCTGCGCACGGCGGCCGCGCGGCTGGGCGGCGCGGCGCGGGCCGCGGGCGGCGCGCGGGCTGCGGCGCGCGTCGCGGTCGCGCCGGCGGCGCGGCGCGCGGGCGGCGCGGCGCCGGCGCGCGCGGGCAAGGCCTGGGCGGAGTTCGCGGAGTTCTCGCGCAGGCCCACGGCGCCCGTGGGCGTCGCGGCGCGGCCCATTCACCTGGCGGCTGCGGACGGGCCCGTGGCGCAGCTCGACTGGTCGCTGCTCGACGGCGTCGTGGCGGGCTGCTTCCAAGACGGTAAGTACCACTTCATCCGGGATCGATAGCGCGGGCTATCGTGCGCTCGCGGGGGCCGGCTCGGCCGGGCATGCAGGCAGCCACGCAGGCACGCAGGCAGGCAGGCAGGCAGCGTGAAGTCGGGCTCCCCTCCCCTCCTCGCCGGCTTGCCTGAACACTTGCCTGTACGCCTGGCTGCCAGGCAGCCATGCATGCTTACGACTGGCCGCCGCGACCCCGCGCCATCTGCCCGCGAAAATAGCCCATTGCGCACTCCAAGCCATTTCCTCCCCGCCCCTCCCGCGTCCTGTTCCTGCTCCAGGACGCGGAGAGATACGAGGCCAGGGCCGCCAGGCTGTGGCCAAAGAAGAGAAGAAAAGAAGCAGAAGAAGAAGAAGAAGAAGAAGAAGAAGAAACTCTAGAGACAAGCAAGACGTGCCGGCTAACGGAGCCCGCCCACGCGCACGCGCAGAGTTGTCGGCCGGCGGCGCGGCTGCGGCCGCGGCGCTCGAGGCGGCGCTGGGGCCGTCGGCGCCGGCGCAGCTGCTGCAGCAGCTGCAGCGCGAGTGCGAGGCGGCCGGCTTCGCCGGCAAGCCGGGCCAGACCCTGCACCTGCGCCTGCTACGCGAGGATAAGAGTAAGCACGGTCCTTCCCATGTCCTTCTGGTGGGCCTCGGGCGCGCCGAAGCCTTTGGCAGCGCCGCGGTGCGCGCGCTGGGGCTCGCGGCGGCCGGCGCGCTGCCGTGGTCCTCGCTCGACAAGGTCGGCTTGGTGGTGGCGGGCGAGAACGCCCCGCGCGCGCTGGGCGCCGCCGAGACGAGCGCGCTCGTGTCCGCGGTGCTCGCGAGGGCGCCGCCCGACCTGCGCTTCCTGTCGGCGCGCGCACTCCGTGCGCGGCCGGACGCTGGCGCGCCGCGCGACACGGCCGTGGTGGTGGCCGGCGCCGACGCCGGCGGCCTCTCGCAGGGCGCTGCCGTGGCCCGCGGCGCACGCACGGCGCTCGAGCTCGTGAACGCGCCGCCCAACGTGGCCAACCCGGCGGGCCTGGCGGACGCCGCCGCTCGCATCGCCGAGGGCTCCGAGCTCATGGAATGCACCGTCCTGGACGAGGAAGCCTGTGCGCGCTTCGGCGATCACGGCATGCACCTCTTCTTGGGCGTGGGCCGCGGGTCCGAGCACTCCCCGCGCCTGATCCACCTGCGCTACCGCTCGCCTGAGGTGGCGGCTGGCCAGGAGCCGGCGCGCCGCGTTGCCATCGTCGGTAAGGGCGTCACCTTCGACTCGGGCGGCTACAACCTCAAGGTGGGCGAGGCCAGCATGATCGACGTCATGAAGTTCGACATGGGCGGCGCCGCCGCCACCCTCGGCGCCGCCGAGGCCGTGCTGGCGCTGCAGCCCAGCGGTCTGCAGGCCGACTTCATCGTGCCGGCCTGCGAGAACCTCGTGTCGGGCCGCGCGCTCCTCCCGGGCGCCGTTCTCACCGCCTCGGACGGCACCACGGTGGAGATCAACAATACGGACGCCGAGGGCCGCCTTGCGCTCGCCGACGCGCTGCTCTATGCCCAGGCTCAGGGCGCGCAGGAGGTCGTCGACGTCGCCACGCTCACTGGCGCCTGCATCGTGGCGCTCGGTGACGAGACCGCCGGCCTCTTCGCCTCCTCGCCGGCCTATGCCGATCTGCTGCTTGCCAGCGCGCGCGACGCCGGTGAGAACCTTTGGCACATGCCGCTGCAGCACAGCTACGCCAAGCAGCTCAAGAGCTCCATCGCGGACCTCAAGAACACCGGCTCGCGCGCCGGCGGCGCCATCACGGCCGCCCTCTTTTTGCACCGCTTCATCAACCATGACAAGGTCTCCTGGGCGCATCTCGACATTGCCGGCCCCGTCTGGGACGCCTCGGCCGCCACCGCGACGGGCTTCGCTGTGCCCACCCTTGTGCAGCACCTGCTTGCGGCGCCCAAGAAGTAAGGAGGCGAAATGCAGCGAACAAGCGAAGTTGAAGCAAGTTACAGACACTTTATCTTGTTGATTGACGATTGCCGTGACGGGCCTGCCAAGCGAGCAAATCACGAATGTGAGTTGGACCCCGTTCGGGCCCGCGTTCGTTATCGCTCTCGGCTTGCTTCGCGCCCGAGATCAAACTGGTCACTGCCTTCGCGCTGGCAGCAGATGGGCAGTTTTTGCCGCTCGGCGGCACCCTCGCTCCAGCAGATTGTAGTTGTTCAATTCGCAACCACCATCAGGGGTGATCGTGCAATGACCCTGCCAAGCTCACTGCATACTCAGAGTCCAAAGAATGCAAATCACAGAGTTTACCAGTTTCGACTATCCTTCATGACCCCGTCGAGCTTGCTTCGCGCTCAAGACACGTCGTGTAAGCGCTTAGGAGGTCGCGACCCACGCGCGAGCTGGCCGACGACGTGAAGCGCACGCTAGCGGCCATGGTCTCCACCGAGATGAGGTCCATGCCGCGCGGCAAATAGAAGAAGCCGTCCTCGCCCCACGCAGCGCCCCAGGAGTTCTGGATGCGCCACACAGGTACGCGTGCGCCCTTGACCTCCAGGACGTCCCAGCCCACCAGCAGGACGGCATGGTTGGTAGCCTGCCAGAAGGAGTGCTCTCCGCGCAGCGTCGCGTTGGCTGCGTCCCAGAGCGGCGCGAAGACGCCACGCTTGTACACCTGAAGTTCGGCCGGTGCCTGAATCGCGACACTCACGGGGCCGTACGCCAGCAGGTCCACCATGATGGATGCCATGTCGCCCGAGTACCCGTAGTGGCCCTCGCCGTAGGAGAGGTTGTGCGCAAAGTACCGCGGGCACGGGCTCTTGCTGAAGAGGTCGCAGGCGCCCGACTCGGCCGTGTACGGGACACAGCTCGCACTGGGCCAGCCCTGCGCATAGCCGTCAAAGCCCGCCAGGATCGAGTAGCCGCCGTGGCAGCCCTGGTTCACGTACGAGCAGTCCAGCACGCTCTGCGGCGAGAGCTCGACATCCAGAAGAGCCGCGTCGCCCGCAGCAGCCGTCCGGCACGCCTCGTCCGGGTGCTGTGCGATGCGCAAACGCGCCGTGGCCGACTGCGCCGTGGCCATCGAGTAGCACGACCCGCAACGCCCCTGGTCCTGCGCCGGCGCCACCACGCCCGGGCACTTGGTCAGCTCTGCGTCCGTCCAGTCGAAGCGCGCCGGCAAGTGCTTCACGGCGCACATTGTGGCGCGCGCCGCGTGCTCCATCTCGGGCGTCGACTCGGCGACCGTGAACTCCGGCGCGTGGTTCAGCACCTCGCGCTCCAGCGACACGCGCTCCGCGTGTCCAATGCCCTCCGCCGCCACCGAGAGCGCGCCCGAGCCGACGGCGCCGCGTGAGCGCGCAATCGAGCCGTAGCGCGACGCGAAGCCCTCGCCTGTGCGCATGACCGCGAAGTCGCGCTGGTACGCCTTGACCATGGAGGCGGACCGGGAGTTCGCCTCGAGACCCATGCGCAGCAGCGCGTGCTCATACGAGTCGCTCAGGAACACCGAGGCCGCCTCGGTGCTGGCCTCCCAGCCCAGATTCAGCGCGTTGAGCTGCTCAACGAAGGACTCGCTGATGACCACCTCCGAGGAGAGAAAGTCTTCCAGCGCGTCCCGCGCCCCAGCGTCTGCGCGCGCGCGCACGCGCGCGCGCACCTGGGCCGCCGTCTCCACCTCCGTCTGCAGCACAAGCAGATTTGGGCTCACCACGGGCTCCTCGGCTGCGTCTGCGGCATGCACCTGCGACGAGTGCGCCGCACCGCTGCCCCCGACCTTGCGACCGACGAAGCAACCACGAAAGTACCGACCGTCGTCGCGCAGCACCTGGTCGCCGCGCGTCGACCAGACGCCAGAGATGGTTTCCCCGCAAAGTGACTCGTAGGCTGCCAAATTGTGCAGGTCCGGGTACAGGCCGCTCAGGTCGGAAGACATGGTCCCGCCCTTGGGCAAGTACCGAAAGAACCCCACATATTTGACGTCCACGCCGTCCAGCGTCGTCGAAAGCAAGAACCCCTCGTCGTAAACCATCGTGAAGCTCACCGGGGCGCACGTCGGCTCCTGCGCCGCGCGCGCGCACAGGCCTTGCTCGGCCGCCGTTGCGCACAAAAAGGCATCCGTCCCGTTCGCGTGCGGCGCGCACAGCGTGTACGAGACCACCTCCACCTCCTTCTGCTCGTCCGCGTCCAGGCGGTCGTACCACCACTCCTCGTACCTGTCGCGCGCGCGCATGCTCGTCGTGAAGTCATCCGGCCTCGCGTGGCCGCAGACCTCCTTCCCGGCGTGCAGGTCCACGTAACCCGGTGCCGTCACTTTGAGCTCCCAGGCGCCCAGGAACTCGTCGCCCAGGCAGTGCACCGGCAGGTCGCCCTTGGCCCCCAGCAGCGCGCCAGCGAGCACGCCCGCCAGCACGCCCGCCGCCGCGGGCAGCGCGACCCTGGCCGGGGACCGCCTCGCCGCCATGCGCGGCCTCGCCATGCCGCCTGCTCGCCGCGCTCCTGCCGCCCCGGCCGGGGCGCCGCCCCCGCCGCCGCCGCCGCCGCCGCCGCCGCCCGCCGCCGCCCGCCGCCGCCGCCGCCGCGCGGCTGACCGGTTTGCCGGCGCCGCGCCGCCGCGACGGGTACGCGGCCGGCGCTCGCCTCCAACTCGGACTCGGACTCGGACTCGGACCAGGACCAGGACCAGGCGAAGGCGGCGGGGCAGGACCTCCTCGCGCGCCTCGGCAGCTCGCCGGCAGGCGCCGGCAGGCCGTGCTGGGCGGGCTGAGACCGGGCGAGCGCACGCGCCGCTCGGGCTCGGCCTGGAGGCGTCCGTGGTCTCTGCTGGCGGCGTCCGAGTCCTTTTGGAGCGAGCAGTGCAGGGGGTGATGGGACGTAGTACTACGCTTGATGAGGCTGCTTGGCTGGCCGAGAAGATCTTTTAGCATGGACTTTACTTTAGTTCGCACCGGCACTCGCCGGGGGTGGGGCAGGCGTGGCGGAGAGAGGTGAGGGTGCTGGCGAGCACGTGGCTCGCTGCCGCTTGATGATGGGCTGTGCGCGAGACGGCCTTGTGCTTTATGCGCGATTGGGGGAGCATTCATCATCTCAGATCGCCGGCTTTTTACTTTCGACAATTCGCCAGCCATCCGGCCGCTGACGTTCCGGGGCACCGGTTTGTCGCCTCCCTCAGCAAGAGGTAAGCAAATGCAGTGTCTCTCTTCAAGTTGAACATTGTTCCGAAAAAAAGAAAAGAAATGGTTATGCGAGCACGGAGGGCCTGACGCTCTGACAGTGAGACATCTCTGCGCGCGTCCGCAGCGTACGACACCGGGCGGTTTCCGCGCGCGTTCGCAGCGCCCGGCCCCGATCGTATCGCCTGGCGCAGCGCAGCATGGTGTCCTATCTTCACAAGCTCCACTTGCATGAAGTCCCACTACCAAGGCATCGCAGCCGGTCCTGCTACATTCGCGCAAGGCCCCGTGCCTTGCGAATGCGCCCAGCAGAGACGAGCCCCGGCGCTGGCGCCCTGCATTTTCACATTCCCCATCGTAACGGCCTCACGCACCGCATCGAGGCGCTGCAAAGCGTCAAGTTGAAGATGGAGCAGGCGCAGGAGCGCTACGGGTGCCAGGCGTTCTGGGAGCGCGAGCACCGGCGGCGCGCGGAGCTGGGGCGCACGGCGCAGGACGCGGAGGCGGAGCGCGCAGAGGAAGCGGACGCGCAGCGCGAGCTCGGGGGCGGCGGCAGCGATGCGGTGGCTCGGCGCGAGCTAGCGCCCAAGAAGCGGCGCGAGCGGCGAGCGCGAGAGGGCGAATGGTACGTGGAGCCCGAGGAGGTGATGAACATCTTTGAACTCTTCGTCAAGGAGGACTCGCAGGACGAGCCGGTGCTGCAGCTGGGCTGCGGCGTGTCGCGGCTGGCCGAGACCTTGTGGAAGCGTGGATGGACCAACCTGACGTGCGTGGACGCGAGCAGCACGGCCATCGAGCACGTTGCGATGCGGGACGCGCACCTGCAGGGCGTCAAGCACCACTGCGTGGATTGCGAGGACCTGAGCGCCTTTCCGGACGCATCCTTCGGGTACGTGATCGACAAAGGCTTGCTGGACGCGGTCTTCACGTCGCTAGGTGGCGTGCGCAAGGTCTCGCGCGTGCTGGCGGAGGTCTCGCGCGTGCTTCGGCCGGGCGGCACCTACGTGTGCATCTCGTGCGCGCCACGCCATTGCCGGCTACCGCACCTGATGCGGCCCGAGTTCGACTGGGCCGTGGACAGCGTTGGCGTGCCCTATGGCGCGGGTTACACGGCCTTTGCATGCCAGAAGCGCAGCTACCACCTCGAGTGGTTCTTCCCGGACGCCGGCGCGCTCAAGCGCGCCAAGCAAGCCGGCGTCCCGTACCGGCTGCCCATCCGGTGAGGCACGCCCGCAGCAGCCTGACAGTCGCAAGGGAGCCTCACAGGGACGGCCCGCGGCCGCGGCCGCCACGCCCACGGCCGCCGCGGAAGCCGCCGCTGCCACCGCGCCCACGGCCGCGGCCGCCCCGAAAGCCGCCGCTGCCGCGGCCGCCGGCCGCCTCGTCGCGCAGACGGCGGCCATCGGTCTTGGCCCACTGGCGACCAGAGGCGTCGCGAAAGCTGGCCTTGGGCCGGCCGCCGCCCTCGACGTCCGCGTCGACGCGGACGACGCGCTCGCCGACGTGGAGCGGCTCCTGCAGCGCCAGCGCCGCCTTGACGGCCTCGCTGGAGCCAAAGTGCACGTAGCCGAAGCCCTTGGCGCGGCCGGTGTGGTTCCAGCGCGGCAAACGAACGTTCTTCACGGTGCCGAATCGCGTGAACGCCTCCTCCACCATGTCCTCGTCCGCATCGTACGGGAGGTTCTTGACGAAGAGCGTCGTGCACGTCGTCGGCACCTCTTCCGCAGGCCGGCCGCCCGCGCCGGGCGCCGAGGACCCGCGCGCATGCGCCTCCGTCACGCGCAGGTACCTGCTGCCCATCTCGTGCCGGTCGAGCTGCGCGATGCACGCGTTGAGCTCCTTGCGCGACCCGTAGTCCGCATGCCCGTAGCCGCGCAGCCGGCCCGAGTCATTCCACCGCGGCAGCCGCAGGTCCTGCAGCGCGCCCGGCTTGGAGAAGAGCGCCCACAGGTCGTCCGCGGACGCCTCAAACGGGATGCCCTCAATGTAGGCCGTAAACGTGTCCTGATCCTCCTCCTCTTCCTCCTCTTCCTCCTCCTCCTTGGCCTTCTTGCTCTTCTTCTCCTCCTTGGCGCTCTTCTTGCTGCGCTTCGTCGGCCTCGCCTCTTCCTCCTCCTGCTCCTCCTCCTCGCTGCTGCTGCTGCTGCTGCTGCTGCTGCTGTCGTCGCTCTCTCCGCCGTCCTCGTCGCTGTCCTGGGCGCGGCCCTTGGCCTTGTGCTCCTCCTCCAGCAGCTCGGCCTCGTCCTCGGCGGCGCCGCGCAGGCGCTTCTTGGCCATGGTCTCCGCCGCCGCGCCTCCCCGCCGCCGCCGCCGCCGCCGCCCGCTCGCCCGCCGCCCGCCGCCGCGCGCGCCGCTCCGGTCTGACGCAGCGGCGCTTGGCCACCAGCCGCCCCGCCGTATAGAACGCGCGTACAGTACCTCGCGCGGCGGTAAAAGACGGCGGCCGGGCGCGCCCCGCGCGGCTCGCCAAACCCGAACTCCGCGCGCAGGCAGGGGCAGAGCGGCGGGGCGCGCGCGCGGGCGCGCGGGCAGAGGCGTCGGCCGCCGCAGGCCGGGCCGGCCGCGCGAGCCAGCCCGCGGTGCCCCGGCGCCGGCGCCCGGACGGCGGCGAGCGAGCTCCCGCTGCCCAGGGACGCCCGCGAGGTGCAGCGAGCACAAGCCGGAGCTGGAGCTGGAGCTGCTGCTGCTGCTGCTGCTGCTGCTGCTGCGCGAAGTGCAGGCCGGGATCATGCGCGCTGGGTGGACGCTGGCCGTCGGGCTGGCCCTGGGCGCGACTGCGGCTCTGGCGAGCGCGCAGCAAGAGCTGGACCAAGTGGCGCACCTGCATGTGTACGAGCATGAGGACAGGGCGCAGGCGCGGCCGGAGGCGGCCGCGGAGGGCGAGGACGAGGGCGAGGGCGAGTACGAAGCGGCGAGCGGGTGGGTCGCGCTGCAACAGCTGAGCGTGCTGTGCTTCGCCATGATGCTGGGCGCCTTCGGAGCAGGCATCGTTCCGCTGCACGTGACGTTGAACCCGCGGCAGCTGCGGTCGGTGAACGCGCTGGCGACCGGGCTCTTCATCGGCACGGCGCTGGCCATCATCATCCCGGAGGGTGTGGAGGCGCTGTATGACGGCACGCAAGTCGACGACGCGCACGCGCACGCGCACACGCACCAGGGCTCGGTGATTGGGGCCGCCCTGCTGACCGGATTTTTGCTCATGTTGTGCCTGGACCACGCGCTGGGCCAAGGTCACGGCCACGGTCACGGACACGAGCATGACGCCTTCGAAATGCAGAGCAAGGTGAGACAGCAACGACTGGGCGGTACCGCAGCAGGGGAAGAGGTGGACGAGGAGGGCGGCTTCCTGGGCAGCGAGGGTAGCAGCGGGGTTCTGGCGGACCAGGACGGGCCGGGCGTCTTCCGGCGCGCTGACTCGGAGGCGCCGTCGCAGCTCCACCGTGCCAAGAATGCGGTGAAGCGCCGGCAGACCATGACGCTGGGGCTCTTGGTGCACGCGGCTGCAGATGGGATCGCGCTGGGCGCCACCAAGGCGGCGCCCAAGGGCCGTGGCTGGCGGCACGTGGAGCTCATCGTGTTCTTCGCCATCATGATGCACAAGGTGCCGGCAGCCTTCGCGCTGAGCGTGTACCTGCGTAACACGGGGCTGGACCTGGAGGCGGTGCGGCGCAACGTGGCCTATTTCGCTCTAGCGGCGCCGCTGAGCGCGCTGGGCGTCTTTCTGCTCATCGACCACGACTTTGGCGGCCTCGGCGCACTCTCGCCTGCATCGCTGGGTTTTGGCCTGCTCTTCTCCGCCGGCACCTTTCTCTACGTCAGCCTGGTGCATGCGCTGGCGGAGCTGCCGCACAGCGACAAGGGCGTGCTTGACCGCAACGAGCTAACAATCGTCGTGGTGGGCAGTCTCCTCCCGCTGCTGGCCACCATGGGCCACAGCCACTGAAAAAAAAAAAAAAATCAATCTTTCCAAGCAACAGTGAACACTTGTAGAGGGGGGGGAATGACTTGGTATTTGGATCGGGCATCAGGCATCCTCGGTGCCAAAGTAGCGGTCGCCAAAATCGCCGAGGCCTGGCACGATAAACTTGTCGTCGTTGAGCCCAGGGTCGACGGTGAGCGTCACGACGCGGACGTCCGGGAAGGCCTCGGCGACCGCCCGCAGGCCAGTCGGGCACGAGATGATGTTCAAGAAGGTGATGCGCGAGGGCTGCACGCCGGCGTCGGCCAACACACGAATGGCACGAGAGGCGCTGCCACCCGTTGCGAGCATCGGGTCGCAAAGGATCACGTGCTGGCGTGTGATGGAACGCGGCAGCTTGGCGTAGAGCAACTTGGCGCGCTTCTCCGGGTCGGCCTCGTCGCGCTGAATAAGGATCTTGGCGGTGCTGGCGCCCGGGTGCAGGCGGCGAACGGCCTCGGCGAGGATATCGCCCGAGCGCACAACGCTCACGATGCAGAGCTCCTCGCCGCGCGGGCCTTCCAGCCCTCGCACCGACCCGCACGGCGTCTGCACGTCCACCTCTCGCACCAGGTGGTCCTGCGCCAGGCCCTCCTCAGCCAGCAGCGTGCATGTGCGGTCCGCGCAGCTCGCAAAGGTCGCCCTGTCTGTGCTCGCATTGCGCAACGTGCTCAGCCTGTCCGCGCGCGTCGCCACCGTCAGCCACCTTCGCCGCGCCATTCCCATGCCCACCACCGCCAATTTCATCTCCAGTTCCATCTACAGCACCGCACCCTGCGCCTGCTGCGCCTGCTGCGCCTGCTGCGCCTGCTGCGCCTGCTGCGCCTGCTGCGCCGCCTCGCGGCCTCCTTGTCAACTTACAGCACGCACGCCGCCGCGCTCTGCACGACGCGCACCGTCGCGGGCAGCTCCGCGTTGTCGCCCATGGCCTCCGCCGCCTCCGGCCCGGCTGCCGGGCGCGCGCGGAGAGGGGCCGCCGGCGGGCGCGAGGCGCGTGCGGCCTTCGCCTCCGCCGCCGCCGCGCCGCGCCGCGCCGCGCCGCGCCGCGCCGCGCCGCGCCGCGCGAGCGGAGTCGTTGCGGTCCTAGCCGTCGTCCTTCCTCGCTCGCCGACCTCGAGCTCTCGAAGTAAGTTAGTAGAGAGCTAGCTACTAGCTAGCAGTCCCGCTCCCGCTCGCGCTTGCGCCCGGAGCGGCGCGGCGCGGCGCGGCGCGGTGCGGTGCGGCGCGGCCTCCCGCCCCCCCACCCCCCTTCCCCGCGGCCCCGCGCCCGCGCGCACGGAGAGCCCGAGCAGGGCGCGGCAGTCGCGTCGCGGTCGAGATGCGCGGCACGGCGGCGGCGCGCGTGGGCGACGTGGAGCGCGGCGATGGCGCCGGCCTGCTGGGAGCGGCGGACGTGCGGCCGGCGGCGGCCGGCGGTGAGGCGGCGGCGGGCGCTGACGGCGCCGCCAAGGCGCCCCGCGGCGGCGCGATTGCCCGCACGTACAGCGTGGTGGAGATGGCCGTGCTCTCAGCGATCTTCCTGCTCTCGGGCCCCATGCTCATCATGAGCAACAAGTTTATCCTCAAGACACTGGAGTTCAAGTTCCCGCTCACGCTTACTCTCATTACGCTCATCTTCTGCAGCCTGGTGACCTGGGTCTTCGTGCTGTGGCGCGGCACCACCCTGCGCCACGCGCACCTCATCACCCGCGAGTTCTACATATACCGGATTTGCCCAATAGGGGCGCTCTCCGCTGGGTAAGTCTCCACTCGTGCACTCATGCGCGCGAGCACTCGCGCGCAGCAAGGCTCGCGCCGCGACTGACGAACGCTCTCTTCTGCCCCTGCGCTTGCCTGCCCCGCTCCACCCACAGCACCATCGTCCTCGGCATGGCCAGCTATCTGTTCCTGACGGTGGCTTTTGTGCAGATGCTCAAGGCCTTCACGCCGGTCATGACGCTGGGCGGCCTCGTGCTCTTCGGCCTGGCCAAGCCCTCCTGGCGCATCGTGGTGTCCGTGCTGGTCATCTGCATCGGCACGGCCATCGCCGGCGCCGGCGAGCTCAACTTCAGCGTCATTGGCATGGCGTGCATGCTGCTAGCGCAGTCCTGCGAGGCGCTCAAGCTCATCTTCACGCAGGTCGTCTTGCAGAACCTTCGCTTCGACCTCGTGGAGACGCTGTACTATATCACGCCCACAAGCGCCGTCTTCGTCTTCGTTTGCGCCTTGCTCTTTGAGTTCCCGTACATGACCTCGGAGCACTGGGCGATTCTGGCGTCTCACAAGGGCGCCTTTTTCCTCAGCTGCGTCTTCGCCATTGCCACCAACGTCATCAACACCTTCGTCATCCAGTTCAGCAACGCGCTCGTGCTCAAGCTCGTCGCCACGGCGCGCAACGCCGTTCTCGTGCTGGTCAACGCCGCCTTCTTGGGCGAGATTGTCACCTCGCAGCAGTTCTTCGGCTACTTCATCTCGCTCGCGGGCTTTATCGCCTACAACTACATTGGCTACGTCGACAAGAACAGGAGTGGCCCATCTGAATCCAAGGCCGGAAAGTGATTGCACACGCTCCAGAAAACGAACTTTGCTTTGGTACATGTGTGTGTGTGTGGGTGTTCCTTTGACCTCCTTGCGCGCGCGCGTGCTTTGCGTCCATGTTTAGATGAGGCGATCCAGGCTATCGTCGCCCAAGAGGTCCTCCTGTTGCGAGAGCGGCTTGGCCTCCGCGTCGGCGAGCACGCCCGAAAATGAAAAGTCGCGAGGCCAAAAGCCTGTGGACAGGCCCGTAAAGGACCGCGAGAGCGAGCGCGAGCGCAGCGGCTCCGCGCCGGGGCTGATGGTCGACTCGGACAGCCACGTCGGCTTGCGGAAGATCATAAACCTCGAGCACGGTGAGGCGGGCGGCGACGCGGGCCGGTTGCCCACGTCGAACGACGACAAATTCCCCAATCGCGAGTCCTCGAGCAGCGAGCTCGCGCTCGAGGCGAACGACGCGCTCCGCGTCAGGCTCGCGCGGTGCTCCGAGGCAGCCTCGTCATCCACCGTCCCCTGCGCGGTGGACTGCCCTTCCTCGTCCTGCTCCCCACGCGTCCGCGCTGCCAGCGTCTTCTCGATCCTCGCGCTCAGCGCGGCGAGCCGCACGCCCCTGGCGCCGTGCACCACATCAAAGCAGCGGATCACCTCGCCTTCCAGCGCCTCGTCCGTGTACCGCGGCACCTTGATTGCCCGCGCCTGGCGTTCCTCCCCCGCGCCCTCGCCCTCTCGTGCGGCCTTGCGCTTCCTGCTGCTGGCCTCCTCGTCCTCCGCCACGTCGTCCTCCGCCACGAAGACGGCGTCCTCGAGCGCCCTGAACCTCGCCTGGAGCGCGCAAAAGGCCACGTCGAAGGCCGCGTCGCGCCGCTCCGCGCGCCGCCGCTCCACCGCCTCCGCGCGCGCCTCGGCGCGCGCCTCGCGCACGCACCGCGTCGCACTCGTCATTTGCTCTGCGCTCGTCGGGCCGACCCGGGCTCGTCCGCCTGCCAGCGCCGCGCTCTCGGCCGCGCCGCGATCGACCGCGCTGCGCCGCGCTGCCCCGCGCCGCGCCGCGCCGCGCCGCGCTGCCGCTGCCGCTGCCGCTGCCGCTGCCGCTGCCCGCTGCCCGCTGCCCTCCCCGCGCGCGCGGCTCGCGCCTGCGTCGGCGGCGTCGGCGGCGAAGGCGAAGGGGTTCTGCTGCTGCGAGCGCGGCGAGAGCGGCGAGCTAGGGTCCGGTTGCCCGCGTTTGAATCGCGTTCTCTCCCGGGGAACAACCTGACCGGACCCTAACCGGGCCGCCGAGAAGCGCGAGGAGCTCGACGAGTGCGGAAGGAGGAGAGCCTGAGGAGACTGGCCTGCGGAGGCATAGCTGCGCGAAAGGCGGCCTGGCAGTGCTTGCAAAGAAGAGGAACTTGACGTCTTCGGCGCGCTGGTGATGGTTGTAAACTTGACGTGGACTCAGATGAGGT
The DNA here is from genome assembly GCA_013306675.1 of Thraustochytrium sp. TN22. Lineage (NCBI taxonomy): Eukaryota > Bigyra > Thraustochytrida > Thraustochytriidae > Thraustochytrium > Thraustochytrium sp. TN22. The sequence continues at coordinate 165,869 of JABLUY010000001.1, read as the reverse complement.
CGAATGCATGATGGAGGGTGGGCTGGCGGTCTCTGATCGACGTGAGGTCTCCGAAAGATGGCATCGAGAGGGAGTCTGAGTCTCGCGCGTGGGAAAAGCTTGGTTAGCTAATAAAAAAAGAAATAGGTCCCCCGCCACGAAGCGAACGTCCCGGTGCGACACGAAGCGTAACTTTACTCTCACTCGCCAGCGGGCCCCACGAAGCATAGCGCGGTCGTTCCAGCGCTTCCAGCCGGCAGAGCCCGAGCCGGCAGAGCCCGTCGTACCCCACCAAGAAGGCGCCCACCAGCGAGTTGATAGCATTGCCGAGCGCGCGAGCCTGGCCACGACGACTCGGACAAACGTTCATCGCTGCGAGTTTGTGGAGCCTGACCGGCGCGGCGGAAGCGGCGGGGCAGCGGCGGAGCGTCGGCGCCCGCTCTTGCGCTCGCGCCCGCGCTCGCGCCCGCGCCCGCGCCCGCTCTTGAGCCCACTCGCACGCTCCCGCGCAGGGGCGAAGCGCGGCGGCGGCCATGGACCTCGTGCAGCGCGCGCGGCACCTGGTGCTGGACCCGGACAACCCGGGCGAGGTGGTGAAGGACGACCAGCTGAAGCATGCGCTGCGCTTGGAATGCCAGCGGCTGTCGGGCAGTCCGAACATGACCCGGTTCCCCGGGTCGCAGCCCATCTCCCTGCTGCGCGAGCACATGAGCGAGCTCACGGACAAGCCGTGGATGGTGTGCGAGAAGTCGGATGGCGTGCGGTACCTCTTGCTGATCCACCGCATCAACTTCGTGGTGCACCACCCGCCGGCGTGCTGGAGCAAGGTACTGGGCGCGCAGGTCGGGTCCTGCTACCTGGTGAACCGCAAGTTCGAATTCCTGGCCATCCCGTCGGTGGACGCCATGCTGGGCGAAAGCCTGCTGCGCAGCCTGGATGGCACGCTGCTGGACGGCGAGTTGGTACGCGATGAGGTGCCGGTGCCGGACTCGGAGCTGCCGCCGGCGCCCGAGGGCGGTGGCGACGAGCCGCCGCCGCGGCCGCTGCGCCCGCAGGCCACCTTTCTCATTTTCGACGCGCTCAGCGTGCGCCAGCACTTCGTGGGCGACCTGGACCTCTTCGACAGGATGCGCGCCGTGCAAGGCGAGTTCATGTTCCGCGTGCGCGCCGGCCCTGTGCCGCCCGGTCCCATCGTGCCTTGCGTCTTCACGCTCAAGCAAATGTACGCCACAGGGGACGTGGAGTTCGTGCTCAAGAGCGTCATCTCCAACCTGCCGCACGAGAATGACGGCCTCATCTTCACGCGCATTGACAAACCATACAAATGCGGCAAGACCACCGACATCCTCAAGTGGAAGCCGCGCCACCTCAACTCGGTCGACTTCGAGGTCAGCGTGCTCTGGGGGCTGAATGAGCGCGGCGACCCGGACTGGCGCTACTGTTTCCTCAAGGCCGCCAAGTTTGGCAGCAGCATCGACTGGGCGCCTATTTGGCTCGATGAGGAGCAGCATGACTATCTCAAGCAAAAGTACGGCGGCAAGCCTGCCATCATCGAGTGCGTCCTCGACGACGACTGGTACCGCTACGTGCCGCCGCAAGATCAGTCCGTGCCATGGACTGCTGCACAGCGGATTGCGGGCCAGGCCTGGAAGTTTCTGCGTGTGCGCGAGGACAAGTTGATCGCCAACGACATTAAGACCGTCCAAGGTGTGCTTGAGAGTATCAACTCTGGCATTGTCGACTCCACCCTCATTTCGGCGCTCGGTAGGCCGCCCCGCGGCCGCCCACGCGCTGGCTCTGAATAAAAAAAAAGTATACCTTTGTCTTGCAAACCCGCGCAATGAGGCGAGAGTACACGAGTGCACGTGCACGTGCACACAATCTTTTCTCAAAGAGTCGAGCTGCGTTCAGCTGCTCTAAAAAAAATTAGCGCTCGCTCGCTCGCTCGAGCTCGCTAGCTAGCTGGCCAGCTACAGAGCGGTCTCGCTACTCGCACTATCTGGAAAGTTTGAGAGCGTTCAGCTGCCCGAGGCTACCACCACACTTCGCCCAGATCCAAGAATTTGCTCAGAAATGAACGCCTACAACACTGCGAATTCCATCTGCGCTGCGCTGCATTGGGAGCACCATCTTCCTTCCCAGCCTCTTGCTCTGACAGCGGGGAAGCTCTCGTTGATGTGAACCCGAGCAAGGCTTTTTGCTCGCCACAGCTCAAGTAGCTTTTAGCTTAGCATTGCTCAAGGGCATCTTGCGCCACTGCGGCGGGTTGGCCCTTGGGCCTGGAACCGGTGGTGTCCTCACTGCTTCTGTTCTCGACATCCGCAATATCGCCCCTGGAGTCCGGCCGGATCAGGGACCCGCCGTTGTGGTCGTCGTCGCCGTGCTCCTTTTGCTTGCCACCACTGGCGCCGCCGCTTGGGCTCGCGGATGGCTGCGAGGCGCGGTTATGGCGCATGGAGCTGAGCACTATCAGAAGGCAAACCACCTCCAGGGCGAAGACAACGCCGGTGAGCAGGGTTGTGCCACGTTGGGTAAGACTGCCCAATTCGCGCGCCAGACCGATGCAGCCGAGCGCCGAGAGCAGCACGAGCGAGACCAAGGCCAAGAGGCCGTCGCCCCACTCCCTGTATGGATGTACCTTGTCGGTCATGTACATAAAAGCCGCGCTGCACACCGTGAAGAAAATCATGCCGCCGCCGGGCGAGACCTGATATATCAGCGAGAAGAGCGAGGACAGCGCGAAGCGCCGCACTAGGTCGAAGCTCGCGTACCATTCCCGTCGCGGCCGGAACGGGTCGCGCAGGAACCGTGTGCCCTTGGCGAACGCCAGCGCGTACGAGCCTGCACCGGCCGCGGATCGCTGCACGCGCCCAAAACCCGCACCCAGCACGAAGAGCGCCGCCGTCCCGATCGGGTACACGGCAATCATCACGCCCGCGTAGATGCGCCCCGCCCGCGCCTCGGCAGAGTCGAAGTCCACCGTGTAATCGACGCGCAGTGCGCGGTACGGCGCCGGGTCGCCCTCGAAGTGGGCCATGGACGTGTACAAAAAGGTCTTTGTCAACGTGTTGGAGATGCCAATGTAGCAGAAGAGCAGCAGCTGGAAGGAGAGCCAGCTCGCAAAGGCCATGGCTGCCAGGGTGGGCGCGCCGCGCGGCCGGCGCGCCACGGCCGCCAGGACCACGAGGACCATGAGCGCCACGGCCACGAGCGGCATCGTGGTAATGAGCACCAGCTCCTGCAGGTGGCCTGGCGACCACGCACACCCAATGTGCAACGGGCCGGTAAAGAGCGCGAGGTTCGCCTCCAGAAGCGCATACAGCGCCGAGCCTTCGGACGAGGGCAGCAGGTCCGCTGTGACAACAAAGACCGCCGCCAGCTGTGCGAAGGCAACCACGATGCGCAGCTTCTCGCCAATGGGAGGCAGCGCTGGGAGCGCGCAGGAGCGATGATTGGCCCTCAGTTCCCGCACGCGGAGCCAAAGACGGGTCATGCACGACGCAGTTGCACCGGCTGACCGAAACTGCATGTAGGCTCTCACTGTGAGGAACGCAGGTGCCACGACAAGCACGACAGCCGCGGCGGCGAGCGCCCAGGCGACACTTCGGTCGCGGCGCATTCTTGTCTCCGTGCAGGGCAGGCACACGTCGCCCTGGACACTATAACCCTCCTCGCACTCGATGCAGAGAATACCGCGGCGGTGCGCGATGCAGTAGTCTGGGAACGTCCCGCCGGCGCAGTACCCGGGCTCGCAGGCCATGATCTCGTTGCTTCGATTCGAGATGCGCCAGTACCCGGCGCGCAGCGGGACGGTCTCCAGGTTCTGGCCCGGGCGCGAGCAGTCCAGCGTCTCGGGGCAGGTTTGGGCCGCCCCATTGAGCTCAAAGCTCCCGGCTGCCGTGACGCAGTCCTCCATGCTCGCCGCGCCGGCCGCAACCGTGTCCGGGAAGTCGCCCGGGCACTCGTTGCAGAGCGAGGCGTCCTCCGGGTGCTCGTAGTAGCCCTGCGCGCATACGCAGCTGCCGTTCACCGCCTCGCGGTCCGCCTCGCAGGCGCACTGGTCTACACTCTGCGAACCAATGTGCGCCGTGAGCGCTCCCGCAGGCCAGCACGCCACGCACGCGATCGACTTGTCCAGTGCCCCGCTGTACGAGCCGAGCGGGCAGCTCGTGCAGCGGCCGGCGTCCTGGTCCAGGTAGGCGCCTGCCGGGCAGTCGCACGAGACCGAGGCGTCCGCCTGCTCGGAACGCACGAAGCCCTCGTCGCAGACGCAGTCGGCGAGCGTGAGCGCCTGCGGAAAGCTCGGCCGGGTCAGCGTGTGCGAGTACGCGGGGCAAGCTTGATCGCACTCGAGGCCGTAGACGTCGTCGCGCGCGCACCTCTCGCAGGCCGCGCCCTCAAAGCGCGAGGCGTCGTCACAGTAGCAGCTGCCAATGCGGGACCAGTCCACGACGCCATTTGTGGCCGGCGCCTCGAGACCGAGGCTCAGCATGAGGCGCTCCACCTGGCTCAGGCTGGTCGCGCTGGCGAGCGCGGGCTGGATGCAGGTCCCGCGGTACGAACACAGTGAGAGGCAGTCGCGCGCCGTGTTTTGCGCGAGCGCGAACGCCCCGGCCGGCTCCCGTACGTCCGGCGCGAAGCTGTCCGAGACACCGAGCGCATCCAAATCGCCGTCGCCATCAACGTCGAGAATGGCAAAGGTCTCGTCCAGTGAGGTCGCGAGCGTAAAGTCGCGCTTCGCGAAGGCCGGAGACCCGCTATCCGCTTCGTGCATTGCCTGGCGCTCATAGACGCCAACGATGCCCTGGTCTCTGTCCCAGATGATCAGGTCAAGTTGGCCGTCCATGTCCTCATCTACGAGGGCAAGACCGGCTTTTTCCGAGAGCGTCGAGATGTCCCCAACAATCTCGCTCAGCGGAATCACCAGAACGGCGGTCGGGTAGTCTGGCCAAGACGTGTTGCCCAGATTGCGAGCCAGCGAGACGCCGTCCTGATGCAGCACGAAGAGGTCGAGGAGGCCGTCCGCGTCCACGTCGTCGAAGACCAGGCTGACAGGGCCGCGCAGGACGAGAGCTCGAAACGGGTCCGCTTCACCGCTGCTGTCGGCAGCCGCAAATCGCGGCGCTGAGCCGCTGAAGAAGCCCTGCCCCACGCCCTCGCGGAAGCGGATCGGCGTCGACGAATCCGCAGTACGCCAGTCGTAGATGCCGCACACGTACGCAGCGTCCGGGTCGCTGCGAGCGCCGTCCGCGCGTGCTCTCACTTGGACCAGCTCGATCGCCTGCAGCTTGCCGAGGCAGTTGGCCTCGGGCGAAGCAAAGGTGAAGTCTTTGCCGGTGGAGGTCAACGTCAGGGCGATTGCAGGCTGCTTCGAGGTGTCCATTGCGTAAACTGCGATGGCGACCTCGTTTGAGGGCAAGAAGGTATCCCAATAGTAGGCCAGGATTTCGCCAGAGCTAGAGACCAGCGACAGGCCGCCGAGCGCCTCCTGCCAGTCATCGTAGCGCGCATCATCTGAGCTCACGTCCCACAGAGTGTCCTGCTGGCTTCCAAGAAACCCAAAGTGGGTCTGAGCGTGCTCATAGGTGATGAAGTCAGTGATGCCGTAGCCGTAACCCAGAATGATGTCAAGCCCTGCGGCACCGCTCACGTTGCCGATTGCCGCGAAGTCAAAGGCTTCCGTGTAGGACACGGACGCGAAAGGATTCGAGGTCTGGTCCACCATGAAGAAGCCATGGCCCGTATTCTCCAGGTATAAGTACTCAGCGCTGCCCAAAACGAACTGCACGATCGCGTCGAGGTCGCCGTCTTGGTCCAGATCGGCAAAGGTGACCCAGGTGGGCGTAGTCTGGCTGATGAAGCCTGCAAAAGGGCTCTCGTCTTGCAAGACGAAATTTGGGTCTCGTACGGTCCCCTTGTTGCGCGAGAGAAGCATTTCGAAGCTGACAATTTCCAATGTGCCGTCCCCATCAAAGTCTGTGAGTCGTCCGTCGTAGGCCACGCTCACCGGCTCGAATGTGAGGCTCTCGCGGTCGTCGCCACGGTTCAAACAAATGAAGTGACCGCTGCCCCAGCCTCCCCCTCCGCTGGTCAGCCCGGTTAAAATGAAGTCGAGCCGGCCGTCACCGTCTGCATCAAGCAAGGACACAAAGAAGGAGGCGCCAGACGGGGACATGTCGAAGGTGTTGTTGACGAACGTGACGGGGCGCACCGTGCTATTGTTTACGACGGTGGCGGTACCGGCAGACTCCAGCACATAGAAGCGCGCGTTGCGCAGCTTGCTGTCGCAGTCGCAGAGCACTAGGTCGTCCAGACCTGCCTCGTCGCCGACCAGGTTCGCCGCGCCCACCACCTGGAACGAGAATCTGTTCGCACCGAGCAGCGCAGCTGCTTCGTCGAGCAGGCCCTCAACATTCAGGTAGCCCTCCTCGCCGGCCTGCGTGCGGCGCACATTGACGCGGTCGGGGCTTGGGCTGTGGCGGCAGAACCCGCTGCTGCCCGTCGGCGCCGCGAAGCCCTGAACGCACGGACCGCACTGCACTGTGCCGTCTTCGCGCGCGACCTCGACACGGTGCAGCTCTTCGCACGTCGGATCGGCTTTGGCCGCCTCCACGAGCAGCAGCAGCAGCGGCAGCAGCAGCAGCAGCAGTCGTGGCGGTGGTGGCAAAGTCTTCAGGAGGGTTAGCGAGGTCGTGTTGTCATGCGCGTGCCGGGCCCTGCCCATCCCGTTCACGGCAGCGGCGCCGGCCTCTTGGCGCGGCGCGCGCGCGATGGAGCACCTCCGCTGTGCAAGCTGAGCACGGCCGTCGCGAGCCCGCGCAGCGTCGCGCCGCGCCGCGCCGCGCTGCTTTGGGCTTGGCTGCGGCGGAGTCGTGAATGCTCGTGAATTGTGATGATGCCAGTGTGGACCACCACAGGAGCGAGGACCCCTCGGGCGCGCGCTTCTCGAGTTAGACAAACGACGCGCCCGGCTTTGCATGGCTTTGCATGGCTTGGCATGACTCAGACTCGCAATCAAGCTTGAGCAGTCAAGGTCATTGACAGATACACTAACTTACAAGCTTACCACCTGGCTACGATGAGAAGCAGGGCAGCTGCAGTGCGAACACCACACCACAGATGGCGCGGCATGGCCCGATGGCCCTCGCTACAGGATGGCTTCCGCGTCGAAACGCAGACCTTGAGGACAACACGTTGCTCCAATCAGTACACGTCGAGGACTTCGTCCTCCACGAGCGTGTGCCCCTTGGGGACCTCGTCGAGCTCTGCGGACTCCCTAGCGACGGTGGGCAGATCGCCGCGACCGGCAAGAGGAACGACGAGCGCGAGCAGCACGCAGAGCAGCTCGAGCACTACTACGAGCCAAACCAGCGACCGTACAATGTGCTGGGAGAGGGCGCCGACTTCCCGCGCGAGGGCGATAAAGCCGAGTGCCGAGAGCAGGGCCAGCGAGGCAATGGCCACGGCGTAGTCGGAAACGTCCTTGTAGGGCTTGAGCGTCGTGGTGAAGTGCATGAAGGCGATGCTGCACGCGGAGAAGAAGATGATGCCGCCACCAGGCGAGGCTTGGTAGGCGAGCAAGAAGAGCGAGGACAACGTGAAGCGGCGCAGGAGATCGAAGCTGGCGAACCAGGCGCGGCCCGCGCGAAAGGGCTCGCGCAAGAAGCGTGTGGCCTTGGCGAATGACGTTGCGTAAGACCCCGTGCCATCGATGGAGGCGCGCACGCGGCCGAAGCGCGCCCCGACGACAAAGAGCACGGCCGTTCCGATCGGGTAGACCGCCACCATGGTGCCGGCGTAGATGCGCGCCGCACGCGCCTGCGCAGTGTCGTAGTCAACGCCGTAGTCGACGCGCAGCGCGCGGTAGGGCGTCTCGTCACCAGGAAACCGGGGCATCTTGTGGTACAAGAATGTCTCGGTGAGCGTGTTGGCGATGCCGATGTAACAGAAGAGCAGCAGCTGGTATGAGAGCCATGTCGCGAAGCTGAGCGTGGCGAGGGTCGACGCGGCGCGAGGGCGCAGCGCCATGGCGGCCACCACGACTGCGGCCATGGGCGTGATGGCTGCGAGCGGTAGCAGCGTCACAAGCAAAAGCTCCTGGTCGTGGCCGGGGTTCCATACGCATCCGATCTGAAAGGGCGACGTGAAGAGTACAACGTTGGCCTCGAGCAGCGCGAAGACCGCAGAGGTCCCAGAGGCGTCGAGAAGGTCCACGGTGACGATAAAGAGCGAGGCGAGCTGTGCGAAGGCGACGACGATGCGCAGCTTCTCGCCGAAGCCGCTCCAGTGGAGCGCGGGCACCGCGCGTTTCCGGGCGGGCCTGCCGCGCCGCGCAAGTGAGAGCAGACGCGAGCGAGTGCCGAGAACCTGGGCCGTCCACCAGGCGGCGCAGCCCGCCATGGGGGAGCCGCCGGGCTGCGGCTGCTGCGTGAAGACGCGCAGCGTCAGGATGCCGGGGGCAGCGAGGATGAGGGTGAGCAGGACCGTGAGCGCAATGGCCAAGTCTCGGTCGCGCCGGCGCCGAGACGCAGAGCAGAACGCGCAGACCCCGTCTTGCTCACTGTAGCCCTCGTCGCATTCCGTGCAGAGCACGCCGTGGCGGTGCTGGGCGCAGTAGTCAGGGTCGAGGCCGCCCTTGCAGCGCAGTGGCTCGCAGGCGAGAAAGTCGTCGCTCAGGTTTGAGATGCGCCAAAAGTCGGGCCGCAGTGGAACAGTTTCCAGAGTGAGCCCTGAGTGCGAGCAGTCGAGCGCCTCTTGGCACGCCACGGCGGTGCCGTTCACCTCGAGCATGCCCGGGCCGGCGACGCAGTCCGCGACACTGGCGGCGCCTGCAGCCAAGGTTTGCGGGAAGTCGGGCGGGCACTCGTTGCAGATCGAGGCGTCTTCCGGGTGCGTATAGTAGCCTCGCGCGCATGCGCAGGCGCCGTTGACGGCCTCGCGGTCTGCCGGGCAGAGGCACTGGTCGGCGTGCTGGGCGCCAATCTGAGCCGTGAGCGCGCCGTTGGGCTCGCACGCCGAGCAGGCAGCCGCCTGGTTCACAGACGCGCTGTAGGTACCTAGCGGACAGCTCGTGCAGCGCCCTGCGCCTGGATCGAGGAAGGTGCCAGCGGGGCAGTCACAAGAGAAGCTCCCGTTGCTGAGCGGCGTATGTACGAACCCCTCGTCGCAGGTGCAGTCCTCGAGCGTGAGCGCGAGCGGGAAGGCCGGCTGGGACGCGGTGTGCGCGAACCGGGGGCAAGCCTTGTCGCACTGCAGTCCGTACACGTCATCGCGGGCGCAGCGCTCGCAGGCGGCGCCGCCGAAGGTGGTTGGGTCGTCGCAGTAGCAGGTGCCCACCAGAGACCAGTCGACGAGCTCGTCGGTGAGCTGCGCGCGGAGCCCAAAGCCTATCATGAGGCGCTCGGCGGCGGTCAGCGAGGCCGCCGAGGAGGCCGCTGGCCGAATGCAGGTCCCGCGGAAGGAGCACATGGATGCGCAGTCCCTCGCGGTGTTCTGCCCAGTCATGTAGGAGGCGTTCGTGGCGTCGGGCATGAGGGCGCCGAGAGCGTCCAGGTCCCCGTCCCCGTCGATGTCATGAAGCAGGAGAGTCGCGTCGAGGCCCGTGTCGAAGGTAAAGTCGCGCACCTTGAAGCTGATTGGCGCTTCTCCGCGTGGGTCCAGCGGCGAAGACGACTCGCGCCAGAGGAGCGCGACGCCGCCCAATTCTCGGTCCCACACAATGACGTCGTCGCGGCCGTCCCCGTCGGCATCCGTCAGGGTGAGGCCGGCGCTAAAATAGGAAAGTTCGGAGATGTCCGCTACGAGTGCGCTCATCGGAACCAGCAAGGAGGCGGCCTCGAACCAGGGTGCATCGCCCGCTCCCTTGTTGCGCGCGAAGGACACGCCGTCTTGGTCGAGCACCAGCACATCGATGAGTCCATCGTCATCCAGATCTCCAAAGGCGAGGGCAATGGGCCCGCGCATTGCCAGGTCGCGGAACGGGTCGTCCGCCGTCCCAGTGCTGTCTGCGTCGGCAAACTGCGGCGGGCTCCCAGCCGCAAAGGATCGGCCCGTGCCTGCCCGGAAGCGGATTGGAACCACCCCTTCGATTGTGCGCCAGCTCTCGCCCTTCCCGCAAATGTACACGGCGTCCGGGTCCTCGTCGGCCGTCTGATTGCGGAGGTTGACCAGCTGAATGTGCATCATGGCGTAGTTACAAAAGTTGTCGGTCGCCATCGGAAAGTAAAAGCTCTTGCTTGTCTCCTTCAGCGTCAGCATAACCTGCGGCTGCTGCGACGTGTCCAGGCGCACCACCTGCACGGAGAGGCCGTCGGTTTCCAGATCACGCCTCGCACCGCCGTCTCCGTATTCCGTGTTGACAGGCATCACAATTACGTCGTCCGGGTAGTAGATGAGCATCTCGCGGTCCTGGCCGAGCGAGGCCGGGACCAGGGAGAACCCTCCGATCTCCGTTGCGAATGTGCGATAGGCCACCTTGGCGGACTCTACGGGCGAGACGGTGGCCTGCTGATCGCCAACGAAGTCGTGTTCGACGCGCATGTACGAATAGTTGGTGTGCCACCCGGCTGGGTTCGGGGTGAAGACGATGACATCGGGACCTGCAGCGCCGGTCAGATTGCCCATGGCAGCGGGTGTGCTGCCGGACCAGTGCGCCAGTGGACTGCCTGCTAGATCTAGCGCGACATAGCCCCCGTCTGCCTCGTCAATGTTTTCCAAGTACTGGAGCTCGAGCGAGGCGGCGTCTTGCGCGACGAGGTCTTGATCGCCGTCGCCGTCGAGGTCCTGGAAGTAGAGCGCCATCGTTCTGGTGCTGTCGAAAAACCCGCCGAGCGGGCTATTGTCCTGCCGGACGAAGTCTGACTCCAGGGTCGTGTCCACATTTCGCGAGTATTCCATGGTTGCGCTCACGAGGTCCAGGACATTGTCGCCGTCGAGATCGACCAGGGTTCCGAACACCTCGTAGGCATGCTCGAAATGGAGCGCGTGGCGGTCACCGCGGTTGAGCATGACATGCTGCACGGTCCGCGGCGTGAGGATACCCTCCTTGCGAGAGAAGATAAGGTCCACTCTGTCGTCGCCGTCTGCGTCGATGGGCGTCACGAAGAAGGGCCGGTCGAGCGACTCAACGCCAAAGTTCATGCTCGGCACGGAATAGGACAGCGCGGAGAGCGTGCTGGAGTCGACCACGGTGGCGGCGCCCGCGGACTCGAGCACGTAGAACCGCGGCCCTGACTCGTAGAAGTTGTAGTCGCAGAGCACGAGATCGTCCAAGCCGGGCGCGTCGCCCACCAGATTCGCGGCGCCTACGATTTGCATTGTGCCCCCTTCCACGCCGAGCAATGCCGCTGCGTCCTCCAAAAGGCCATTCACGTCCAGGTGGCCTCTCTCGCCGAATTTTGGAGCCTGCACCACAACTCGGCGCGGACTCGGCACGTGGCGACAGAAACCGGCTGAGCCCTTTTCGGCCGCCTCAAACCCCTGCTCGCACTCGCCGCAAAGACCGTCTATGGCGGTTCTGTGGCGCGCCTCGCACGCCGCCGCGTCCAGCTGCCCGGCCTTCGCGTTCTGCGCCAGGGCGGCGAGCACGAGCGCCAGCTGCGCCACCGGCAGCATCTGGGCCAGGCCCATCCGAGTCGTGCTGCTGCAGCCAGCTGCTGCCGCGCGCGTGCGCCAGGAAAGGCGCGGAAAGGCAAGGCAAGGCAAGGCGAGGCGCGGCTCGGCGAGCACCGCCTTGCCAAGGGCTGCGCGCGAGCCCGAGGCTCGCCCCGGCCGCGGCGACTTGACGGTGAATGCAAGTCTGCAGTGCCTGGCATTCTGCTCCTGATCAACGCAATGCGGCTTTTGATGACAATGGCTTGAAGAGCCGGACGACGTGTGCACTGCACGCGGACATCTCGTTGATGAAGATGAAGATGAATGAAGCAAGCCCGTCCCTTCCGAGTCTTCAAGTTGCCTCTGCGCGATGTGGAGCGGCGGGCTTCGGCGAGACAGCCCGAGGAGGTTTTACGGGTCCGCGGTTGCGCGCTGCTCTGCAAGTGATGAGGCCTTGCAGGCGTGATGAGTGATGACACGCACAGCTCGTTCTGGCTCGCCCCGGCTCGCGCCGTGCGCTCTCCTGTGAGCCCGGTCAGCTTGCCATCATGATCGGCTCAGTGCTTGATACGTCATGAACGAACACTGCGGCCAGGCAGGCGCGAGTGTTCTTCCTCTGGCAAGAGACTTGTTCTGATTTGGCGACTTGTTCTGATTCGGGCATCCCGTGGTGAAAGGACAGGCGCGGCCCGTCCCGAGCAGCCTGCTGGTGATGGATGAGCGAGCGGCCTGCTGGGTCGCGGTTGGCACGATCGATGCGCGCTCGGGTCGCCAAGGGTGGAGTCCGGGTCCGTCTGCGTCTCGGCGCCGTTGATTCGGCAGCCCGATGAGAGCCCTGGCAGTCCGGAATCGCGCGCTGGCACTGGCAGGCAGGATGCGGTGGGTCTTCTTCTGGGGCTGGGCCGTGTGGGCGACGCAGGGGCGGTTCACGTCGCTGCTCTTGGTGGACTTGGGACTGGACGAGGCCCAAGTGGGGCTCGTGTTCGCCGTACCGACGATTCTGAACCTGGTGGCGCCGCTGCTCTGGAGCCTACTGGCGGACCGCGTCCTGCACTGGCGCGTCGTGCTCACCATTTGCTCGGTGCTGGCGTCGGCCGTCTACGCGCTGCTACCGTGGGCGCAGACCTTCGCGCAGGTGCTCGCCATCAAGACCGTGTCCACGGTCGTGCTCTTTGGCATCCTGCCCGTCATGGACGGCGCCTGCATGGCGGAGCTGCGTCGCAAGCATGGCGGCGACCTGGACGCGACGCAGTGCCGCGCGCTCTACGGCGCGGAGCGCTCGCTTGGAACCGTCAGCTGGGGCGCCACGCACTTCGTGTTGGGCCTCCTCTTCCGCCGGTTCTCGTACATGATCATGGTGCCGGCCAACGTGCTCCTCACAACCGTCTTTGTTGGCTTCATCTGGTACGACGCGGTCCGCGCGGACTACGTGCCAGTGGCCAAGGCTGTTGACGACGTCGAGGAGCCTGCCGTGGCGCTGGAGCTGCCGGTTCGCGGCTTGATGCCGGGCGACCGCAGAGAGGCCGCCGAGGTCCACGACGAGGAGACCAACGTCGACAAGGAAGGCGAAAGCGTCGCGGACCGGGTTGTCGCGGACCGGGTGAGCGTGGAGCCATCGTCGACGCCGTTGCGCGCCTTTGCGCGGTCGCTCGTCACCAACCCGCTGAACTTGACGATGATGATGACACTGGTCGTGATCAACATCGGCACCTCGCTTGTGGAGAACCTGGTCTTCATCTTCTTCACCACCGACCTGCATGCGTCGAACCTCTTGCTGGGCATCAGCGTCGTGGTGACCGTCTCCTTCGAGCTGCCGTTGTTCATAATCGCGCCATGGCTCCTGCGCGTCTTCGGCAGCCCGGTACTCATGGTCGTGGGCCTCTTCAGCTATGCGCTGCGTGTCCTGGGGTACACCTTGATCCCGCCCTCGCACCGGTGGCTCGTGCTCGCGCTTGAGCCGCTACATGGCGTCACATACTCGATGGTACAGCTCTCGTCCGTCGATTACATCACCTCTGTGGCGCCGGACGAGTATCCGATCCTGGCGCAAGGCGTCCTGGGCACGTGCAAGGCGCTCGGCGGGACCATTGGCGTCATGGGCGGTGCCCTGGCCATGGGAACGTACGGGAGCACGGTCACGTACCGGGCGGCGGCCGCCATGGTTCTGGTCGCGGCCACCATCTACGCAACCTGTTTCGCGTGCAACCGGGCGAGCCACGCGAGGTGAGCTCCCGCCGGTGCCGGAGCAAAGCTGATTTTGTAGAGTTTCTTGTCTGCCAGTGAATCTGTTTTTTTTTCTTTCTTTCTTTGTTCCTTTGTTTCTTTCTTTCTTTTGGTGGTGGTGGTGGTGGTGGTGGTGGTGGTGGTGGTGGTGGTGGTGGTGGTGGTGGTGGTGGTGGTGGTGGCCAAATAGTTAGTATTCACATGTTAGCCGCGCTCCTGGCGCAAATGGGCCGCATCATACGCCTGAATGCACTGCAGACTGCAGGCGAACTTGCCGTCGAAGGTGACAAGCTCGTCCTTGCTGCGCGGGCGCGAGCCGCACTGCGCGCACTCGAGGCAGCGCAGGTGGAAGACCCTGTCGCGCACGACCATGCGATCGATGTCGGCGACCTCGTTGCCGCAGATGGCGCACTCGCGCACACCGCGCGTGGCCATGTTGTCCTTGACATAGGAGCGGCCCAGGCGCTCCTCTTCGGCCACGTCGCGGAAGTTGCCCTCGCCGGCGCGGAAGACGTTGCCATGGTCCACCTCGTAGGCCTGATCCCAGAAGCTGTCGAGCAGCTCGATGCGCGCGGCGTCGTGCGTGCCCTGCAGAAAGACCTCAGGCTCAAAGTCGATCTCGCCCTCGCGCTTCAGGTTCTGCAGCACGCGGTTCAGGTTGGCGATCTGGCCGTCCACGTGCTCGAAGAGCGCGCCAAAGGTGCACGAGGAACCGTCCTCGTCCACGACTGCTCGCAGCGCGGCGCGTGTGGCGCGCAGGTCGCGCTGCAGGCCCTCGGAGAACTTGTACTTGTTGCGGTCGCTCTTGTCGCTGATCTTGGCCTGCATCACTGCCGGGTCCTGCGCGTCGCGCGCGGCCTGCTCAAAGGCCGCGATGCGCGCGCGCAGGCCAAGGGCGCCGCCCGCGGCCGCCCCGCCGGTCTCCCCCTCCTCCCGCTCCTCGGCCTCGGCCTCGTCCAGGTCCATCATCGAGAGCGCCTCGTCTGCGTCCCCGGCCGCGCTGCCCCGCGCCGCGCCGCGCCCGCTCAGCCGCCGCAGCAGCGACGCCATCCTTCGCTGGTGATGGCTTTGCGCCGCGTGTGCGCGCTCATGCCGGCCGCCGACTCGCCGCCGAGGCTACTTGGCAAAGGCACGGCGAGCGCGGGCCTCTCGCGAAACGCCGCGAAGCCGGGGCCCTTGCAGTGGCGATGCCGGCTGCAGAGGCGTCACCGCGGCCAGGCCGCGCAAGGACTCGCGCGCGCTCGCACGGCATTCTCTGGAGGCCCGTGGAGGGAAGCTGGTTCCATGATACATGTATGAACGAAGTCTTCGAACTGGGCTAGCAGCTTACGTGCTGTTAGCTGCTGGAGCGCAGCGCTTGCTGGGCTCGGTGCAGCGCGTGCAGGGCGTTCTCGTAGGCGAGGTGGGCCCAGCGGAGGAGATCCTGGCGGTGCATGTCGACGAGCGCGCCGACGGAGAGCTCGGGTGAGAAGGCGCAAATGAGGACGACGACGGCCAGGTACAAGAGCGCTGGGATGAGGACGAGGAGCAGGAGCGCGAGCAGAATGCGGGCGAGGGTGGCGAGGCGCGAGGGCGGCGGCGCGTCTTGCGCCGCCAACTCGGTGGCGTCCTTCTTCTTCGTGGGCGTCTTGCGCGCCAACTGGCGGCGCTGCGCGAACCACTCACGGAGCATTTTCAACATCGCGGTGTAGGCATCGGTAAAGCCGTTCTTGACGCCACTGAGGATGAAGCCCTTGATGGGGAAGCCAGGCGGGCTCTTGCCGTCAGCCCAGCGTACTTCGGCGGAGATGCGGATGTGGCACTCGCTGGGCCCGACGTAGGTGACGGCGAACTGAGAGACGGTGTAGAAGCGTTCGCCATAGGGGACCTCGGGCGTGCGGCTGGTGCTTGTGTAAACGAAGCCGCCGGGCTGTATGGTGAGGATGCGCTGCGTCTCGTTGACCGAGCTGGGCTTGGTGATGCTGGTGGCAGGCATGAGAAAGGTGATCTCGCGCGTTGGGTAGACCAGCTTGTCCACATGAGAACCGGCCCGCATGGCGTGCACGGACTCCTGGCGCTTGAGGGGCGCTCGTTTGCGGCCCGAGGAGGACAGCGTGCTCTTGGGCGTGTCGAAGGGGTTCGAGTTGCTGCGTTGTGGCGAGGCAGCGTCCTCCTCGCCACCAGCGGACGTGATGGAAGAGGGCGAGCTCAAGACGCCCACACTCTGCGCCTTGAGGCGCCGGCCAGCCGGCTCGGTGCCGGGCTCGTAGGTGCTCGACGAGAAGGTTTCAGACTTGCCCTTGGCCTCGCCAGCCTGAAGCGCCGGGCGATCCTCCGAGCCGGCGCTCTCGAACATCTTGCGTGCCGAGCCTTTGGGAAGCTCCGAGAGACTGTCCTTGCTCGAAGACGACCCCTCGGCAGTGAGCTTCTCCGGAGCGGGGCTGGCGCGGAGGGTGGCCTCGTCGCCATCTTGCTGCGGGCCGCTCTCCTTCTCCTTCGCGGCGTCTTCTTCTCCCTCGTCCTTGTCGGTGTCAGCGTCGGCGTCGGCACTGGCATTCGCATTGGCATTGGCGTCTGCGATGGTGTCACCCCCCGCGTCGTCGCCGGGTTCAGTGTCGACGTCATCCTGCTGGCCAGGCGCGGCGGCGTCCTCGGGGAGCTTCCAGGGCCCGACGACGACGTCGGTGTTTTTGCGGTCCTTGGCGAAGGCGATGTTGAACTTGGAGTTGGAGCCAAGAAGCGTGAGGGCGACCTGCTGTACGGAGGCCGACAGATTCTCGTCGATGTAGACGTGCTCGAGGGCATCCGGGACCGCGATGGCAGCCGGGACGTCGTCGGGACTGCTGGGCACGACTGCGCGCAGCGCGTCCTCGATGTCGACGTCATTTTCCTGGGGAATGTCGGCGGCGGTGAGCATCTGGTCGTCCGCGTCGAGCAGCTCACCCTCGAGGAGCGGGCGCATCTTGACGTAGCAGTAGATCTGGCCGCACTTGATCTTGATGTTGCGCTTGAAGGCGGCCTGCTTGCGCAACACGACAAAGTGCGCGTCGCGGTGCGTGGGGTCGACGCTGCGC
Organism: Thraustochytrium sp. TN22; assembly: GCA_013306675.1. Taxonomy (NCBI): domain Eukaryota; class Bigyra; order Thraustochytrida; family Thraustochytriidae; genus Thraustochytrium; species Thraustochytrium sp. TN22. The sequence continues at coordinate 149,022 of JABLUY010000001.1, read as the reverse complement.
TGGGGCTGGAGCTCGTCGACGCCGGGGACGGAGGACTTGTCATCCTCGGAGACGGTGCTGCTGACCGACTCGCGTGTGGTGGCCGGGAGCGGTCGGCCGCCGACAGCGGCGTCCTCGTCGCGCGCAGAGGTGTCCTCGTCGGAGTCGACCTGGGTGGCCTCCTCGGCGCGCAGGACGTCCTCGTCCTCGTCCTCGTCCTCGTCCTCGTCGTCCTCACGGTCGAGGCGGCGCACATTGAGGAGTGGCATCTTGCCGCGGCCGACGATGAGACTTGTGGGGATGTCCTTGCGGCGCACGAGGCGGAACTCGAGAATGGTGTACTTGGCGACGTCGTCCGGGATCGGGATGGACAGCATGCCGGCCTTGATGACAGGGCGGCCGTCCTTGGGCCAGAGAAAGCGCGGGGAGCGGCGGCGCGCGATGATGCCCGTATCGGCCTCCATGTCGCGGCGCTGGCCCTTGGAGGCCTCGGCGCGCTTCTTGGCGAGATAGTCGCTGCGCTTGGCGGAGCGCGCCAGGACCTCGATCCAGGTCACGGTGCCGGGCTGGATGTCGGTCACGTCGCGGATCTCGAGCGAGGTGACCCAGACGTGCCAGCGGTCGACCGGGATGGTCCTGGTCTTTTCGGCGGGGCCGCCGCCGGCGGCGGCCGCCCCCGCGGCGGCCGTGCCGCCGGCCGTGGCGGCCGCGGCCGCGGCCGCGGGCGAGGGGCCGCCGTGCGCGCCGTGCGCGCCCTGCGCGCGCGGCACGGGGCGCGTCACGGTGGAGGGCTCGTGCGGGCGGTCCTTGGCCTCGCGCAGGTTGCGCTGCGCGTAGATCTCCTTGTCGGTGCGACGGTCGACGTGATGATAGGTCAGAACGCTGCCAGGGATCTCGCTGGGCACGCGCTGCGCGTGCTGGCCGCCCGAGTCGACGGAGATGGCATCCTGCTGTGCGCGCGCGGCGTGGCGGCTCATGGCCTCCTCGTCCAGCGTGGGCCGGCACTCGTCGTGGACCGTGGCGTCCGGGGTCGGCGCCAGGTTGGTGAGCACCTGAAACTCGATCTGGAGCTCGCCGCCGCGCACCTCGTCCGGCTCGCGCGAGGTGGCGGGCGGGAGCAGCGGGTGCCAGGAGAGCCAGCCCGGCGCATCCTGCGCGAACTGCGGCGGGAGCTCGCTGCTGTCAACGCCGCACTGGCGCAGGATGCGCTTGGTGGGCACGCAGATGACGCCGAGCGGGAGCGACTCGCCGACCTCGCGGAAGTCGAAGACCTTGATCCAGACCTCCTCGTGGCGCGCCAGCGTGTGGTCAAAGTAAAAGGTGAACTGCTCGTCCCAGATGGGCTCGCTCGTCTTCTCCTCGACCGAGGTGTTGGCCGTGGCGTGGCCCAGCGTGACGCTGGCCAGCGGCGCGATGCGCCGCGGCTCCCAGCGGCCCAGCACGCGGTTGTGCCGCGTGTAGCGCAGGCCGCGCCCCGCCACGAGGCGCACCACGAGTTTGTACTTGGCAAAGGCCGCCACGTTGAAGATGTAGAGCGCCGACATGCTGTACTTTTGCGCACCCGTCTGGTACCAGTCCAGCTGCTTGCGCCGACGCCATTCCGCCAGCGCGGGCGCCACGTTGTGGATGGCGCTGTTCAGCAGCGGCTTGGTGTGGTCCACGCGCAAGATGATGCGCCGGTACACGAGGTGGCGCATCAAATTGCGCGCGTCGTCCGCGTCCATGCACACCGCGTTCGTCGTCAGCCACGTCACGGCGTCGGCGCCGCGGAAGCAGTCCTCGTATGCGTGGATCAGCCGCCGGTGCACCGACACCTGCAGGCGCGCGCGCAGCAGCACCGCCAGGCGGTCCAGGTCGCGCCGGTCCACGTCCAGGTTCAGCACGGCGTGCCGCCGCGACTCCTCCAGCGCGCGCAGGATGTGCGCATCGTTCGCCGTCACGTCCCGGATCGAGTGCTGCTCCTCCTCCTTGCTGATGCGCCGCCCCGACCGCGAGAACAGCCCACCGTGCGCATGATGCCTGTGCGACACCAGCGAGTTCGCGCTGTCCAGCGACCCGCGCCGCGACGCGCTGCCCTCGCCCTCCTCGCGGCCCTTCTCCCCGGGGCTCCCGCCCGTGATGCTCCCGACCAGCGACCGCAGCATAGCGCGCGCGCGCGCGCCGCGGGGCCGCTGAGCTCGAGCTCGAGCTCCAGCTCGAGCTCGACACCTCCACGGAGAAGCTCGCGACGACCGCGCCTGCGCCGGCGCCCTGCGCGCGCAGCGGTCTGCGCCGTCCTGCGCGAGAGCCTCGCCGTTCGCCGCTGCTCGCCGCTCTGCTCCGCTCCCTTCCGCTCCGCTTCGCGCTCAGCGGGCTCGCCGCCGCGCCGCGCCGCGCCGCGCCGCGCCGCGCCGCTGCCGCCGCGCCGCCGGCTTCGCGTTCTGCCGCCGCCGCCGCCGCCGCCGCGTCGGCCGACGAGGACGACGCGCGAGGCTGGACTGCCGCGCTCTGGCGATCGACGATGCCGGCGCCAGGAAGCGCTGCGATCGATGCCAGCGCCTGCGCGTGCAGCCGGCGCGGACCGCCGCTGGCAGGCTAGCCTGCCCGGCGGCGGGCAGCGCTGCCGCAGGCGCTGCCGCTGCCGCAGCCGCAGCGCATCGGTCGTGGCGTTCACGCGCTTCACGCTCGCTGCGTTTTCCGACTTTCGTTTCGTTTCGCTTGGCACTGCAAGGCTTCGTCGACTCGCGTCCGGGTCAGGGGCGACAACGGAGCATTGTCATGAGATTGAGGCCGCCGCGCAACTCTGATCAGGCTTGAAGTGGCTTGAAGTGAGAATGGTTCGAGTTCGCTCTTGATGTCGAGCCTCGTGCTCGGAATCCGCCGCGACTCGCCGCGAGGCTATAGCTTTTACTTCTGTGTGCAGCCTGAGCGTCAAGTCGACGCGTGCAAGAACTCCGACTGGTCGCTCCGCCAAGGGTTCTGACAAGCTGCGTTGCTCGAGAGGCCCAGATCACCTTGACTCTTTAGCTTCAATGGCGACGTCAAGTTCGAGCGGACTCCAAGTTCGAGCGAGCTCTCGGTCAGGCCCAGGCCGCTGTCTCTGCAGGTTCGATCGAGCTCACGGTCAGGCCGCTGTCAGAGACAGCGAGCGAGGCGCCAGCGGTGGCGCAGTCTTCGCAACCGTGGCGGCCGACGCTGGCGAGCACCCCGTCCTCGTCTCCTCTTCTTGACAGAAAAGATCCCTCTTCGTCTCTCTGATCAAAAGAGAGTGGAGTCAGTGGACACGACTTGAACCTGTCACGATCGATCAGAACTCTTCTCGGAGCCCGAGTCGCCCGAGTCGTCGCGAGTCGTCGAACCGAGTTCGTCGCGTCGTTGGCTTCGTTGACGGCGTCGCCGCGCCGCGTCGGCGGGAAAGGCATTTCCCCCTCTGGCCGCCTGAGGCCGCGGGCGCCCCCTACGCCACTGCCTCCGTCCGAGCGCCCCTGTCTCGGCCCAGCGCCGCGCTGCGGGGGGGGGGGCGGGATGCCTACCACTGGCGCCCAGCGCGAGTTGCGGCGGAAGAAATCTCCCCAGCAAGCCCCGCCCCCCCGCGCGCCACTGGCCCGTCGCCGCCGTGTCCGACGCTGCGGAAAGCCACGCTTCCGCGCGAAGAAGCCCGCGCCCCCCTCCCCCACTGGCGCCGCCTCCTAGCCGCAAGCAGCGCGCCGGCGGCAGTGGCGCCTTTAGGGCTGCGGGGCGCTGCGGGGCGCTGCGGGCGCGCCGTCGTCAGGCGTCCGGAGCCTCGCGAAGCCGCGGCGGCGCCGCCCGCAAGTAGACCTGCGCCAGTGGACTCGCCCGCGCGGTGCTGGCGCGCAAGTGGACAATCCAGCCGAGCTCCACTTCGCGCAGGCCCGCGCGGCGGTTGGCGGCCTGGCCGCCTGGCCGCCTGGCCGGCCAGGCCGGCGGCCGCCGCAAGTGGAGCGGCGCCAGTGGCGGCGCGCGGCGCAAGTGGCGCGCGCCGCCGCAGCGCCACTTGCGCGCGCGCGGGCAACCGCGGAATCCCGCGGAGTCCGGCGAAGCCCGCGCCGCGGTTCCTTCTCGCTGACAAGAGTCGAGTCGAGTCTCGCGCGGTTGCTCGGCGCCGCCGGCAGAGCCGCAACCAACGGGGCGGTCGAGCTCGGTACGTGCGCCCGGCGCGGCGGGGGCGGCGGCGCGGCGCGCGCGCGCGCGCAGGCGCGGCGCGGCGGCGCGGCGGGGAGCGAGGGAGGGAAAGAGAGAGAGGCAGAGCGATGGCGCGGTTTGAAATGGCGGGCAGGCAGGCATGCGGAGGCCCTCGCGAAAAGGCTCGCGGATACGCTTGCTTGCTTGCTTGCCGCGGCGGCCGCGCCGACCGGCCGCCCGCGCGCGCGCCGGCGCAGGCAGACGCAGCGCGACGACGACGGCGGCGCGCGCCGGCGCCGAGCCGCCCGGAGAGGAGAGCGGGGCGAGGCGAGGCGAGGCGAGGCGGCGGCGCGGCGAGGGCCTGTCGGCGTCCAGGGCGCGGTGACGCGGCGTGCCTGCCTTTCTGGGTCCTTGAGCGGGGCGGCCCGCAGGCCCGGAGCAGGCTGCGGCGCCGGCGGCCGAGGAGGGTTCCGGTGACCGGGACGTGGCGGCCGCGATGACGCGGCGCGGCGCGGCGCGGCGCGGCGGCGCGCGGCCAGGAACTCGCGGGCGGCCAGCGAGCCGGCCGCGAGCGGGCGGCCCCGAGGCCTCGGAGGCGGCCCGACAGGGCAGGCAGGCAGGCAGGCAGGGCAGGGCAGGGCAGGGCAGGGCGACGCGGCGAGCGAGCAAGGACCGCGCGCGGGTTTCTGCGCCGCGTCACGGCTCGCGAGCCGCGGCGGTGGTGGCGCGGGTGGTCCCGCCTCGGCGCGCGCACGCCAGGGTGGCGTGCGCGCGAGGCGGACGATGGAAGGGAAATGTGGGCATGGGAGGAGGAAAGCAAAGGGGAAGGAGGAAATGGAGCGAGGCCGGGAGGCAAGGCAGGACATGGGCGGCGGAAGAGAAGACGAGGACGGCGAAGACTGACGGAAGGGAGGCAAATCGCAAACCATCGGACGGTACCACATCACAGGCGGATAGGAAGGAAGAGCGTTGCTAGCAGGCAGGCAGGCAGGCAAGCAAGCATGCCGAACGAAGGCGATGTGCTGCAGGTGCAGCACAGCGGGCCGGTGGGCAAGCTGATCGACATGAGCTTTGAGCAGTACTCGGGCGCCAAGGACATGCTGGCCAAGAACCAGACGCTGGGCAAGCGGCTGACGCCCATCGTGGACTGGACCGAGAACACCACCAAGGCCATCCTCAAGAAGTCGCCCGTGGCCGTGGACTCGGTGGTGTCGGCCGTCGACACGCGCGCCGAGGCCGTGGTGAACTTCACCTCGTCCAAGGTGCAGGTCATCCGCGAGACGCCCAAGCAGACGCTCGGCTACGTGCACGGCAAGCTGAAGGCGCTCCGCACCGAGACGCCCGAGGAGGAGGAGGGCGAGCCTGGCGTGCGCTCCATCCTCGTGACGGGCAAGTCCGCCGCCGCCGAGAACCTCAACGTGCTCCTGGACGCCAGCGAGGGCTACCTCAAGCAGTACCTCCCGCTCGAGGAGTCCTCCAAGGAGCTCCAGGTCACCGGCCCCAAGTCGGAGATCCGCACGGTCGCCACCCGCACTGTCAACCTCTCCAAGGTCACCATCACCAAGGCCGTCGAGCGCGCGCTCGCCCGGGCGGGCGATCTCAAGGCCCGCACCAAGGAGACCATCCACGTTGACCTCATCAAGTACTCGGAGTGGCTCGACAAGAACGTCAAGACCCCGGTCTCGGCCCGCCTCAAGATTGTTGACGACAAGCTCGGCATCACCCCCAAGGTCGACGCTGTCGACCAGAAGCTTGTCAAGCCCCTCAAGAACGGCGTCAACCGCCGCATCGAGGTCATCGACGCCAAGGTTGTCACCCCGGTCAAGGAGCAGTTCGTCCTCGTCGTTACCCGCGTCTCCGACACCTACACCAAGAAGGTCGTCGAGCCGCGCGATCAGATCATCCAGATGTTCCGCGAGGAGCTTTCCCTTCAGCAGGAGATTGCCAAGTCCAAGTCGGGCGAGGAGGAGCTTACCATCTCCGCAGGCCTTCAGGCCGTCTTTGCCGCTGCCAAGTCCCGCCTCGAGAAGGAGTACGAGGTCCGTGTCTCCCCCGCCCTTGCCCGCTTCCTCGGCCGCGAGAAGGAGGAGGAGATGGAGGACCAGTCCTTTGGCGACGACGTCGAGGATGACGTTGATGACGACGAGGCTGAGCAGGACACCTTCTAAGTCGGCTGTCCGCGCGATGCCTTTGCGTGATGCCTCTGTGCTCCGCCCCTAAGGTAGTAGGTAGCCTTGGTAGCTGCTGCTGATGTTAACATCACTCCAGAAGATGATCTTCCAAAAAGTCTTTTTCCATGTGCCTGTGAGCGAGCTTAGGATCCACGAAGATGGCTTTCTGTTTACGTGAACAAAGGGACAAGGCGGCCCGTCGAGCGTTCTTGCTTGCTGGTGCTCGAGTTGCCCGGCCACCAAGCATTCGTCTCAGTGACTTTGGTGCGTTGGGGCTTGCTGCGCTCGCGTACCTCTTTTGCTTGCCTTGCATACAAGAGGGCTTCCGACGATCTGGCGCGGTGACGGAGACCCCCGACCGATCAAGCAACCGCTGGTCGCCCATCACTTGCTCTCGCCATAGGCATAGTCAGAACTTGAACGACACGATCCGAGTCGTTCTCTTCTTGTTTCTTTTCAATTACACACAATTACGAGCCTTCCACAGCATCGAGAATGTGCGCCGCGAGCTCGCGCTGATCCTCCGGCAGGTCGTGGCGGTCCTCCAGCAGGTCACGGAGTGCGAGCGCACACGGTGCCCAATCGTCTTGCCCACTCAGCGAGGCCAGGCGCGACAGAAGTTCCAGCACGTGCAGACGCGCAGCCGCGCGGCTCTGCGCGTCGCCAGCTGCCGCGCTGCTCAGCACGGCGCCTGCGCGTGCACTTTCCACGTCAACACGCTCTGCATCCTCGTTTTCGCCTTGCTGCTGCTGCTGCTGCTGCTGCTGCTGCTGCTGCTGCTGCTGTTGCTGCGCCGAGTCCTCGTCAACATCCTGGCTCAAGACTGCCGCCAAAATGCCCAGGAACCGCGCGTGCGTGACCATGCGGAACGGCGTCGCCGCCGACGCCGGCAGAACCGAGGCGAGCAGAGAGAGACACGCGCAGGCCTTCTCCAGGAGCACGGCCAGCTCGCCGCGCGGCGCCTCCCCCATGGCGGCCTCGTCAAAACCGTCCTGCCCCTCGTCGTACTCGGTCTCGTCGTGCTCTTCGCCTTTCCCATCTCCGTCGAGCACCTCCTTCTCGCCAGGGTAGGCCTCCGATGGTTGTTGCTGCGCTTGTTGTTGTTGTTGTTGTTGCTGTTGCTGCTGCTGCTGCTGCTCGCCCTTCTCTGTAGCATCCCCGGCCCAAGCGGCCCACGCCATGGCGCTGGAGCTGCCCAGCGCGCGCTCCACAGCAAAGGCCAAAAGCGCGACGACCTCGGGCCGGTCAAGGTCATGGGCGTGCTCGTGGCCGCTCGGTGGTACGATTTGCAGCAGCGCAAAGAGCAGGTCTACGACGGCTTCCAGCTGATGTTGCTGCTGCTGAAGGAGCTGTGTCGAGGCCAGGGCCCGTCCGCGACCGCCCGAAGCCCGCGTCGCCTCCTCGGCGCGCAGTACTTGCAGCACACTTGCCGAGAGATGCGCCGCGCGGCCCCCAATGCTCAACGGCGGCGCCAGCAAGGTAGCCACAGTGTCCGCGGCACCCGCCTCAGGCGCTGCAGCCTGCGCATACAGCACCGAGGTGACCAGCTTGGCCCCGGAGAGCCGCGAGGCGATGGTGTCCGCGTCCGTCTCCGCGCCAGTCTCAGCGTCCGGCTCCTCCATCGGGAGCAGCTCCGAATAGTCGTGCATCAAATCGAGGTCCAACATGCGCCGCACGAGGTGCGGGTGCTTGGACACCTCAAAGCACAGCAGATTGATGACCATGAGGGGAATGGGCGTCTCCTCGCGCAAAAGTGCGCCGGTGCGCGGCAGGACGCGTTCCTCGAAGAAGCGAAGCGCGTGCGCGTGCAGCGAGCGCAGCAGGCGCACGCGAGTCTCCCAGCCTGCGTCCGACTCATCCTGCGCGAGGACCGAGTCTTCAAAGTCGAACGCCTCATCGCCCTCGTCCTCCTCCTCAACAACCTCCATGAGCGGGCCTGCCCGTGAGAAGTTGCAGAGCACGTCGATGGCGAGCCGCAGGCACCAGGTCTTGGTGTCAAAGTGCGTGCGCGCCACGCTCGCTGCCCAGAGCGCCGGCAGCAGGTCCTGTAGCACCGCCAGCGCCACGTCCGGCAGTCGCAGCGCGTCGGACTCCTGCACCAGGCTCTCGGCCAGAAGCAGCACGAAGCGCTCGAACTCCGGCAGCGCCCCCGCCGCCACGTTCAAGTTGACGCGCACCAGCGCCGCCACCGCGCCCATGAGCTCCGTACTACAGCACACAAAGGTCGACACCGCGCGGCTCGTGCTCAACTGAAAGAGCAGCGGCAGCGAGTCGCGCCCCAGTCGCTGCAGCATGCCGGCCTCGGGCGAGGCCGCTGTCACCTGACGGCCCGAAGCCACAACGGCCGCCAGCCTCCCTGCTGTCTTGCTCGCAAAGGAGATCGCCTCGCTCGCCACCAGCGCCAGCCGGTACACGAGCGTGTGAACGCATCGGCGTAGCATGAGCGTGGCTGCGGCCGTCTGGCGCTCGAGCAAGTCGTCCGCATGCGGCGCCGACTCTGAGGCGTCCGCCTGTTCGGCCGTCTCCTGTGCCCGCCGCAGTCGCGCGTGCAGGCGGTCCAGAATCTGTACCAGCTTGAGGTCCAGCAGCGAGTGCAGCTCGCCCGGGTAGTGCTGCAAGAACATCGTCAGCGCCACCACCGCCTTGGACCGCACCACGAGCGTCTGCCCGTGGCTCACGAGCTGCACGAGCGCGCGCAAAATGCCCTGCTTGACCGTGCTGCGTCGCCCGAAGAGCGCCTCGCGCGTGATGCGCTCCGCCCCCAGCCGCGTCGCGGCCGGCATGGCGCGCATGGGCGACGACGGTACGACAGGCGTGGACTCCGCGCCTGTCGACTGCAGCACGAGGTTCAAAATGTTCAAAAAGGCTTGCTGCACGCGCGGCGACCCGTGCACCGCCTGCAGGCCGTTCGCGAGAATGCCCCAGCCCTCATTCTCCGCCAGTCGCGGCAGCAGCCGCCGGTTCAGGCGCACCAAGTGCGCCAGCGCCATGGCGCACGTTGACCGCAGGTGTTCCGCCTTCTCGCGCAGCGTCGCGTTGAGCAGGTTCGACGCCACGCCGGCCGTTGCGAAGCGCAGGCTCGTCCCATTCGCGCCCTGGGCCACCTGCTCGGCGGCCGGCGCCAGGCTTAGCACGTTCTCGAACGTCTTGGCCGCGTAGAAGCGGATCGTTTCATCCTCCGATTGCAGGCAGCTTGACAGCTGCTTGAGAGCCGTGCCGGAGATCTTCCAGTGCTCTCCCACGCCGTCCGCCGTCTGTTGCTGCTGTTGCTGCTGCTGCTGCTGCTGCTGCTGCTGCTGCTCCGGAGCGTTTGTCGTGATGTAAAAGAGCAGCTCGCCGAGACCGGCCGACCCATACCGTCGGATCGGCAGCACTTCGTCCTGCGAGAGCGTCACCAGGGCGTCCACGAGGCCTTCGTCGTTTAACCGCGGCGCGATGAAGGTCGCGTGCCGGACCAAGACCGCCAAGATGATGGTCGCGCGTACGCGCAGCTTGCGAATCTGCGATTTGAGCGACACCTTTGGCGCGCCCTTGCTCGCGACCAACTCTCGCGCCTGGGATGCGCTCGCGCCGCTTGCGTCCGGGGAGAGCGCCGGGATTGCACCAGTGGTCGAGGACGACGCGCGCGGCGATCGCGGCGACCGCGGCGACCGCGGTGGCGGCGGTGGGGACGGCGGCGTCATGGGCCTGTGCAGGCTGCCGCCACCCCGCACGCCACCACCCGCACGCGAATGCTGTGAGCCGCGAGGCGTCCGCGGCGACCGCGGCGACGCCCCGGCGCCGTCTCCCAAGCCCGCGTTACCGCCCAGGATGCTCTCCGGTTTGGTGCCGAGCCGGATCAGGAGCGCCACGAGCGAGGAGCTCACGATCACGTTCGCTAGCCGCGGCGTCGTACACAGCGAGTACAGGTAGCCGAGCGTCTGGAAGACCTGGGTTGCCGAGTTGCCCGGGCCGGAAGAAAGCGCCCGGAACACTTGCGAGAAGAAGATCTCCAGCTCCGGCCCGTTCAGCCGCGCCGCGTCGCTCGCCGCCAGGTTGGGGAACGGCAGCACACGCGGGTTGTACTTGAGGACCGGGAGTGCTGTCGTGATTGGATTGCCCACAATTGGTCGAACCACGAAGTCGTGGGCGTCCATCAGCAGCGCCTGAACTTCGGCGGCGCCGTGAAACTCGCGGCTTGCATATTCGGGCACCAGCACGTGCCGGTGCTGCTCAAGGAGATGGTGCACGCGATCCGCGCCGATGTCGGAGATCTCACGCACCAGCGCCTCCTCCAGGTCTAGGGGCGGTTCTGCCGCAGAGCTTGGTGGCCCCTCCTCTCCTTCCTCCTCCTCGTTGTCTTCGGTCCTTTCGCCAGCTATACGGTCCTCGTCCCGCCCCCCGGCGCTCTTGTGCTCGTCCTCGAGCCCTCGGTCCCGAGGTAGTGGATCCGACTGCATGTGAAGATGGTGCTCGGGTGCGGCCTCCTCCGCGTGCAATTGCTCCAGCTCCATCTTGCCCCGTGGAGACCTCGGGCTGCGCAGGGACGGCGCGGCCTCTGCTGTGGTCGTCGGCGTGGCCGCTGGTCCCACCGCATCGTCGTTCGCGCGGTCGCTATTCTCGTCCTCGTCCTCGTCGTCGTCCTCCTCGTCGCGCTTGGAGAGCGCCAGCGCGACGGCGGCCGCCTCTTGCACGCTGTCGCGCTTGAGGTGGAGGCGCAGCGAGTTGTGAGGCTGCGCCACGCTGAGCGGCGACGTCGCGGCAGAACTCGGGCTACGCTTGGACGTATCGGCGGACGCCGGCCGAGCGTTCGGCTCGGCGGGCGGGATGGCCGTCAGCACCGAGAGAGACTCACTCTTCTCCTCAGGCGCCGTGCGCGGCCGCTCAGGCTCGGTCTCATGTACGGGCTCGGCCTCCGCGACGCCCTCGTTCCCAGACGGAGAACTCGCCCCCTGCTGGCCTGCGTCACTAGCGGGCACGGGTTCGGGGTCCTCCTCCTCATCACCCTCGATGGGCGTGTCGGGCCGGTAGTCGAAGTCCAGCACCGTGTCAGTGTCCTCGAGCAAAAGGTCGGTGCGGTGCGGGCTCGCGCTGGGCAGGGCGATCGCGGTGGCCGCGCCTGTGGCGGCCTCATCCACGGCGCAGAGCACGTCCGGCGCGGCCGGGGCAGCCGCGGCGCTGTGCGAGCGCCGCAGGTAGGCGCCCGAAGCGCTGTCTACGCTCTCACGCAGAAGATTGCGGCGCGCGTTACTGGACATGCGTAGGGACTCCTCCTCGGGCAGCACACCGACGGTGCTGTCGTCGAGCGGCTCCGGGTCCGAGTCCTCCTCGACGCACGAGGGCACGTACTCCCGTGCGTCGAGGTAGCGCAGGTACGCCGTGTTGGTTGGAATGCGTGTGAGAGAGGGTAGCGGCATGCCCTCCCAGAACTCGTGCGTGAGCAGCGCTGGCCAGGTGAGCCTCTTGGCCGGATCCTTGCGTAGCAGCGAGCGCAGGAGATTCTTGAAGGAAAGGCTGAGCTCATCGCCCCCCGCCGGCAGGCGCAGCGGCGAGGACTGCACGAGTTGCACGAGCTCGGTGAAGCTGCGCGACACGAAGGGCGGCTCACCCATGACGAGCTCGTAGAGAACGATGCCGAGCGACCAGAGGTCCGAGGCAACCGAGGGCACACCCTCGTCTACAAAGAGCTCGGGCGCCATGTAGCAGGGCGTGCCCCGCTTCCGCGAGCGCGTGCTCTCTTTGTTGAGCTGGTCCAGCGTGACGGCTAGCGCAAAGTCGCTCAGCTTGAGCACGCCGTACTCATTGAGCAAGATGTTGGACGGCTTGAGATCGCAGTAGAAGACGCCGTTCGAGTGCAGGTACAGCAGCGCGTGCACGAGGTCGGCGCCGAAGACACGCGCCGCGGACTCTGGTAGCCGGCCGTCATGCCGCAGCAGCTCGCGTAGGCTGCCGCCTGTGGCGAATTCGAGGATAATCCAGATGTGGTGCCGCGTCTCGTACCACTTGTAGAACCGCAGGCAGTTCGGGTGGTCCAGCTTATGCTGCACGCGCACCTCCTGCAGCACCTTTTCAATCTTGGTCTTGTCCACCGACTTGATCGCCACGTACTGCACCGTCTGCTTCTCGCGCCCCTTGTACACCAAGCTGTGCTGCCCGCGCCCGATCTCGTCGTAGATGTGGTAGCCATCCATGGCGCCGCGCCGGCTGGCTAGCGGGCCTGCTAGCTAGCCAGCCAGCCAGCTAGCCAGCCAGCCAGCCAGCCCGCCGCCGCCGTCGTCGCCGCCGCCGCCACCACCACCGCTGCCGCCGCCGCCGCTGCCGCCGCCCGCGCACGCCTCGCGCGCAGGTTTTGCCGCCGCCGCGCCGCGGTCGTTGGACGCGCCACGGCGCCTTGCCTGCCAGCACCGCGACCGCGACGCGCGGGAAAAATGAAGCTCGAAAATCACGTCAAGTTGTGACCGTGAGCGAGCGCGTCGGTGAGCGCGTGAGCGAGCGCGTCGGCGAGTGCGTGAGCGAGCGCGTCGGTGAGCGCTACAGGATCAAGACCTTCAAGTTGACCGTGAGAGAGCGCGTCAGTGAGCGCTACAGGATCAAGGACTCGGAGGGAGACCACTAGCCTTCCTCGCCTTGGCGCTGCTTCGGGATCGTACAGTCAAAGAATACATTGATGGCAGGCTGTGTCCAGGGGCCCAAGCTGCGCACTGATGAGAGGAAAGTCGTCTCACGCCTCGCCGAAGGAATGCAGACGACGCAGGATCTTGTCAACGTCCTTGCAGATCTGGTACTCGCCGTTGAGGATTTCCTCAATGACAGGGTGCGAGTTGAGCCAGGGCGGACAGGAGCCGAAGTGCTTGGCGAGCTTCTTGATGACCTTGGGGCGGCGCTCGCGTCGGGCGAGCTGGCGAATGCGCTCGGCAGGGTGATCTCGGGCGATCCAGAGCAGGTCAATGATGCAGCGCGTCTTGTTCTTGTTTGAGGACCGAAGGCCCACGGGTTGCAACGGGACGTCCTTGGCATTTCGGGCCGAGCAGATTTTCGTCGCAGCCGTGGTGCTGAGGACGTAGCGGTCCCCGATCTGCGCGCAGGCCGTGCACATAGGGTAGGACGTGTGGTAAAATGGGTCGATACAGGGGAACTGCCGCTTCTCCGCGCAGAAGACGCAGCGCGAGCGCGTGGTCATGGCCGCGAAAAAGCCCTGCGCCGTGAAGCCGGGCGGTGGCATCTTCACGTTCATGCGCGAGCGCGCCGCCATGAAAAGGGAGACGTTCTTCGACGAGCGCAGGGCATGCATCCAGTCGATGTTGTGCATGTGCTCCCTGCAGGAAATCCCGAGGTTTCGCAGACTGGCTTCGTCCAGCCATGGCTGGATGCAAATGAGCACGACGCGAGGCAGCGCCGCCTTGACGGTTAGAACTGGGCTCACGGCCGCTCGGCCGTCCGCAGCCGCGGCCGCTTGGCCGTCAGCGTCGCCACGCACGGGATCCTGGTCCCGCGCCTCGCAGTGGCCCGCGGCCGCCTCCGCTGCCGCCGCGGCGGCCCGCCACGCATCCTGCGCCCCGTCTTCGCGATCGCTGTCGCTGTCGCGGTCGCGGTCGCTGCCGCTGTCGCTGTCGCTGCTGCCGCCGCAGCTGCTGCTGTCCTCGCTGATCTCCGTGTCAGCGCCGTCCTCGCCGTCCTCGCCTCGCTCATGCTCGTCCTCGTCCTCGTCCTCGCCCTCCTCGCCGCGTCCGCCAGCCGCGTGTCTCAAGCGCACGCGCCTGCGCCGCAGCTGCTCCTCGCGGAACAGGTCCCCGTCGCCGCCGACCCCGGTGCCATCCCCCTCCGCCGCCGCCGCCGCCGCCGCCCTGCGCTTGCCGCCGCGCGCGGGGGGAGGGGGGGGCGCGCCGTCCATGCGCCCTGCCGCCGCCGCCGCCGCCACCCGCCGCCGCCGCCGCCGCCGCCGCTGCGCGCGCGCCGCCGGGCGGGCTCCCGGTCTGCGCTGCGCTGGCAGCTCGAACTCCGGGCCGCGTCCGAAACCGGATAAAGTACCGTGCACGGTCTCCTTACGGCGCCATCGTGCACGCTATCCGTGCGGGACCCGGCGCAGCTGTCCCGCTGGCTGGGCTCGTGGATCAGGATCCAGAACTGATTGATCGCCTCGGGTGCCTCGGCGCGGCGAAGCGCGGCGGCGGCGGCGGCGGTGAGTGCGGCGCGGCTCGCGGGCGGAGGCCCCGGCGCGCCCGGGCGCGGCGCGCGCCCTCTAGAGCGCGCGAGCGGCGGGTGGGCGGGCGGCGATGGAGCGCTGAGGTGGATGTCGTTGTAACGGCGTCACTCTGACACAGTCGAGTTCACGGTCAAGGTTGCAGGCAGGGCCGCCCGCGACGCCGCGTAACTAGTTGACTATCTTGGGGGAGGAGGCAAGGGCTTGCTGGAAAAGGGGGTGGACGGCGCCGACCAGGAGACTGACTGACAAGTGGTGCTTGCTCGCTGACGCAGAGGTCCGAGGAGCTGGAGATTGATGATGGGGGCCAAGAAGGTGCTGGTCGTGGCGGTGGCCGCGATGGTGGCGAGCGTGGTGGCCGCGGGCGGACCGACGCTGGAGATGCTGCGCGAGGAGGCGGAGCTCACCATCACGCTCAACACAATGGCTCAGCGCAGCGAGATCGAGGGCGGCCGGCTGGGCAGGCTCTCGGACGAGGAGGGCGCGCGCGCGCCTCTGCAGCAGGAGGAGGCACTGTGCGACCCGAATGTGGGCCAGGTTGCCGGGTACCTGCGCCTGGCGAAGCAGAACAAGCACTACTTCTTCTGGTTCTTCGAGAGCCGCAACGAGCCGGAGTCGGCGCCGGTGACGACCTGGCTCACGGGCGGCCCGGGCTGCTCCGGCATGTTGGGCCTCTTCGAGGAGCTCGGCCCGTGCAAGGTGAAGCAGGGCGGCCAAGACACGGAGCTGAACCCGTATAGCTGGACCGAGCACTCGAACATGATCTTCATCGACCAGCCGGGCGAGACCGGTTTCAGCTACGGCGACGGCGACACGGACGAGGCCGGCGTGTCCATGGACCTGTACATCTTCATCACGGAGTTCATGAAGAAATTCCCCAAGTACAGCGGCAACGACTTCTTTGTGATTGGCGAGTCCTACGGCGGCCACTACGTGCCGGCCTTCTCGCACCGCATCTTTACGGAGAACAAGAAGGGCCACGAGGGCGTGCCGCACATCAACCTCAAGGCCTTTGGCGTGGGCAACGGCCTCACCGACCCGCTCGAGCAGTACAAGTGGTATGCCAAGATGGCCTACAACTCTACTTCGGCGCCTAGCCGTGTGAGCAAGCGCGTCTACGACAGGATGGTGAGCGAGACGCCGGCCTGCATCGAGCGCATCGAAAAGTGCAATGAGGGCAAGCACTCGCACTTCACCTGCCTCGAGGCCGTCATGGAGTGCAACCAAGCTCTGGTCTCGCCTTACGCGGCCACGGGCTACAATGTCTACGACATGCGCGTCAAGTGCGCGGTCCCGCCGCGCTGCTACGACTTTAGCCAGATCTCCACCTACCTCAACAGCGAGCGGGTGCAGTCCTACCTGGGCGTCAACAAGCGCTGGGAGGATTGCAGCGACTCGGCGCACTCGGTACGTTTTGTTTTTGTTTTCTTCGCCGCCGGCCACCGCGCAGTCAGAAGCCTCACTAACTTCGCTCGCTCTTTCCGTGCCGTGCGCACCCGCTAGCAAATGATTGGCGACTGGGAGCGCCGCTACCAGAACCTTATTCCGGAGATGCTCGAGGCCGGCATCCGCGGCCTCATCTACGCCGGCGATTGCGACTACATTTGCAACTGGCTTGGCAACCGCGCCTGGACGCTCAAGCTGCCGTGGTCGGGCCAGGACGCCTTCAATGCGGCCGACGACGAGCCCTGGATGGTCGACGGCAAGGAGGCTGGCAAGGCGCGCTCGCATGGCCCCTTTACCTTTCTGCAGTTCTATCAGGCTGGCCACATGGTTCCTCTGGACCAGCCCGAGATCGCGCTCGTCATGTACGAGCTCTTCCTCAAGGGCGGCTCCTTCACTGCGTGAGACAAGGCGATTCGCCACTCACTGTCAAGGCAGTCGTAGCTCGCAAGGCATCTCTTTTTCTTTCTCTTTCTTCTCTCTCTCTCTTCCACTTTCCTCTCGCGCGTAGGCGCGGCGCCCCTGTTGACCCCATTGATTTCCTCTTGATTGACCGTACGGCCGTGACATCTTGTGCTAAGTTAGTGCTACACACGGAGCGGGATGAGGAGCGAGATTGCCACCACGCCCGAGCCCACCGTGACGGCTGACTTGACGGCGAGGCTGGTGTGCGCCGAGGCGAAAAAGGCCACGGCCGTCGCCAGGCTCTGCCAGGTCGCAAAGAACGCAAAGGAGGCCTGCGTGCGCCGCTCCAGGCTGCCGGCCAAGCCGATGCTGGCGCGGTGCGGCCGCGCTGCGAGCAGGGCATTGATGAGCGTGTTGCAGGTCGCGTCGCAAAAGCCCAGCAGCACCGCCGCGAGCAGGAGCCAGGGCAACTGGGGCCCCGGCAGCGCCTGAATGCCGCCGAGGGCTGCGCTGGAGGCCACGAGAATCTGCAGAGCCGCGCCCAGCGCAAGCAGCGCCTTGAGACGGCCCATCGTCCGGCCAATCTTACCGAGCAGGCCACTGCAGACCGCATCGACCGAGCTGAAGACAGCCATGACCAACGGCACCCGGGCCGTTCCAATGGCAGGCCGTACCACCCACGCAGTAAACTCGCCCCACGCCCAGGCCGCCTGAGCGCCGCTAAACACAAAGAGCGGCACAAGCATCTGTAGCACGCGGTCGCTGGCCAAAATCGTCCAAATCGACGCCTGCGCCCCGGGGGCAACGGCGCCAGTGCCCAGCGCCCCGCTGTCGCTCTCGTCGCTATCGTACAGGCCGCCGCCCTCGCCAAGGTCCACCACAAGGTCCTCGTAAGCCTCGCTACGCGCCGGCTCTGTCTCTGGCGCAAGTGCGACGTAGCGTTCCCTCGCGTCAGGCTCGCGCAGCCAGAGGGAGAGCAGCATGCCGAGCCCCACGCTCGCCGCGAAGATGAGAAAGAGCAGAGTCCGAACTCCGGCCGAGATGCCGGTGGCCTCGCCGGGCGCCGCGCCCGACTGCAGCACGGCAGCCGCGACCAGGTTGCCCAGCAGCTGGCCGAACTGGTAGACAAAGAAGAAGGTGCCGGACGCGCGCGAGGCGGCGGCCTGGCGGCCCGCGCTGAGCCCCGTGAGCAGGACGCCCTGCGCGGTCCAGAGTCCGGCGGCGCCGAGGCCGAGGCAGACCGCGGCCGGCACGAGCGTCCACACATGCGCGTACGCGTTCGCGAGCATGAAGACGGCATAGGCACTCATCGCCAAGGTCAGGGAGCGCGTTGTGCCGACCCGCGAGAGCACGGCCGGCGCCCCCAGCCCCGCGCCTGTGAACACGATGTACACCACGCCGAGCGCCAGCGTCCCGCTGCCATCCGGGTACAGGCTCGACTCCAAGTTCTGCGCCGCGCCAAAGGCCAAAAAGCAGAAGAAGAAGGACGCGCTCAGCAGGAGCAGCTGCCGTACGTCGAGCCCATCGTCGCCGCCAGCTCCCTCAGCAAGCGCGGCGTCGCCGTCGCCGTCACCGTCGGCGTTGATGCCAGGCCCGACGTGGACGACGGCCACGGCGCCGCCCCCTCCGCCGCCCGCGCTCGCCGCCCCCGCCGCCCTCGCCGCTGCAGGCTGCGCGTCCAGCATGGTTTGCTGGCAGCGTGGCGGCTTCGCTAGCTGGAGGAGCTCCTGGCGCCCAAGCACTACTACATCGTACGATCGACGCGCGACGGGATATTCAACACGACGGAGCGCAGCGAGATCGAGGGCTTTCTCGACGCGTGGAAGGACAAGTCGCCGCCGTGCGACAACCCTGACATCAAGCAAAAGCAAGATTACAGGCGCGAGCGCGATTGCTCTTGCGCGCCTGCGGCGTCGGCTGCTGGCCAGCATTCTACTACTAACGTTAATCTTAAGCTCGAGAGGACCTCGTACCCCCTAGGCTAGGAGCCAGAGGGGCGACTGGCCGTGGCGCTTCGATTTGCCGCTGCGATTCGACCACTTTCGCGGCTCGCCGGGCAGCGGTGGTTGCGGTGGGGCGGGACTTCAAGTTGCTGACAGCGACAACTTTGTGAATTCACAAGCCACGCGCCATTGTTGTGAGTAAGCAAGCTGACCCCAAGCCTTGGGGCGACGCCGCTGGTTGTCGGACGCAGCGGCCTGGCTGGGAAGGGCGGGCTCTTCCAGCCAGGCAGGCGCCTGCGTTTGCAGCTTGCGCGGAAGATCGTGATGATTTCTTCTTCTGTTCCTGCGGTGCGACTCCGATCCAGTCCCGCAGTCGGCACCCAGGCGCCAGCAACGGAAGCCCACGCGTTTGCTGCCTCACAGTCAAGCCAAGCCAAAAGAGAGGTGAGCCAACGCGGGCCACCCATTCATTCATCAAGGTCGACTTGGCTTGGATCGACTCGATGGGCCACGACCTCTCTCGGTGTTGCTCAGTTTCTCTCGGAGGCTGCAACGGCGACTTGGCTTGGAGCAGGTCGCACCGCAAACGCTGCGGGAAGAAGGATCTGAGGTTCTGATTGGCTGCAGTGCCAGTTGGTCAGCCATGTCCGTCCTGAGTGCTGTACTTTTTTTATGAACTGGAAATCTGACTTCATGCAGGGGCGCCTGTGGCGGGCCGATGGCCCGCGAAGCTGCAGCGCTGGGACCGCACGCGCAAAACCTGGAAGATCGAGGCGACCTACTGGAAGGTGACAACCCAGGTCATGAGCTGGGCGTACAGCCAAAGTTTGTCAAGCGACTCGACCTCGGCGTTCAGGCTCAGGCTGCCGGAGGAAGCTGTGACGAAATCTCCGTGCAAGTCCTACGCTTGCAATCGACACTTGCGCTCGTGGGTGCCCCACGTGCTTTGGGCCCCTGCAACCAAAGGGGCGCATCGACAGACAGCTTTGCGTAGGGGCTGCGGATTTGTGCTGCAGCGTGCGGATACCGCTGTAGTATCAGTGGCCAGACTCAGATTGTCCAAGTTCGACTTAGCGGCCCGGATCACGAGCTCCGGACAAGCGGGCCGAACAACCCAACGCAAGCATCAGACGATCCATTGCGGCACGCGGCTATCGCCGAGCCGCTGCTGGATGCATTGCAACACGGCCTTCATGGCTGGTCGCTCACAGTCAACACGAATCTCAATCGATGCATCGCGAAGTCGAGATGCGCATGGATGTGTGCAGGTTCAATTTGGTGGGTGCTGCTCTTTTGAAACGACTGGCAGGTGGCCAAACTCGAGCCAGACTCGGACCCGCCTTGGCCACGGCCGGGCCAGACAGCCCGGTGGTGCCTGGGATCCACAGTCAGGCTAGAGACTCGCTGATGCTCAACGTATTGCGCTGTTTTGCTCGCCACGCACACCCTGCTTTACCTGCAGATCGCCATGGCGGGAAGACGGGACGCTGAGCGGGCGTCTGTGCCACGACTGGCTGCCAGTGGCTGACAGTCAGCGCGCGAGACGACCTCGCTTCAGCTCGCTTCGCCAGGGCGCCGCGCCGCCAGAAGTCCCGCACAGGTGAACTTGGTTCGCACAGCTGGTCCTACTCTGGGCACCTGGCTGGCCGCTCGCGGCTCGTAGTTGCTCGCCGTCGTCCCTCCAGCCAGGCAGGTGTACAACGGCGCGCTGCCAGTGGTGGGTGCGCTAGGCCACCATCACGGTCTCAAGCTGCAACGACACGCCCTCAGCCCTCCACCCCGCACATGTCGCCGAGCCAGCGAGCAGACTCGCTCGCTCTGGGTCCGAGTCGTTCCGTCGCTCGATCGCTCGTCACGGCTCGTCGCACTCTGGAGCAACGCTGCTACAGTGAGCTGCCCTAGCTAGCTAGCGTGCCTTTCGCGGACAAGCCAAGGCCAGCTAACTAGCTAGCGGTAGCAAGCCTGGCTCAACCGATCCTCCAACTTGAATAGTGCTTCCAGTTTCCGAGCCGGGCACGATCCGCCGTGACGTCAACAAAGAGCTTCAAGACATCGCCCCCACTGATGGCCTCTGGCAGGCCAGCCGTGGTGATGAGCGAGCGTCTGCCGTAGCCGAGCAGCGGGCTGCCGCTGTCCGAATGTCTTCCTCCTCATGTCGCTCTCGCTCTACTAGCTAGCTAGCGCCTCGTTTCGATTCAAGGCTGCTTCTTCCTGTCGACGACAGTGGCTGGCGACTCCGCTGGACCGCAATCCAACTTTGTTAGTTGTGCAGTGCAGTGGAGTGGTTGGCCGACTTGGCCAAGATCGCTCGTGTGCTCACCCAGCAAGTAATGTAACGTTACGCTGACCGTCTGACCTCCGACTCGGCTCCGAGTCCGAGGTCCGAGCCTGTCAGGCTGCTAGTGCAGCGGCTGCAGCCACAGTGTGCCAGCTGCGCCGGAGCAGCGTCGGCAAGCTGGCCTACCACGCCACGTGCTCAAGCGCTCTGGACCAGCTCAGCAGACTCGCAGAGCGCTGGCAGTCGGACCACGGAGGCCCAATCGGCGGCGGTTCCGCGCGTCTCCGACGCTGAGGCCAGCCCAGCCTTGAGCCTCTGAGCAGCGCAGAGCCCCGAGCTGCTGGCTGCTGCTGGCCAGGCCGACGTCGCGCCGGCCACGGGCGGAGAGGCCGACCAGGTTCATCAAGTCGCTCTCGCTCGCGCCGCCGGGCCTGGCCTGGCCCCGCCCAGGCGGCTCGGATTCACATCACGCTGTGGCTCCACAGAATGCTGTCCAAGGAGCAAACCTCCGTCCAGGGACTGTGGTCGCAGCGTCACGGCACCATGAAAGTCCGTGCCAGACTCGGCCAGACGGCCTGGCACAAAGGCGGCGCGGCGCACCGGGCGCAGCGCGCCGCACCCAAGCGCGGGCATTGGCTCGCGGGCGACAAGCGGAAGCAAAGGTGCCCAGCGCCAAGCTCGGCTCGCTCGTCCTGGTTGCAACTGCGTGGGCTCAGCGGGCGAGCGAGCACTCTCACAGTCAATAAGCTGTGGCTGGCTGCCCGGCTGCCTGGCTGTTCGGGCTGCGCGACTGCGCGAGGGCGGCGTGGACGAGGACTCGGAGGACAACAAAGAGAGAGCCACTTTAATCAACGTTGCAACCGTCCACCTGCGCATAGGCCTTCGTTACTGCAGGACCGACGGGCCATCCGCCTGGCCAGCGGCCAGCCAGCTCGCCTCGCTCACCCACTGGCAGGACCAACGGCCGAGTGCGGTCACGGTGGCACGGTGCCAGTGCCGGAGCGCCGTGGCGCGACTCGAGCCTTGACGGTGCGGAGACAAGTTGCTGAGCCGTACTGGCAGGCGCTGCGCTCTGCGCTCATCACAACCACCCACGGGCCGCGCCACGACAGGGCCAGTGACTGGCACTGCACTGGCAGGGTTGGTGTTCTTCGTCCCAGCGCGAGTCCGAGTTTACACCGAGCGGGTCCGAGCCGCCAGCCTGAGCCGGCCGCCGGCCAGGCTCGGCTATGAAGGCACGCTTGGCTCGCGTCGCCTCGCGGCCGAAGACCCGCAGCGTCGTCGACGCAGCGTTGCGGCCCACCGCCGCAGCAGCCAGCGAATCGTGGTCGGTCCATGAGCGGGGGGGCACCCCTCTCTCTCTCCGAGTCTTTCACGCTCTCACACAGAGACTCGGACTTCAGGACTCGCTCTGACAGAGCAGCAACGCAGGCGAGCTACGGGACGTAGACGCCTGCACTGCAGTGCAGGCTGCAGCCGAGCTGGCTGGCAGACAGACCTCGGTGCCGCCTGCTTGTGACTTTGCTTGCCACTGGCACTGCTTGCTCCTCGCTCCAGGTCGCCAGGTCGCCCGCCCGCTAGCTACTGGACGCGGGTCACTGGGCAGACCAGGACCAGGTCTTCTCCTTCCACAAGCTGGTCTTCCGGCTCGGCAAGGCGCCTCGGGCCCACGGACGCCCCCTCCGCCCTCCTTGCCGCTGCGCCGCAGCGCCGCTGCCGCAAAGGCCTGCCTCCCAGGGCAGCCAGGCGGCCGGCCAGAGCGGGAATGGCGCAGACGGCGGCCCGATGTCAAGGCCTGGGCGTGGACGCGCAGGCCCCGTCGGCATGGCGCGGCGCAGCGGTGGTGAGCGGGTGCGTGCTGCTGGTGTTGGGCCTCTTGCTGCTACGCAAGACGAGGCGCTACAGGCACGCCGTGCGAAGCCGTGCGATCTTCTGGCGCGCTGCGCGCGTTCGTTTCTGGGTCGCCAATGCTAGTGCTGCGCTGCTCGAGAGCTACGTGGCCTGGGGCATCGCACTCGCAGCGCACAGTCTGGACGAGGCCGGCATCGCTGTGCAGCTCGCCATCAGCCGCGCGCTCGTCGTCGTGAGTGGCATCTACTTGCTCGAGTCGCTCACGAGTGCCCGCAGCGAGCGCTCTGCCCCCGGGTGGCTCTCGCGCAATCGCACTAGGCTCGCAGTCATCGTGCTCGCATGGCAGGTTGGCTTCTTCATCCTGGCGCGCCTCTCCACCGGCTCGCTGCCCTGCCTCTGCTTCGTCGCGGTGCGCCACCTCGGCACGGCGCTGCTCGCGGTTGCGGGTACCGTGCTGCTTGCCGCGCAAAAGTCGCGCATCATCGCCGAGCTCATGCAGACCACGCTGCCCGCGTCGGCGGCTGAGCCCCGCTCGCGACATTACTCGCGCTCCTCTGATATCATGCCAGTCGTCTCCGTTGCACTGCCAGCGCTCGGAGGCGCCAGCATCCGCAACACCCATGGTATCGTTGACTACAGCAACAGCGGCAGCAACAACGGCACCTACCACTTCCGCTCTTCTGTAGCCTCCTCTTCCTCGTCAGGCTCCAGCGTGCACGCGCATGCGCGGCCTCCATCATTGTCGCTAAGCCCGCTGGCCCACCACCACCAGCACACGATGCGGCAGTCCGCGCAGCTACGCGGATTCGTTGGCCGCCTTCGGCTCATTACAGCGCTGCTCTTCGCCTTCGCCGCGCTCGCCTTTGGCCAGACCCTGCTCGCGATCTACTCGGCAGGCGCCACCGACAGGACTTCGCCCGCTCTTGCTCGCGCCGGCGTCGCCAGCTTCAGCCTGGACCGCGTCTTCACGCTCAGCGCCGCGGCTCTCGCACTCTACATGTACCGCGACAAGGACGCCTCGCCGCGCGGGCTCCGGCCGGCCGGCCGGCGGCCCAGCTTCCCCATGCACAATTCGGTCTCGGCCTCGGTCTCCACGCGCCGCATTCAGTCCGGGTCTGCCGTCGTGCTGCGTCGTACAGACCATGCTGAGGCCCACGACGACGACACCCTTGAGCTCGATGACAGCGACTCCGCGAGCGAGGCCGACAGCCTATCCCCGGCTGCCACCACTGCTGGCGCCGCCGCTGATGGCTCTGCGTCCTCCGCTGTCGCCTCTGCCTCCACTCCGCCCGGCTCGAGCGGCATCGTCATCACCTGACCGCCATGACCGTGACCACGCGAGAGATCCTGGCCACGTGCCGTGCCCGGCTCGATCGGCATCGTCATCACCTGACCGTCATGACCGTGACCACGCGAGAAATCCTGGCCACGTGCCGTGCCGTGACATGACAGCAAGCTGACGACGCTCTCCACGTCCGCCGAACGATCGATGAAAACTTTCAAGTGAGAGACCATGAGAGAGAACGCAAGCGAGAACACGCCGATCGGCCACGACCGACGCGGACCTGACGCCGACCCAACGACCGACCACTTGCGACCACTTCCCGGTTCTCCAGTTCCCCTCCACGTCTTGCCGTGACCCGGTGCGAGCAAGCACCCGCGAGGCCGGTGCCACTTACTAGTATGCTCGCGTTGCGCCTCCGAAGCCTGCTGGACGCTTGCTGCTCGTTGCTGCTTGCTTGGCACATCCCTTCGTCGTGCAAATTGTGCTTGCTACCATAAGCTTGCGAAGCTTGCGACACTAGCTAGCTGGAGCGAGCTCGCTTGCAAGCTTGCTAGCTTGTTATGGGAAAGCGGCCCAAGCCGCGGAGAAGCGGCCCAACCGCGCATCGGCGCCGCGGCGCGCTCAGGCTTCGCCCGACGCCAGAGCTCGTTCGATCCGCGCGGTCGCGTCCCGGCAGCGGCGGCGGCGGCGGCGGCGGCGGCGGCGAGCGCGCAGGTCCTCCCGCGCCCGCGGCCCGGCCCGCCCGGCCCGAGCCGGCCCGGCCCGGCGCGGCGCGGCGCGGCGCGGCGCGGCGCGGCGCCATGGAGACGCTGGGCGGCAGCGACGGGGAGTCCGGCGACGAGGGCGTGCGGCGCGAGCTGGAGCAGCGGCAGAAGGAGGGCGGCGCGGGCGCGGCAGAGGCGGAGGCCGGGCCTGAGGCAGAGGCAGAGGCAGAGGCCGGCGCGGCCGGCGAGGCCGGCGAGGCCGGCGGCGAGGGCAAGAAGCTGACCAAGAAGAAGGTGGTGACTGCTCGCGGCAAGAACAAGAAGAAGAAGAAGAAGGTGCTCAACAAGGGCGGCGGCGATGGGAGCGACTCCTCGAGCAGCTCCGGGTCGTCGTCGTCGTCGTCGTCTTCGTCGTCGTCCGGGGATAGCTCGTCGTCCTCAGGGGACTCGTCGGACGAGGATGACGGGCCGGCGCGAAAAAAGGGCAAGGGCAAGACGCTGACCAAGAAGCGCAAGGCGGGCAAGGCCGCGGCGAAGGCCAAGCCGGCCAATCGCGCGCAAAGGGCAAGCGCCGCGGCGCGCGAGAGCGGCGGCGGCAAGTCCGACGACGATGACGACAACTTCATCGACAATGCTGAGGACGACCAGGAGGCCCTGGACGAGTACGCCCAGCAGAAGGAGCACTCGGACGACGAGGGCGGGCCAGGCGGCAAGAAGAAGAACGAGGCGGTCGAGGGCGAGGAGCAGACCGAGTTCCAAAAGGTGCTCAAGCAGATGGCCGCGCGCCGCAACAAGAACCGCAAGAAGAAGGGCGGCGACGGCGAGGAGACAGGTACGGACAACCCAGCTGCAAAGGAGATCGCCAATCTCATCTTCGGCATGGAGCGTGCGTACCACCGCGACCGCGACGCGCGCGCCAGGCTGAAGCCGGCCGTGCACAAGCTGCGCATGCTCGACGACATCGAGGCCAAGCTGCGCCCAACGGACGCGCGCACCGCTTTTCTCGAGGAGAACGGACTAGACGTGCTCACCAAGTGGCTTCATCCCAACAAGGTAGATCGCTCGCTGCCGGCACAGGCGCTGCGCACGCGCGTCATCGCGCTGCTGCCGCAGCTGCACATTGACCA
Organism: Thraustochytrium sp. TN22; assembly: GCA_013306675.1. Taxonomy (NCBI): domain Eukaryota; class Bigyra; order Thraustochytrida; family Thraustochytriidae; genus Thraustochytrium; species Thraustochytrium sp. TN22. The sequence continues at coordinate 123,535 of JABLUY010000001.1, read as the reverse complement.
GGACCACCTGCGCCGGAGCGGCCTCGGCAAGGTCGTCAACTTTTTGCGTCAGCACCCCTCTGAGCTTGAGTCCAACAAACAAATCCTCGCCGCGCTCATGCAGCAGTGGGCGCGCGAAATCTTCCGCGCGCCCGAGATGGATCCCATGCGCCGCGGCGACGGCGACGGCGACGACGAGGACAGGCCCATGCGCTCGCGCTCCCCATCCCCGCGCCGCCCGCGCCCGGCGGGCCCCGGCGGCGCTGCCGCTGCCGCTGCCGCAGTTTCAGGCTCGCCCGCCCGTCGCGGCCTCTCCGAGCTCGCTCCCATGTCCCGCAAGGACCGCATCCAAAAGGTCGTCGAGGAGGCCCAGACCAAGAAGGACCAGGGCTCCTCGCGCGCGCGTATCCCGCAGGCCAACCAAGTCGAGTTCATCTACAAGCCACAGCACTCCCAGGAAAAGGACGAGCGCTTCTACGCGCGCCCCTCCGAGAAGCGCCGCGAGATGGAGAAGCAGCTCGCCAAACGCCGCCGCATCACCAAGAAGGCCGTCTAATTTTTTTTCTTTATAACTTGAAGAGGGGGGGGGTTACCTGATACCCGGTACAACCAAAACGGGTTAAGCAACGAATGATCGATTCTCGTGCGATGGATGGCTCTTTCTGCTCGCCTGGGCGTGCGCATAGCGAAGCCGACCCGGCCAAGGTCTCGCCCACCAAGTGACTCGGACGTCGTTAGCTTGGTCGTTGAGCACGAGCGATTTGCGCATGCTGGCGACGGGCTCAAGCAGGGCGTCGAGCAGACCGAATTCGAGGCGCGCGATGGTGACGCCACGCACTGGAGCCGCTAGGGGCTCCCCTGGGAGCTTGCAGACGGCGAAACAGGCGCTGGGCGGCGCTCTAGGTGGCGGGGCGCCCAACCATGGATGGCGCATCTGCATCAGCATATGAAGGCGAACACAAGGGCAACGACGAGGCGCGGGACGACGCGAGCGAGGGCAACGACAGCGGTGACACGTTGCATCATAGAGGCGGGCGCAAACCTGGCCGGGCAAGCGCAAGATCCTGCCTAACCGCGGGCGAAGCGTTATCGTGCCGGAGTGCTCGAGGCTTCCCAGGCGATCAGGGCAGACGCGGCGTCGAGTGAGAAGCTGGAGGGCAATGCGAAGGAGAAGGGCAAGGAGGCTCGTTTCATCAAGTCTCGCAAGAAGCTGCTCAGCAAGAAGGACCGCGAGAAGGGAGAGCTGCCGGAGGACGACACATGGGTGCGAGCGGTGGTCAGCGACGTCTTGGCCGCGACCGTGCGAATGACGGAGTTCATGTATCCTCTTACAATACGGGCATGATTCACGCTTATTGGCCAGAGGCGCACTGGCGTCGGCGAGAAGTCACGCGAGGTGCGCAACCTGATCGAGGCGACAATCACGGTCATCAGGGCAGCGCCGAAAGGCCGTCCCGCGCGGGCATTACCCATGAAAGGCGTCGCAAAGAAGACGCTGGAGGACTTGCGCAAGACAAGGAAGGTCACCCTTGGCGGGAAGTTTCAGCAAAGGGTGCGACAGGTAACAAGCGAAGAAGCACTGATCCAGTCGAAAGCTAAAAGATGGACAGGTCTTAGAAACGCAACGAAGCCCCGCCCTCGCGCCGGCCAAGGTGGCCGGGCGAGGAACGGGGTGAAAGGGTTGTTGGTACGGTCGAGAGCTGGAGGCCAGGTCGAGCCGGAGTTGCGAGTCTGCCGATGCCGCGGGGAGGCTTGGCGCCAGACTGAGGGTTGCGATGCCTGGGCAGTAAAGCTGCCTAGGGCCTTTGTACGGGATACAAAGAGGTGAGCGCCTTGGTTGGCGCAGAGCCGCGCTGGGAGCAGCTCGTGGCGCTGCGCGATCATGCATGGGTTGCATTGACGGCAGCGTGCGAAGTATTTTGAGCGTTCGAGCCGGGAGTCGCTGAGACTTTCGCCGCGCGCCCGGGATCCCTCCGAGATCGCCCGAGATGGGCGCGTCACACGAGGCTTCCGACGGGGCGGGCATCCAGGCGTCGCTCTTGCTGATCTTCCGCCCTCTGACCTTGTCGCACGCGATCCCTTGATAACAGGAGGAGTGCGTCTTGCGTGGCGGTGACCCCGTCGAGGACGCGGAGGGTGGCACAGAATTCGTTCCTACGCACGAGATCTCAAGCGCAATAACACGGTTCCGTACCGGGGATTGGCGAGAAGCGCTTTGCAGCTTACGAATACATGAATGGAAGGCTAGGTCTACGCCGTCAACTCAACAATTGCGCTCATGACTGCCCACACTTCTGCATGCGCCACGTCCTTGAAGCTACTAGAGCCACGGAGCTCGGCGCAATACGGGCTGGCGCACGTTCCTAACTTTTAAAAAAAAGTGAGCTGGGGCTGCTGCGAGTTCTGCTCGTCGGCGGCCGCGTTGCGACAAACAACAGGGCCACGTATCCTTCGTGACGCATTAGGGCTCGGCAGCCGCCTATTCCATGGAGGCGCAACGCGAGCAGAGGCACCCTGGGTCTTCAGGTGCTCTAGGCCATGGCCAACGCGGCGATGCCACATCAAGTGAGGCCGCGCTTGGCTGCTGTGTGCTGCACTGTCAACTTGCCAGGCACCGAAGCCTGAGAAGCGCGACCGTAGCAAGCGCTCGGCGCCCCAGAGACGCGGCGTTGCGCGGCATGGCCCTCGTACAAGCCACGAGCAGTCGTATCAGTGTTCCACGGGTCAGAACGTGATGCCATCTGTGGGCTTGGTGGCCTTGGGATGCTGGCGGTCCTGAGTTAGGCAGTACGCCGCTGCCCGCTCAGAAGATTTTCAAGGAAAATGGAAAGATGATGACTACCATGGCTGCGGCGGCTCGCTGTGTACGAGCGGCTGCCTCCTAAACGAAAAGGGTTTGGCGAAGACTCACGCACCCCTTCCCCGTGGCCAGCCCGGTCGCTGCCGCCCTCTCGGGCGCCGCGCGATTTTATCCTTGTGCCAGCGTGACCGCAAGCACGACGAAGTCTGTTCCCCTTCTTCGTCGGCCTTTACGTTGACAGATAATGATTGCCATCGCCGGTATGCACGGAAATTTGAGGTGCGGCATCCTTGGCTGGCTGCCCCGTAGTCTCGCGCACATGTGTTGAATGTGACGTGATGGCTGACGAGGAGGATTTGTCGGTGCGGTGTGGACGCGAGCGTTTCGAATAGACGTGCCACACCTTTGGCACCAGAAGAAAACCAACGGTGCCAGCGCTCGTGATGACCACCAGGGCCATTTTGATGACGAAGGACGCCGTCGGGTTGTCATGGGCGAGAAAGAGAACTGGAATGCCTAGGACGAGGGACTCAAATGCAGTGGTGAGTGCAAATGCAATGTAGCGGCCTTCGCCGTACTCGGACGGAATGCTCCGCGACTGGTACATGAGAAAGAGGCCATAAACGAGAGAGAGGATGAGAGCGAAGGCGAGTGGCGCGATAAGATACAATGACCGTGACGAGTAGCAGCGACCGTACGACTTGAGCGCGCGGCCTGAGGAGTCAGAAACCGTGACGACCCGCTCATAGTGCATCGGATCGACCAAGATCCAGATGCCATTGAGCCCGAGAACCACGACCATCAACATGATCTGGTAGCTCTGCAGGGCGCGATTGGTGATGTGTCTGCGCTTGAGCCGCGGATTCAGGAACAGTCGGCCGAGCCGCCAGGTCTTGAGCCAGAGCGACGAGAAGAGGATGGTAAATCCCACTGAGTAGAGAAGTGGTGCGAGAGCACAGGCAATATCAATGCCCGGAAAGATGGCGTCATTGACGACGGCCGCTTCTGAGGATTCTTCCATGTCATGAAAGGTGCCGTCGTCTTGCATCGCCAGTGGAATGATGGCGGACGTTGCGATGGCTGCTCCGAGCAACATCTGCTGCAAGAACAGCGGCGATGCGATCATGACAATCTTCTGGCGGCGGTGCCTCCTTACCCAGACGGCGAGCCACGAGAACACTGATAGTAGAAGGCACGTGATGGCGATGCTGAAGCCCACCAAAGGAGCAGGAATGAGCTGCATGTCATGTGCAGGAGCGAGAATGGACATGCCATTGCACGAGATGGCGGTCAGTGTCTCATAGTTGCGTCCTAGGCTTGCATTCAGCGCGGAGAGTGGGACCAGGCCCTGCCTTTCAAGCGGCTCCTCGACGGACGCATCGTTGCCCTTGCTTAACACGTTCAAGAGAAGGAAGCCGAAGTAGAGCGTGTACGCGTAGCCAGCGCCTTCGTTCCCGCACTCGATATCGCCCTCGTGCTGCGTTCGTACAACCAGGTTCAGGACGTCTGCGAGCGGGTAGCAGTCGCCGCTCTCTGCATTTTGGAAATTAAAAACGCCCGTGACTTCGTCATACGAGTCGGCGGTGGCGCAGGCGGCCACGCCGTTCGTATTCGGTAGCGTGTAGGTGGCGCCGTCGTCAAGTGTGACCCTGGCGAAGAAGGCATGGCGCTGGTTCGCATCACCAATGGCCGGGTTGTAGGCAATGGAGAATGCTGTTGTGGCGACAGCCGAGCGCACATCCTCTTGATTCCTTTTGAGTGCCGTAAATGCGAGCTGGAAGCTTTCATCGCCGGAGAGCGCTGCAACGAGCGAGACGAAGCGACTGACGAGCTCGTCACCCGACTCGGCTGTGCCGAAGACGGTGATACCCGGAACATCCCAGCTTGGATCGCTCGCCCTGTGGTCGGCAATCTTCGCCGCGAGCGTCGGATTGAAGCGTTGAATCTCAGGGTCCTCCCAGCGGGCGACTGAACCGCTGAGTATCCCGGCCAGCAAACCGACCGAGGCATTGAAGCTTGTAACCTCGTCGCAGAAAGCGGCGAGATTGTCCTCGCCGGACGAGCAAAAGTTGACGGAGACACCCAAGCCAATGCCCACATATGAGAAAGCAGCAATATTGGCTCCTTCTTGAATGAGGGTGCCTGCTTCAGCATTGGACGAGAGCGCCATGGCAATCGAATGCCTTCCAGCAGCGACGGCCTCAATGGCCTGCACGGAGCCTGCACTGGTAAGTTCGTCCGCAAATCGTGTTTCAGGCGCAATGACAGAGTACGCAAGCTCGTACTGCTTGATGACGTTTTGGAAGACCATGGCGCCGCTGTAGCTGATCATCGGTGATGTGTCGATCACCGGTTCGTAGAGAATGTTGCCCTCGCAGTAAAGATCCTGCTGAATTCTCGCCACAATAATCGCGCGCAACTCGTCTGGGAGGGGTGCAAAGCCCAGCGAGATTGCGATGCTTTGCGGCACCTCATGCGTGTAGAACCAAAGCAGGAAATCCTGCAGTGCCTTGCGGTTTGCGCAGGAGGCGCCTGGGCGCGTGGTTTCTTTGCGCACCACAAAGTACGTGTAGCCCGCCATGGGCCAAGCCTGAGAGCCCGAGGCGTCCGAAATGACGGCGTTAAGGCGGTCTGGGTTCGCCGTGCCAAAGTCCAGGCCGCGTTCGACCATGGCGTTCGCCACAGTCGTTGTAGTGGCCTCAACCGGGAGGGCTCCGCTCGTCGTGGCCATGAGTGCGCGTGGCAGGTCGAGAGCCAGCGCCTCGCCCAAGACGGAGTAGCCAATGGCACCTACGGTGGCCGAAACATGGCCTGCAACGCCACTGTTTCCGTCATGTTTCACTGCCAGTGCGGGGTAGTGGTCATTCGAGGATCCTATATGGCCTTCGAATTGCGTAGCAAAGGCTTCCTCGAAAAGAGCCAAGGCACCTTTGAAAATCTCACTCGTGCCAGAGCCGTCGGCACGCACAACGAGCTCAATGTCGCCCGCAGCATCGAGGACGGCCTCGATTGCTGCGGTGAGGGCAGCGTCGCTTGCGTGCCGGTTGATCGCCTTGATGCGCTCGTCGTTCCACGTGTGAATCGACCCAGGCTGGCACGCATATGTGAGATTCGCATCCGCCTCATTGCATTTGCGGAATATCTGTGCAAGCACCTCCTTGGTGAGCACGAGGGTGTGATTGAGCGCATCGAGCCCGGGTAGATTGTAGATAGGCACCACAGCGCCGCCCACGGCTGGAAACATTTGGAGGTCAGGGTACGCCCCATAGTCGCTGTCCGTGAGCAATGAGTCAGACCCAATGAAATCCACGAAGTACTCCTCATTGGAGTCAGAGTACTCGCCACAGACGTTGTCGCAGGCGTCCACGTAGCTTTTAATGCGACATTTGCCTTTGCCGCTGCCTATGCCGGCATAGGAGACCGCGACGGACTGATTTTCAAAACTGTACGCAAAGATAGCCTCCTGGTACAATCGAAGCGGGAAAGTAGCTCCCGCGGCTTGCAGAACAATCTTTTCCCCATCCATCGTGCGCTCCGGCGAGACCTCTGCAAGCGACTCGTTAAGGCATACGGCCAGCTCGATGAGACAGCTTTCTTTGGGCAACACCCCGAGCTCCATCGCAGGGCATCTTGCAGGAAGCGAAGCCCGGACCCTGCCTGCACACATTGCCATTGCCACAGCCACGGCACTGAGGCGAAGTAGCACCAGCATGATTTCGTCGAGCCTCGATTTGGTTCTGTTCATACGCAGCGCGGCGCCGCCATCCAAGAAACGACGCCCGTCACTCTCCCGCACTTGCCGGTCGGGTTCTTTTTGTGTTGCGCCTCCTTGCAGAGTGGAGCTGGCTCGGGGAAGCTTCTTCTTACCTGCATCTGCTTGCCTTGGAGCGCAAGTGTCACACTGCGCCGGACCAGCTTTGCGTGAAGCTAACCGCCGGTTCCAGTTACATCAAGGCGGACCTTCGGTGCGCGTCAGAAGTAGCGGTGGCAGCAAACTTCCGACGTTGCGCCGCTCGAATCTCCGAAGGCCGAAGCTCGCAGCCGTTTCAGGGAAAACTATACTCCTAGCTCACGCAAGCTCACGCAAGCTCGCGCAGCTGGCAAGCTCGCGCAAGTAGTCCATACGAGGCGTCTCCTTCGGCAAGCTTGCTTCTGCATTCCGTAGCAGACGGCGTGAATCTACCGCCGGTGCCAGGTTACGGTTACATCAAGGCGGGGAGTGCGCGTCATCAGTCGTTGCGCCGCTCCGAAGGCCGAAGCACGCAGCCGTTTCAGGAAAGATTCCCGTAAGCTCACGCAAGCTCGCGCAAGCTCGGGCTCAAGCTCGCGCATTCCGCGGCAAGACGGCTTGACCCAGCCTCACAACGAGGACACCTTGTGCAGAGGCCAGCGCCGTATTTGTCTTGTCGACAAGCGCTGAGCCTCTGCGACGTGGTCGAGGCCAACCCACAAGAGGCAGCGCTCACCGAAAATGCAATGCGCCGCAGTGCGAAGTAACGGACACAGAGCCTAAAGAGCGTGACCGCGATGAGCAGTTCGGGAGGTCCTTCACACAAGCCCCACCAATAAAACGTCCGTGAAGCGCGACTGGAGCAAGAAGGTGGGCTCCATCAGGGCAGGCCGCGAGGCGACCGAGTCCGTTGGCGGCACCAGCGATTGTTCGTGCACCTGTTGCTGCTCTTGCGCGGGGGGCGCGGCCACGTTTGACCCGCGTTTGCGTTGGCGAAACAAGGTGCTGTGAAGGACGACGCTCCGGCGCAGTCCGGCAAAAGACGAACATGTCCAGCATCATCGGGGGGACGGTTGTGGATAGTAGTAAGGGCAATGACACTAGGACACCACACTGGCCCCCGGCATCCGCTCCTTTCGCGCAGTATGCGGTGGCGACCGCGACACATCTGACAGCGAGGTTGGAAGCGAGAGATCTTGCATGTTCGCTGCTTTCAATTGTAATTTTAAAATTAATTAAACAGGGACTTAGCCTTTGTGGTATTCACCGTAGGCGGCTCCACGTTGACCTGAGGATTTGGCCAACTCAGACCCTTTCGGCAATCAATCAAGTGCCAAAGCGAGCGCGGCGTCGGGCGCGGGGGGCGTCTCTCCTCCAGTGGAGCTCCAGTGCCCCAGCGGGGGATCATGCAGCCGCACCGGGTCCGACTGGCGAGGCAAGTTGTCATGTCAGCCAAGGCTGGCATGGGCGATGGACCGGCCGTGGGTTCTTGGCTCTTGGTGGTTCTTCACCTACCGAAGGGTCGATCTGCCTCTCTCGCTCATCATCGTCATCCTCAGCATCCCAGCTCTCGTGGTCGTCATCGTCGTCCTCATGGTTGGTGCACGGCGCCGACTGTGTGGCGTGCGCCGCTTCTTGTTGCTGCTGCTGCTCCCATCGCCGCCGCTGCTCCTGCTGCTTAGCCCCTCCAGCTTCTTGCGCTCCGTCTTAAGGTTGACAATCTTGGTACGAAGTTGTTTGTCGCTTGGAAACGGGTCTCGGTGGTTCACCTTCCACGCTTCCTCGTCCTGGCCCCACTGCTCCCGGAAGTAGGCGACGGCGTTCGCGGGGGCCTTACCTTGGTCAAGCGCATGCTCAAGCGTCACAGCATGATGCTCTGCCAGCATCTGTCGCTTGCCAGCGCCTCCACGACGCCCCTGCTGGCCCCGCGCCGGTGCTCGCGCGGGAGCTTGTGCGGCGGTGCCGTCGTCACGTGCGAGTTCGCGCCTGAGGTTGTGGAACTTGTTGGTGATGGTCTTGTCCTCGAGAAACTTGTGCGGCTTCGGACCATCGAGGGCTTTCCAGGCTGCCTCGTCAGCGCCCCATCGCGCCCGAAAGATGGCGAGGGCATCGCTGGATCTCCTCACGTGTTTACGTTGTGCAGAGCGCGGCGCGGAAGAGGCGTGTTACCGGGCTCCTAGCCGTGTGCCGCATGATCACCTGGATGATGTTTCGCCGCAGGAGCTCGTCCTTCTCCGGTGTGCGCATGGGAGCGAGCTTCTCTAGAGCCTTCTGCTCGAGCAGCTCAGGCGCCGCAGGGTAGAGGATCTCCGCCATCCTCTTGAACACCCACAGCATGGCGCGCACCAGCTCAATCCAGTTCTGTTCGCCCAACTCGTCCTCATGAGCCGAGTTGGTCCGGGCGAGCTTGGAGCTTACCCTGGAGAGCGCCTTCACAGACCACCCGAAGACTGCGTACAAGACGCGAGCGACCGTCCACGGCCGACTCGTTGATGATGAGATCACGGTCATCTTGAGGCATCTTGCGTTGCTGCACGAGCTTGCGCGTGGCCTCAACACCCGCCGCGCGCGCCTTGGGCTGTCCGGCGGTCTCCAGAGCGCGCGTTGCGCACTTGCAAGCGTTCAGGCACTTGCTGCACTTGCTGCAACGCTACTTCTTGCACGTGCACGTCAGCGCGGGCAGATTCATGCAGCATGGGCAGCAGCCGCACGCCTGACACGCATCTACGTCGCAGCTGCACGCCATACTCGTGCTCGAAGTGCTGCAAGGAGCCCACCTCTGCGTGGTCGCTAGGTTAGACAGGACCCAAGACCACGTAGCGGCTCAATCCTTTTCTGACTGCCCTATATGCCTGCCAGAGGCCCAAAGCACCGCCCAGGGCCCGCCCAGGCCCCGTCAGAGCTCGCCCGCGCCTGCACTCGCGCGTCCGCGCCCGGGCTTGCCCCGTCTTCGCCGGGCACGCCCAGAGCGTGTTTGCTCTGTTGCTCGCTTGCTTTTCATCCGACAGCACCAAGACCTCGGCAATCGCCGTATCTCGCCGTCGGGCCAACGACGCCAACCGAAGAAACCGCTTCCGAAAAATCCTTCATGGTGCTGGCTCCAAAAAATCCTCACAGACGCCTCCTTTGAATACCACAAGGTCCCTGTTCTAATAATAAGATACCGCACGAGAAGAGAGCGACCCTGAAGTCAAAGTCACCGCACGAGAAGAGCAGCGATGAAGAGGCTTGCGGCGACGCTCGCAGGGAGCTTTGCGCCTGCATTCTCCGCCAAGGTAGGGGGCGGGGAAAGTGACGGAGCAGTAGTTGTCGGTGCGACCGTGTAGCCACACTCGGCAGCGACCTGGCTGAAAAAGGTGTAAAGTGCCTGGCCGGTGCCGTACATGGAGTCGAGGAAGACAGCATCGTGAACGGCGTAGGCTGCGCACGCGGCTGAAAAGCATGTCTGGCAGAGGAGTGCAGTGCGACCCAGCTCGTTTGCGTAGAGGTCATTCAAAGCCCCCGGCAATTCAGACGCAGAACTCGGAGAGTTTCCGTATACCGCGGCATAGGTGCTATTGCATGTCGGGTCCGCGCGACAGTCCTCCTCCGCACTGGCACACGCCTCTTGGGCTGCGGTCTGGTCGCAGAGCTCTGCAGTTGGGGCATAGGTTGACCTGGGTTCTTCACAAGTGGCGTTCAAGAGCCCTCCAAGGTCGGAGGCCGGATCAGTTAGATACGACAGGTCGGACCCGCATGCAATCGTACCGCACCAGCTGCAAGACAACAGCCCCATGCCGAGATCGTCATCGAGCATGTCCCGGATCGCTTGCTCGCCACCTGGTCCTCGAATCTCTTGAATTAAATTCACGTATGCTTCGGAGCACGAGGAATCCATGATGCAGGCATAAAGAGGCCCTACGCAGGTCTCACTGTTGCACTCTCCATTGTTGTTTACTCCCTGGAGACGCCGCGCCGACATATGCTCTTCCACCTCACTCGCGCACACCTCGCACGCAAGCATAGCTGCCACCACCATCAACGCGAGGCACGCTACTTTCGTGATCATCTCGCTCCAGATAGATCGCTCGTTGCCGGCTTGCCCGCGGTCGCCTCCTTGCCTGCTCCTTGCTGGAGATTGCTCTATGCTCGCCCGCCCGCCCGCCTGCCTGCCTGCCTGCGGCCTGGACTCGGACAGAGCTCGCGACCGTGACTGGGCGACCACCACTGGCCAGTGAGTGCCACTGGATGTGACTGGCAGAGGGAGAAAGGACAAGAGAAAGTACATGTCTGACGACCTCACGAGCCACGTGCCGACCGTGGAATCTTGCGCGGCCCGGGCCCGCACTCGGCGGAGCATCTTCTGACCACACTGCACCTACAAGTTACGCGTGCACAAGGGACAAACGTGCGCCGCGCTGCCTCGGGTCGCATGGCCAGTACGCGCTGCCCGTCGCGCGGGGCCACGCGGCGCACGTCTCCCCTGGGTCACGTGCAGCGAAGGGAATCTTAGACGTGGCTCGGGAGGACATGTCTGCCATCCCTGGGCCACGTGCAGTGAAGGCGAATCTCGGATGTGGGGGGTGACGTGCGACAGGGTCAGCAAGAGCGGCGGCTGGATGCCCGCCCCGTCGGAAGCCTCGTGTGACGCGCCCAGCCTCAAATTCGCACCCCGAAAAGGCGCCGGCCTTTGGTCAGGGCGGACAGAAGTGGAGCCCTCATGTGCATGCAAAGACATGTCGAAGGGCGCAGGACTCGCGCGCGCGGGCTGCAGCGCACGCTGCGTAGCGGGCGCGCAGCGCGGGCAGAGGCGCGGGCGCGGGGGGTAGGGAGGTCGGGTTAGGCTCAAGCCCTGCGGTTGGCCCTGGTGCGCTCGTACCCGGTCTGGCAAGATACCGGAGGGAGCCCTGGACGCACGTGGTCGCTAGGTTGATGCTAAGACATGCCTGGATGACATGCCGGGCACTCCAAGCATCTGCGTGGTGAGCGCTCTGTTCACATTGCGTGCCTCCTCCTCAACGCGCAGCTGCGCTCGAACATCAGCGCGGAGCTCAGCCACCTTTCTGTTGCCCGGAAACTGACCGCGAGTGTGAAGCCAGCGAGCCAGCTGCGCTTGCTTGGCCGTATTTGCCTCGGCCCCGATGATCATATCTTCGGTGAGATCGACAGTCTCAAACCCCTCCTGGAGTTGCACTTTGATGACCCCGTCACCTACGTCGTATTGCTTGGTCGCACGGCCGTCGCACTCACACGTCCCGCGGAGGCCGTTACACTCTCAGCCACACGTCTCGCGGAGGCGCCACCACTAGGGCACAACTCCGTTGCACTCACACATCTCGCGGAGGCAAAGTAGCCCCAGCGCAATGAGGACAACGTGATCCTTGTCAAAGCCCGTCTTACCGACGAGCGCCGACACGTGGGCCTCGGCCAGCACGTCCTGATCCAGCGAGTCGACCTTCCCCGAGGCGAGGAAGAGCCCAACGCCGGCGAGAAGACCGCCCTTTGCCGTCTTCATCAGCAAGCAAACTTCCTTCTCCCGCTCTCGGGACCAACCCTTGTGCTCGCTGAGCATGCAGGCGAGCTTCTCGGGCTTGAGCCACTCCCCTACGTCCACCCGCTCTTCAAGGATCTTGTCAAGGACGCCGAGCGTCGTCGAAGGCCCAACGCCTCTGATCTCGTGGTAATCAGTCTTGACGAGCAGTGCGTACGCCAAGCACACGGCAGCAGCCGCGACCTGGGGCTCGCAGGCGAGGTCGTCGATGATATGTCCAAGGTCACGTTGACGCTCTTCCTCGGACTCTACTCTTCGTCCAGAGGCGCCGCATTGACAACATCCTTGCGAGGTCCTCCCACACAGGTTTTGCGAGAGGGAGAAAAAATCGGTTCCAGGAGCCTCATTTTCACGCGGCTGACAGATTTCTTGCACCCATGACGTGTTCATTCCGTGCACATTCTTCCGCCTCTTCTTGGGTCTCCTCCGGACGTCATGGAGGCGCGCGCTCGAGCTCAGCAAGCTGACCACATGGCAAGAAGAATCTGATCACCCCGAACGGTGCGAAGGCATGGTGTGGCCAATGGCCGTGAGGAAGGAAACTCTTTCGCTGGGCAAATCTGCCATCTTCTCGGCATCATGATGCATGCCTCGAAAGAGAAAAGACAAAACTGAATGTTGCGTGCAAAAATAAAGGAAACCGCACGAGAAGAGTAGCGACACTGAAATGTGAAGGCAACGTCACCGCACGAGAAGTACAGCGATGAAGAGGCTTGCGGCGACGCTCGCAGGGAGCTTTGCGCCTGCATTCTCCGCCAAGGTAGGGGGCGGGGAAAGTGACGGAGCAGTAGTTGTCGGTGCGACCGTGTAGCCACACTCGGCAGCGACCTGGCTGAAAAAGGTGTAAAATGCCTGGCCGGTGCCGTACTGGTAGTCGATGAAGACAGCATAGTCAACGGCGAAGGCTGCGCACGCGGCTGAAAAGCATGTCTGGCAGAGGAGTGCAGTGCGGCCCAGCTCGTTTGCGTAGAGGTCATTGAAAGCCCCCAGCACTTCAAAGCCAGACGCAGGACTCTGGGAGTTTCCGTATACCGCGGCATAGGTGCTATTGCACGTCGGGTCCGCGCGGCAGTCCTCCTCCGCACTGGCACACGCCTCTTGGGCTGCGGTCTGGTCGCAGAGCTCTGCAGTTGGGGCATAGGTTGACCTGGGTTCTTCACAAGTGGCGTTCAAGAGCCCTCCAAGGTCGGAGGCCGGATCAGTTAGATACGACAGGTCGGACCCGCATGCGATCGTACCGCACCAGCTGCAAGACAACAGCCCCATGCCGCGATCGTTATCGAGCATATCCCGGATCGCTTGCTCGCCACCTGGCCCTTGAATCTCTTGAATGACATTCACGTATGCCTCGGAGCACGAGTAATCCTGGACGCAGGCATAAAGGGGCCCTTCGCAGGTCTCGGTGTCGTTGCACTCGCCATTGTTGTTCACTCCCTGGAGACGCCGCGCTGACGTGTGCTCTTCCAGCTCACTCGCGCACACCTCGCACGCAAGCATAGCTGCCGCCACCATCAACGCGAGGCACGCTACTTTCGTCATCATCTCGCTCCAGTCGCCTTCTTGCCCGCGGTCACCTCCTTGTCTGCTCCTTCGCTGGAGATTGCTCTTTGCTCGCGCGCCCGCCCACCCGCCTGGCTGCCTGGACAGAGCTCGCGACCGTGACTGGGCGACGCCACTGGCCGAGTGGGAGAAAGGAAGGGAGGACGTACATCTCTGACGACCTGGCGAGCCCAGTCTTGGGCGCGTGTCGACCGTGGAATCTTGCGTGGCCCGCACTCGGCGGAGCATCTTCTCGCCTCACTGCGCCTACAAGTTGCGCATGCACAAGGGGACAAACGTGCGCCGCGCTGCCTCGGGTCGCATGGCCAGCACGCGCCGCCCGTCGCGCGGGGCCACACTGGTCTCGCGGCGCACGTGTCCCCTGGGCCACGTGGTGAGGGAATCTTGAAGGTGGCCCGGGAGGACATGTGAGCCAATGCTCTGCGACCCTTGGGCCACGTGCAGCGAAGGCGAATCTCGAACGTGGCCCGGGAGGACATATGAGCCAATGCACTGCGACTGCCGGAGGACGGACGCACGACAACCCGGCGGTCTTGCAGCCTCTCGCGGTGGCAGGATTCGCCCTGACTGTGAGCAATGCTCATGGCCCACAGGAGAGGAGCAACCGCGTGCGTCCGCTCCTCGCCCGACGTGCTGCTCGTCTTCGCCGTGCTCGTGCAGCAGCCACCGAGCGAAACGGAAAGGCAACGCACGCCGCAGCCCGGGCAGACGATCGCCAGCACGCGGCGACTGGCATCGTCTCCGCTCAGCTCAACCGCGTGCGAATCTTGCGCTCGGAGCGCGGCAAGGCCAGCACGAGCCGCAGTACGCGCACCTCGCCGACCGGCAGGCCGCAGGCGCACCTCGAGCGCCTCTCGCCATGCCGCAGGCACAGGAAGGCCCAAATCTGCAGATTCTGCACAGCGCAGCTCAGGCTGCAGGCGGCGGCGATCATAGTGCCCACCTGAAGCACGGACGCTGGTGGCTCTCCGTGTCCAGCGGCAACGCCCGCAGCAATCCGCATGTGAAGCCATGTGCGCCGGCAGCGCCTCACCGAGCATCAGCGCGCGCAGGTGCGCCAGGTCCTGCGTTGCTGGTTTGTAGTACCAACCTCCCGACCGCCTAAATGGCATGCCGAGGATCTTCCCTCGTTTCACACTGGGCGTTGGAGCCACATCAGGATGCCGGGACCCAAGCGACCCCTTATGTATCTCGATCGCCTCCTCTTAGAGCGAGTGCTTCGGCGCCGCATCCCTGGCCAGTGCACACGATGGCCATGTCGTGTAGCCTTTTTCCTACCACGTCATGGTGTCGCGTCCCAAGCACATCTTTCCGAATCTCGAGCGCTTTTACCAGATGGCGTCATCCCCGCCTCCCAAAGCAGCAAGCACCAGCGCCAGTTTGTTGAGCATTTCACCCACGCCAGCGCTGCGCGGCCTGTTGGCTTCTGTGAAGATGCTGATCGCCTCGTTCAGGAGCGCGAGTGCCTCAGTGTATTGCCTCCGAAAGCAGAGCATCTCTGTTATGAAACTGTGAGCGTGGTGCCCACTCTGGGTGCTTGAGCCCAAGCGCCGATCTACGGACTTGGAGGGCCTCCTCGAGCAGCGAGACAGCCTCAAGCGTGCTCCACGGCGCGTGCAATGGCGAGCGCCTTGGTGAAGAGCTCGCTGCGTGTCATCATCTTCACGGTCCTGAGATAGTACAATCGCCCCAGAGCATTGACCACCTCATCCACCCGGGCTGGCGCAACCTCGGCATCGCGCCTCATCTTGCTGGCCTTTGACTCGACAATGCTGAAGAGCCAGCGACGCTGGCGGCACTGGGCAAGCATATCCCAATCTCATCGCCCTGGACGGAGTTTAGTCAATGTCAGTGTAGCCATTCCTGAGACGACACTGCGCACCGGGCGCATCCATCTCGCGCGTCATGACAATCGCGATTCGTTTCTATTTGTCATAAATTCAACGACTGCAGGAGCAAGGGTTCACGGCTTTGCTCAAGAAGAGCCGCGGCGTGACCACGGCGGCCTAGAGACAAGCGAGCGCGTCGATGCTGCGGTGATAGCCCATGCGCACCTCGTGCGTACTTGAGGACTTTGCTGCCTCCCAGGTCGTTGACAATCAATCACTACAGCAACTCGTCGGAGGACGTGCACCATTCCTCTCCGAAGCATGCTGCATCTCAGGTGGCCAGTGCAGGGCGGAGACTGGGTTATGCCGCCACCAGGACCGACACGTTTGGAGCGTATGGGTCACGGTGCGCAGGCGCTATCGACCGACACTGCACCTAAGTAGCTAGCCAGCTACTTCGTTGCGGCCCGCCGATATCGTGGCTACTGCAGCTGCAGGTGAGAAGGAAGAGACCGCGTTGCTCACGCTCATGTGACGCTCCAGTCGTCTTCAAACGCTGGTTGTTGCTCAGCAGCCGCGGCGGCAATTTCTGCAGCGGCCGCAGCCACTGCCGCAGCAGAGTGCTGCATAGCATTGTGCCTCCTGGGCTTGGCGCCGGGAAAGACCTGCGCTCACTTGACGCTGAGAAAGAATGCTTCCACTTCGCGCCCGGCGACGGCGAGGAGATTTCCGCGCTCTGCGCCAAGCTCGTCTTGCGCAACCCGTCAGTTCAGTTCCGGACGATGTCGCGCCACTCCAGCTTGCCGGGGCGAAAAAAGCCCAGGAAGCAGCCATTGGCACGAGCGCGAGCCACCATCTCGCGCGAGACCCCCTTGCCGAGCGCAGCAGGATGCGCGGAGCCCTTGTCGGCGAGCTGCTTGTCGATGGCGATGAGCTCCTTGACGACGGCGTCTGCGATGTCATACTTGTCGAGCAGGCCGGACGACTTGAGCAGCTCGAAAAAGATGTAGTCGGTCAGGTACGGCCGGTTCGGGTCGCCTGTGCGCGCGCCTACGCGGCTCTTGACTTCGACCTCACGCCAGAGGTCGTCGCCAGGAAAGGTTGCTTTGGCAATCGCCAGGCAGCTGGTGGCCATGGACGTCTTAGCCTGTGTCGGAAAGAAGCTGCGCGGGTCGCTCGGGTAGCTATTTTGGAAGTGCGCCAGCTCCTGGGCCGCGGCCTCCTCGGAGTCCACGAGCTTGGCGCGAAACTGGAAGTTGATGGGCTTGCCCAGCCGCAGCAGCCGCTGCATTGTCGCGCACCGGTGCTGGCCGTCCATGATGTAGAAGGTCTTGCTCGGGTCCGTGCGGTTGATGATGAGGTTGATCTGGCCAAAGTCGTAGAAGCTGCCCTCGTCATGCAAGCGCCGCTCGTTGGCCGCCACACGCTCGCGCACCACATCTTCATTGACCGCGCGGTTCGAGTTCATGGGCAGAAACACGCACTCACTCGCCGCCAGCGTTGCGAAGTCCGCGAAGCCCGTGTACACATCGCCCGCGGGCGAGCGCACCAGCGTGTGCTCGCGCACGCCGTCCTCCAGCACCGCCACGAGCGGCGAGGCCGGCGCCGCGCCTGCGCCTGCGCCTGCGCCGGCGCCGGCGCGTCGCTTGGCCGGCGTGCCGGCCTCCGCTGCCGGCTTCGCCGCCGCCGCCTGCTCCTCCGAGCGCGAGCGCTTCATTGCGTGCGTTCCCGCGGCGCGGCGCGGCGCGGCGCGGCGCTCGCGGCGCTCGCGCTGCCGTGGTTCTGGTTCTGCTTCCCAGGCTTGCTTTGCTTCTTCAGCCTGCCTCAGCACTCGCAGCCTAACGACGAGGACGAGGACGAGGACAACGACGACGACCAGGACGACGACGACCAGGACGACGACGACGACCAGGACGGGGAGGAGGACGAGGAGGACGAGGACGAGGACGAGGACGAGGACGAGGACAACGACCAGGACGACGACCAGGACGACGACGACGACCAGGACGACGACGACGACCAGGACAAGGAGGAGGACGAGGACGAGGAGGACGAGGAGGACGAGGACGAGGACGAAGAGGAGGAGGGGGACGCCGGCACCGACGGTGACGGCGACGGCGAGTCGGGCTTGCCCGAGCTGCAGCGTAGGTTCGCCTGAAGCGCGGCGTGCGGCGGCGAGGCGCAGGCGGAGGCGGCGCGGCGGCGCGGCGCGGCGCGGCGCGGGCGGCAAAGCCCGAGGCGGACGCCGGCAGGAGGCGCGCGGAGAGCATGCAGGGCGCGTGGCGACGCGCAGCCGCGGCCGGCGGCGCGCTGGCGGCCGCGGCCGGCGGCGGCTGGGCGATGGCGCGCGGCGGCGGCGGGCAGGACGGCGCCGCGCGCGCGCGCGAGGCAGGCGCGGACCAGGGCGGCGAGCCGGCGGCCGAGGGCGGCAGCGAGGTGGTGGAGAACTGGTCCGGGACGCACTCGTGCAGGCCCGTGGAGGTGCTGCGGCCCCGCAATGTGGAGGAGGTGGCCGCCGCGGTAGCGCAGGCGCAGGCGAAGCGCGAGCGGCTGCGCGTGATGGGGTCCGGGCTCTCGCCGAACGGGATCGCGTTCGCAAAAGGCAGACTGCTGACGCTGGAGAACATGAACGCGGTGCTGGAGGTGGACAAGGAGCGCAAGCAGGTGACGGTGCAGAGCGGCGCGCTGGTGGGCCAGGTGCTGGATGAGCTGCGCGAGCACGGGCTCACGCTGCAGAACTTGGCCAGCATCAACGAGCAACAGCTCGGTGGATTCACGCAGGTGGGCGCGCACGGCACGGGCGCCGGCCTGCCGCCGGTCGAGGAGCAGGTTGTGGCGCTGGAGATCGTCACGCCCGCGCGCGGCACGCTCCGCCTGCGCCGCGGCGACCCGGATTTTGACCTGGTCAAGTGCGGCCTCGGCTGCTTCGGTGTCGTCACGCAGTTCACGCTGCAGTGTGTCGATGCGCACCGTCTCGCCGAGGACACTCTCGTGGTGTCGGCGGGCGAAGCCAAGCGCAGCCACGCCGATCGCATCAAGACCTACCAGCACCA
The DNA here is from genome assembly GCA_013306675.1 of Thraustochytrium sp. TN22. Classification (NCBI taxonomy): domain Eukaryota; class Bigyra; order Thraustochytrida; family Thraustochytriidae; genus Thraustochytrium; species Thraustochytrium sp. TN22. The sequence goes on along the minus strand of JABLUY010000001.1, from coordinate 105,054 downwards.
GCGCTACATGTGGCTGCCATACCAGGATCATCTCGTCGTCGTGCAGAGTCAGCCCACGCAGGCGCCCGCGTCGGAGCCCGCGCGCGAGGCGCCGGCCCGCGGCGGCGCGGAGCGACCCACGGAGCCCATGGCGGCCCTCCTGCGCTCGCTGTGTGAGGAGAACCCGGACGCGTTCCCCAATGGCCTGCCGGCGAATATGGAGGCCGTCGGATTTGGCGAGATGCGCGACTGGTTGCTGCGGGCCGGCCCCGGTGGGCTCGATCCGGAGCACGTGCGGCGTGTGAACGCGGCGGAGCTCGAGTTCTGGAAGCGATCTCAGGTGCGCGGCGTTGTGGACGACTCCTCAAATGTGCTCGCCTTCGATTGCGGTGGCCAGCAGCTCGTGCTGGAGGTCGTGCTGCCGTGCGGTACGCGCGAGGCGCCGGACGGCCGCGACCTGGCCTTTGTTGAGGCGCTCCTGGAGCGCATCAAGACCGAAGATGTGCCGGCGCCGGCGCCCATCGAGCAGCGCTGGACCTGCGGCTCCACGGCGCCCATGAGCCCTGTGCACGTGGCGCCGGGCGGCCCGGTGGCGCCAAAGGACGCGCTCTTCTCCTGGGTCGGCATCATCATGTACATGCCGACGCAGGACCCGTCTGCGCGCGCAGAAATTCAGCACGCCTTCGAATCCTACAAGGGGCTGCTCAACGCCGTCGCGGAGGAGGGCGACTTTGATATTGCCACACACTGGGCCAAGATCGAGGTGCCGCGCGCCGAGGCTGACGTCGCCCGTGAGCGCGAGCGTCTGGCGCGCCGCTACCCGCTGCAGGACTTCGAGTCCCTACGCTCGCGCTACGACCCGCACCGCATTCTGACCAATGACCTCATCGACACGCTCTTGCGTCTCTGACAGACTCGCTCGCTTTCTGTGGAGAACGTCTAGGTGGCGGCGGAGCGCATGGAAGGCGCGTCCTGCGGGTACGGCGGCCACGGGACTAGTGCGGCCGCCAGCACCGCATCGTGGGCCTCGTCGTGGCCCTGTTCGCCCCGTATGCTGGATGCCGGGCTGCACCCGCCTCGTGCACTTCGTGAACCTGCTCTCGAACTTGAAGGAAGCTCTGTACGCGCCTTCACGCGCATGACGGTGTTGCAGTACATCAATCGGCGCCAAGCGTCGAGGGCCTGAACGTGTGATTGCGAGCGCGGAGCTCGACGTGTACAAGACGCTGGGCACGACCTACGCGAGGATATCTTCGTGAAGCCGTTGCTGAGCTCAGACATCCGCGCGAGACGGCGAGCCAGCGCGACGCCAAGGCGCTGTACACGTCCAGCGAGCACGTCATTTTCCACGCGGGGCTCGTGGAGCGGCTGGCGCCACTCTTCCGGGCGCGCGGCCCGGTGGTGGGGGATTGTGCTGCTGCGCAACGTGGAGCTCCCGCAAAGGCTCCAGCAGAGTATCGAGCGGAAGATGCAAATGGAGCAGGAAAGCGAGCGGATGGAGCTCATGCTGCAGAACGAGCGAGCAGGAGGCAGAGCGCAAGAGGATCAAGGCCAAGGGCACAAGAGGCCACGGCCGCGCTCTCGACCAGTAGCTACGCCAAGATGGTGGCCACTGACGACGCGAACGGGCTGCCGCTCATCTTTGGCGGCATGGCGGGCGCGGCGGCGTCCGTGGGCGCTGCATCAACGTGATCAAACAACAGTTAACGAAAGACATGCTTTCGAACGAACTGGAACTTCGAACGAACTGGAACTCACGGGCTCACTCTTCTGCTGGTCTCGCCAGCCTTGTCGAGCTTGCGCATCTCGTCGGCGCGGGCGGGCTGGCTGCAGCCTCAGCGAGTGGCGCGGCCCGAATCGATGAGCTTGACAGCGCCGGAGTCGTCGATGACGGCGTTGCGCAGCGCGCTCTTGGCGCGTACCGCGAGCTCGGCGGCGGCGGCACCAGCGATGTTGGACGAGATCGACCAGGACACGTCCTTGGATTCGTGAAGGACGCGGACCAGGGCGACGGCGACACGCCCACAAGCGCGCTGGTGCCGGCGCCCTTCGACAAGCTTTTTTGCACGGAGCAGTCCTTCACCGGGGCGAGCGCGCTGCTGCCTGACCCGAAATCATACCCCTTGCCTTGTTATCCTTGGTTTTAAAACCTACTGTACAGTGAGGGTCAAGTAAATAGGCTCCGGCCGGTCGTCATGCCGGAGCGGTTCGTGAGCAGGCCGCTCCGAGGCGTGGCGGAATTGGCCTGACGCACCGTACGCTGGAAGGCGAAGCGGTCCTTGGCTGCGTGCAGCTCCCGCACTGCCTGCGCGAGGCTGTCCTGGCGGTCCTGTGCCTGGTTGAAGGCGAGTGAGGCGCCGTCCTCGCTGCGCCGCAGCGCCTCAAAGACCATGCCGTCCATCTTGGCCGTGTGGCGACGATCGTACGCCTGCTTGGACCGCTGCAGCTTGGCGGGCAGGAACCAGGGGTTGACGACGTCCGCGGCGCGCGCATCGCGGGCCAGCGTGGCCGGGTCCTGCGCTGGGCCGTTCTGCAGCACGGCAAAGGCTGCGGCACGAAGCGCTCTGTGACGGCCCAAGGGCGAAGAGGCGCCGACGCGGCTTGCGCGAGGTGCCTCCCCGTCCAGGAGCGTCATGTGGTGCCAGGGCCTGCGCAGCTGCCTGGGCAACTGCGCCTCGCGCGAGGTCGGCACAAAGTGATCTTTATAGAGGCGTATGATCGGCAGCTGGCAGCCATCGTAGGTGTGCAGAACGCGGCGGCCAGCAACGACGCGGATCTCAAAGGACTGGCGTGTCGTGGCGAACCATACCTTGAAGGCGTACGCCATGTGCTGCATGGCCCAGCGCTCGAGGCAGAAGCGCATGAGGTCGCGCGTACAACGCTGCTCCTGCGCTTTGGCGGTCCACGCGGAGAAGGTCTTGGCCAAGAGCCGCGAGCGCCAAAATTTGGCGGCACCGCGCTCCCGCAACGCCGTCATGACGCGCAGGTCATGCGCGTCCTCGCGGGCGGCCGTGACGGCGTGCTGCGCGGCCAGAAACCGCTGCATGGTGAGAATGGCCTGCACCTTTTCCTGCGCGCGGCGCCGCGCGGCGCGGCGTCGCTCGAGCGATTGAATGCGCCGCGCTGCGGTGCGCGCCTTGCGCAAACGCACAGCCGCTTGGATGCATCGCGCCGCCGCACGTATGCGGGCATGGCGGCGCCGGGCCAGCCGCATGCGGAACCGGGCCTGCAGGATCGTGACGCAGCGCACCAAGACAAGCTTGTTGGGTCCGCTGGGCGCGCCCAGCACGGCATGCAGGTGATTGCGGTTTACCTCGTGCCGCACGGCATCCAGGAGGCGACGCTCCTCTGCGCGCTGCCGGTGCAGGACTGACGTGAGCGTACGCAGCTTCGCCGCGGCAGCGGCTGCATACGTCTCCGCGCCTCCGCGTTGCGCCGCCACAAAGATTTTGCCCTCCAGCGCGTCCACCTCCTTGCGGATGGCCGCCATGCGTGTCGCCTGAGGTAGCGCGGCCACCTGCGTGCGCTCCAGCCCGTCCGTCAGCCCGGCGATGGCGCGTCGCGTGCGGTCGAGGGCCACCACTAGCGTCAGCAGCTTGTCCGCGACCTCCTTGCGCGCCTCCTCGCTCACGCCGCGCTCTCCGAACCCCATCGGTGGTGGCGCCACCTCGAGAGGCGCCTCCTCGACCTGCTGCTCCTCGCGCTGCTGCTCAGCGGTCACCAGCACCTCCTCCTCCTCGTCGTCATCGTCATGGTCGCCGCCGCGATCCTCGTCGTTCGTGCCCCCCTCGGTTGCCGAAGCCTCGGCCGGCGCTGAGTGTGAGTTCTCGCCCATCTCGTCACGCAGCAGGCGCTCGAGCGAGGCGGCGGCCGCGGGCGCTCGCTCCAGCCGCTCGGCCCGGCTCTGCCGGCTCTGCAGAGCATCAGGTTCCCGCCGCCGCGCAAACCGCAGCGCATGTCCCACGCGCCGCCACGCGCTCCTCCCGCCCGCCCGCCCGCCCTCCATCTGGCCGCCTCGCCTCGAGTCCGAGTCCGAGTCCGAGTCCGGTTCTCAGCTCCTGGGACGATTTTTGCCATCGCCACCGGCACGACGGGCCTCGCTCAGACACACGTCGTGTGCGCCGCCGCGCCGCCGTCTGCGCCCCCCGTCCCCGGCGCGCACCCCGCGCGTCTGCACGCGCCAGCGGGCGCGCTGCCATAGGAAGCGGGCGCCGTGTTGGTGTTCGTACTGACGGCGCGCCTGGTCCGGTGGCATTGCCTCGGGCGGCGCGCGCTTGTCCGCGCCGGCTCATGGACTCGTCGCGGGGATGGTTGTCTCTTCGAGCTCGGCGTTGGCGGCCGCCGAGCACAAGCCTGTGCCCTCGCTGCAGCACGCAAAGCGCCGCAAAGCTAACTTAACCTTAGGCCTAGGCCTAGGCCTAACATCTGTCACCGGCGCTGGTGAAGCCTGGTAAAACAAAGGAGAGGCAGTCCCGCCACTTGCCGGTGGCACTGGCATGGAGCCGCCGCGCAGCGGTGACGGGGGTCCAGCTCGCCACTGCACCCTCCCTCTTGAAGCCTCATCTCTGCCAGTGACAGGCTGGCCCGCCAGCAATGCAATGCAATGCCGTCATGATGTGTTGAACATCGTTGGTCGGGATTCAGGCCAGGCAAGCCGCTGGTGATGGCGGACGCATGCGACGGCCGCTGAGGGTCCCTGGCTGCGTCCAGCGGCGGCCAGCGCCGTCGCGGTGGCGGCCAGCACTGCAGTGCACTGGCAGTGCAGCGGGCCAGCGGCGTCCAGCGCGGTCATTTCATCGTCATTTCCGCGGGCGGGTTCCCACAACTTTTACGGCCGCGGCTGCTCGGGCCTCGGCACAGCCGCCAGCCGGCAGCGGCCGCCGCCAGCAGCGAGCTGTGTCGCCGCGATGTCGCGGCACGCGGCGCCACGCGCGCCTCTGTCTGACCGCGCCGCGCGTGCAGTGGCGACGGCGCGGCGAAGCGGCCGACTGGGCCTCGCCTTGCCTCGCGTGGGGTCGGGTGGCAGCCTGGCGCGACTGCAGCTGGCAGCGGGCGGCGTCGTAGCCTCGCCACGCATGGCTCTTGGCTTGACAGCCTTGACTTGCTTTGGTAGCAGCCACCACGGCCGAGCGGTCCCTCGCGGGCCCTCGCCGCCTCCGAGTCGCGGCGGCGGCGCCTACGCACGCGCGCTGCAGTGCAAGCACAGCGTAACCGGCTGGCCCCTGGCGTGCTGGCTGTGTTGGATGGTGCGCTTGCTCACTGGTCAGACTCGTGGCGTGTTGTTTGCTCGCGTCCACTGGCACGTGTGCTGGCTGGTGGACTCTGTTGCGGTGCGGTGCGGTGCACGAGGTGAGTGCCTTGCACCGCCGGCCGAATACCGACTCGGGGTCCGGGTCCGAGCGACGGCTGCAGCGCGGCGCGCGTGCGGCGGCAGTCCCGAAACGCTCACGCTCTACTCGCACGGCGCTCGCTCGCTTGCTGCTCTTGTGCTCGCGCGGGCGGAGAGGGTGCCGCGGTCTCGGTCGTCTTCGCAGCGCGAGCGGTAGGAGCTCGAGCGCACTCGAGGGCCAAGCGCCATGGCGGACCCCAAGGTGGAGGACGTGGACGTCGGGATGGCTGCGCTGGACGCAAGCCTGGACGGGAGCGCGGATGAGGAGCAGGGCAAGACGAAGAAGCCGCGCAAGGTCGGCCGCGAAGCCTGGCAGGAGGTACTAGACACTGCCGGCGAGACGGTGTACGTGTACCTACAGACCAAGTATATCTTCTGGGACGGCATCATTGTAGCGCTGGTGACCGTGGCCATGCAGCTGTTCTGCTTCTCCATCTTCATTCTGGAGGCTGCCCGCTGCGGTATTCTGCAGAATGCAGACTGCACGCTGGGCGAGGGCATCTTCCAGGCGCAGGAGGACGGCAAGGTCATCGTGCGCGACGACCTGGCGTCGCCGCAGGGTATCGCGCTGGGTCTGCTCATCGCGCTCACCTTTCTTCTGCCGGACTTTCTCAAGGGCATCATTTTCATCAAGAAGGGCTACATCCCGGTCGGCCTTGTGCACATAATCGTGTCCCTGACGGCCATCCTCGCCTCCATCCTCTATTGTGGCACCACCGCCGTCTCTGACGTGTCCGTGCTCACCAACATTGTTGTGCTCGTCTTCCTCACGGACCTCGACGAGCGCATGTTCGAGGTCCATGCTTACGCGCGCGACTTTTTCCAGGGCAAGTACATCACGGACATGTGAGGCCGGCGGAGTGCAGCGGAGCGGACCGCAAGCAATGGGCGCCGCGCTTGGACTGCGAGTCCAGGCCGTGCGGTGATGTATGGCATGATATCCCTTGCGCTCCAAGTCAAACCTCGTTGCTCTCTGGGTGGTATTTCCGCTATCAAATGATGTTTTGGTCTGTGTGACTTGCTGGGTTGCGCTCCCACCGCGAAGACGAAGAGGAGTCCGTGTGCGCAGCGTCTCGCATGATGAGCCTGCCTTGCCGTGGAGGCCCCTTGCTCCGGGCTCTGACCGTCAGACCGTGCGTGACACGCTTCCGACACGCTTCCGTTGGGCTCCGTTGTCGGGTCAGGCGGGCCTCTCTGCGCCGGGACGTGGCCACAGGCAACCATGGTCACGGCGAACAAGAATCAAATCCGAGGCATTCACAGTCAGTCCCAGAGGCTGGGCGAGCGCAGCCGGCGCGGCGCGGCGCGGCGCGCAATGGCGGCAAGCGACAGCGCTAGGGCGCGCACGGCGGAGGACGACGACGCGCAGAGCCTGAGCAGCCTGGAGAGCGCGGCGGAGCGCGACATCGCCGAGGAGGTGAACGCAGCGCGCGAGCGGCGCGCGACGGAGGCGCTGACGGCGCGGGAGCGTGATGAGCGCGAGGCCGCGCGGCGGCGCGAGGAGGCGGAGGCCGAGCTACGCGCCGAGGCCTCGCGCATCCGGCGCGAGGAGGAGCAGGAGCGGCTCCAGGTGCAACGCGAGACCGGAGAGGAGCTCCTACAGGCGAGCAAGGAGGGCAAGCTAGACCAGGTGCTCGAGGTGCTCGACTTCGCACAGGAGGAGGAGCTGGAGGTGATGGAGCACCGCGTGCCGCCCATGTCCGGCACGGACCCGGCGCATCACTGGACAGGCGCCACGCCGCTCCTGGCCGCCGCGCGCGGCGGGCATGCCGTGGTGGTCCGCGCGCTGCTGGAGCGCGGCGCCGACGCCGAGGCGCGCGACCACGATGGCCACATGTCCGCGCTCATGTGGGCGGCGCACAACAACCACACCGAGGTGCTGCAGGTGCTCAAGCAATGCGAGCACGACGCGCGCGACGCGCAGGGCCGCACAGCGCTCATCATCGCCGCGCAGCAGGGCCACTATGAGGCTGTCGAGCTGCTCGTCTGGAGTTCCAACGTTGACCTGCAAGACGACTGCGGCGCCAGCGCGCTTGCCATGGCTTGCAAGGGCGGTGCCTTTCGCGTCGCCAAGATGCTCTGCGACTACAGCGCCGACGTGGAGGCCCAGGACAAGGCGCGCCGACGCCCGCTCATGCACGCCGCGCGCTGGGGCTTTTACAAGACCACGCGCCTGCTCGTGGATCGCGGCGCCGACGTTGACGCGCGCGATAAGGGCGGCTGGACCGCGCTCATGCTCGCCAGTCGCTGGAACCATCTCCCCTGCGTGCACGCCATTCTCGAGGCCGACCCCAATCTTGCAACGCGCGACCGCTCGCTCGGTAAGAATGCGCTCATTTGGGCTGCCGAGAAGCACCGCAACGTTGCCATCCTCGAGGCGCTCCTTGCCGTTGCCACGCCCGAGGTCCTCGCCTGCAAAGACATTTACGGCCACTCCGCGCTCGACCTCGCCATTAACGTCGAGGCCGAGGCACTCATCAAAGACCGCCTCGCCGAGCTTAATGGCGATGGCGGCGATTCCGACAAAGCCGCCAACGAAGACAGTGCTGACGAAGAAGATGCAAGCACCGACAGCTGAGCGCACTGCATGCGTACATCGCTAGCCATGTGCATCGCAGCGAGCCCCTTGGGGCCAATTGAACCGCGCTCTGACGTCGCTCCAACTCAAAGTTGTCGCCACTTCAGTCCACCCGCGAAGAGATCAAGGCCTGCCTCCCACTTTCACGTGAGCGACGGCTCGGAGCCACCAAGCAAAGCTACGAAGCGCAAGCTTCTGTCGTGGTCGCAAGCCACCACATGCTCAATCGTCGCCAGCCTGAGCTCGCGGCACTCGCTCGGAATCGCAGCAATCGCTTCCCGGGTCTTGCCTCTGTGGTACCCACCACCACACCGTCATCGTCTCCGCCTCCGGGCGCAAGTGCTTCTGACACTGACAGGCTTAGCTGGTACTAGCCACTCTAGCCAGCGCCGAGCGAGGCGAGCGAGGGCGACTCAAGTGCCTGGCACCGCCGCCCCGGCCACCTCCCACTGGCAGTGGCAAGCCGCAGCGCGCGCCGCTCGCAGCGCGCGCGTCAGACCGGACTCGCGCGCGCGCCGCTCGGCGGCGAGCTAACTCACAGCCTGAGTCAGCGCTCTGCGCGCAGAGCTGCGCGCAGGGCCTGCGCGCAGAGCCTGCGAGGGCGCGCGGCATGACGAGACTTGCAGCGCTGCACGCGCGCGGGGCGTACCATGTCGACGGTGGGCCCGAGGAGGCGGCCGACGGGTTGCTAGTCGCGCGAGTGCAGGCGCAGGCGCACAAGGAAACGGGGAGGCCCGCGCTGGGCCGGCTGTGGCGGCTGGTGGTGCGGCGGCCGGTGCTGCTGCTGGCGCTGTGGACGGCGGCGCTGCCGGCCCTGGCGGCCGTGTCCATCTTCCTGACGGAGGCCAAGAATGTGACCATCGAGAGCGACTTCACGAGCTACCTGAGCTCGGACGAGCCGGCGTCTGTAGAGTACGAGGAGCTGGAGGACCTGCTCGATGGGTACGAGCCGCCGACGGCAGTCAATGACCGCCGCCGGCGCAACCGGCGCATCCGGCGCAACCTGTACACGGTTCCAGACGAGAACGGGAACATCCCGACCGTGACACTTTATCAGATTGTGGAGGTCATGTACTATTGCGGGGACTGCGAGTCGATCTTCACGAACGAGCGCTTGGAGGCAATCCGCGCCTTCGAGCGCAAGTTTGAGAAGGAAGTGTACTACCAGTACTGCTTCCGCACGAACGCGCAGCCCGTCTGCCCCGAAGCAGAGTCGGTGCTGAACTACTTCTATCCAACCCTCGAGAACGGGGTAGCCATTTTAGACGGCAATGGCGACACGCTGGCGGACATCGACTCGGTCTTTGACTACGTAACCAGGCTGGCGAGCGCGAGCGATCTGGCGTTCCTGCCGCGCGAATACCTGGACTCGGGCAAGAACGTGAGCCTGACGCGGTCCACCTTCACGCTGGTCTTTAAGGACCGCGCTGCGATGCAGGACTACTTCCGCGACACCTTGCTGCCGTGGTTCCTGGACCACAGCGACCTCGGCCAGGAAACGCGCGTGCTTTGGTACAACACTTACCTGAGCCAAGTCGAGGTGGAGTACCTGATTCTGAACGACGTCATTTTCGCATCCATTTCGCTAGCGCTGGTGCTCGTCTTTATGGTTTGGCACTCGCGCTCGCTCTTCCTCTCGCTCGCCGCCTGCTTCTCCATCATCATGGCCTTCCCCGTGACCTACATCATTTACCGGCTCGTGCTGGGCAACGAGATCATGATGGTCTTCAACTTCACCAGCGTCTTCGTGCTGGTGGGCATCGGCGCGGACGACTTCGCCATCTTCGTTGACATTTGGAAGCAGAGCCGTCACCTACCGGGCCTGGGGATGGCGGACCGCCTGCAATGGACCTGGCGCCGCGCGGCCGGCGCCACGCTCGTCACCTCGGTCACCACAGCGGCCTCCTTCTTGGCGAATGTGGCCAGCCCCATCAAGCCCATTCGCGAGTTCGGCCAGTTCATGGGCGTGCTCGTCATGGTCAACTACCTCTTCATCATTGTCACCATGCCCCTCACGCTCGTCATTCTCGATCGCTACTTCCTTTTCAAGCTCCCGGCCTGGTGTTCCTGCTCGCCCTGTAGCCGCGCCCTGGCTGCGGCGAGTGCGAGCCTCCCTTGGGCCCGCATGCAACGCGGCGCTCAGAGCGCGAAGGCGCGCATTCATCATGGCGCCCAGGGCGTTTCCGCCCGCTTCGCCGCTGCACGCGCCGCCCTGCCCCTGGCCGCCCCGGTGAGCCATCCCAATGAGTTGGCAAACCCCCCCTCGCTCGCGGCCGCCACGCCCCGGGAAGAACCGGCCCATCCACAGCCAGCGCTAGAGGCTTCAAGTTCGGACTTGGTTTCGTCAGACATGACCCTGGCGGCTCACGTCGACGAAAACGACCGCCTGGTTCGCTTCTTCTATTATCGCGTCGCGCCCTTCGTATACAGGCGGCGCATCCTGCTGGTCTCTGCCATTTGTGTGATCGGCGCAGTGCTGGCATCACAGCTGTCCGCCCGAGTCCAGCTCTCCGACGAGCTCCCGAACATCTTTGGCGACTCCACCAACATCGGCTTGCTGCTGCAGCTTTATTCGGACCACTTTTCAGACATCTCGAGCCCAACGCTCGAGGTTGACGACGTCCCGCCCAGCGCCATTCTCTGTCTGGATTTGAGCGGTAACGCCGTGTATTGCACGCAGAGACCCACTCAGATGCCGACACGTGCCCCAACGCACGCGCCGAGTCCAGCGCCCACGACGGCGGCGCCGTCCCTGGCGCCTACCACGGCGGCGCCGTCCCAGGCGCCCACCACGGCCGTGCCTACCACGGCCGCGCCCACGTTCGAACCCACCACGGCCGCGCCCACGACTGCGGCGCCCACGCGCGAACCCACGAAGACTCCAACGCAGTTCCCGACGACGGCGTCGCCCACGACACCGCTACCTACAGCGTCTCCCACGCATATCGTGCCGCCGCCCACCCTGCCGGCCTTCGTGCTCATCGCAGACGACGCCGTACTGATCAACCACCTCGGCACGACCGGTCCTAGCTCTGGCTACATCCGCGCGACTGGCACCGCGCTCATCACGTCGACGGAAGATCTATGCACCACGGGTGTCGCCATTGGCACGAGCGCGACCATCGTTCGCGAGGATGACACGGCGCCGTCGTCCTGCGGCCTCGACACCAAGCTCACAAATACCGGGACCCGTTATGACGGTCTGCAGCTTCTGCTTGTGGAGGACGGGACCAGCACGGGCGCGGATTCCGTGGCAAGCGGCCAGCACTTCGCGGTCTCCGTGGAGGGAGGTGTGGCCTTCGACGCCGCCAAGGCTGCAGGCACGCTCGCCTACGGCAAGCCCTTGGTTGTCTCCTACGCGGGTGGCGCGGGCGCCGGTGCCCGCCGACGCCTAGCGTCCGGGCAGACCGCGGCCGAAATTCTGGCGGCGAATGGCGTCGACAGCTCCCTCGTCTTCCAAGACCCGGCCACGGGTGCCGTCTCGGTGGTGATTGCCGACTATAGCTCCACCACCGCGAACAATTTGGGTGCTGAGCTGAGCACCGCCACGGACGTCACCGATGTAGAAGTGAGCGCGCCCGTGCCGGCGCAAACGCTGCAGCCCACGCCCTTCCCGACAACTATGTCGCCCACGACCTGGCCGACAACGGCTGGGCCAACGCCTGTTCCCACCACCTCTACGCCCACAACGCCGGAGCCCACGATGCTGCCCACGACGGCGAGCCCGACAACGCCCGCGCCCACGCGCGCGCCCACCTTTCCCGCCCCGGAATGCGAGTGCAGCGGCCATGGCGAGTGCTCGGAGACCGCAACCTACACAAACCCGACGTGCGCCTGCTACCTTGCGTGGCTCGGCGATGACTGCAGCACGCCGGATCCGCAGTTCCTGCAGCTCAGCGACGACCAGGTGGCTCAGGTGGATGTGTCCTGGTTCGCGTACGAGCTGGACGACCTCTTGTCCACGCAGAACCGCATTGTGCAAATGTGCGATCATCTCGAGGCCGAGGTCAACACCTCCACCAACTCCCTGCTCGTGCGCAGGGTGCAGAACTGCTTCATGCGGGACTTTGCTACCTTCCTCGCAACCTCCAGCGTCAGTTTCCCCATGACGGATCTCGACGCCTTTGAGAATGCCCTGCTGACCTTTGTCGTCGGAACCTCCAACGGCAACAGCGAGCGCTACAACATCGTCTTTGACGAAGACAACCACGTAGTGATGATGCGCATTCAGGTTCTCACGCACATCGACAACCTCTCGCCGGCCGCCGAGGCCGACGAGTACTACCAGCTGTGGGAGGCCACCATCAAGAGCTGGGACAGCGAGGCGCGACAGTCTTCTTTTCTGTGGGCGCGCTCCGAGACGGAGCTCGCCATCATCAGTGGCACGCTCCTGGCCGCCGCGATCAGCTTTGTCTTCGCCTTCACCTCCATTCTCGTCTTCACCAGCTTCAATGTCACCATCGCCGTGCTCACCACCCTCACTATCGCGCTCATTTTGACCACGCTTCTCGGCATTCTGCTCGTCATGATGGGTCGCGACTTTGGCGCCATCGAGGCGCTTGCCATTATCATCCTGGCCGGCCTCAGCGTCGACTACAGCTTACACCTCGCGCACTCCTTCCACCAGGCCCCGCAGACCGATCTTCTCGCCCGCTCGCGCCAGACCCTCGGCCAGACCGGCCCCTCCATATTCTTTGGCGCCGTCACCACCGCCGGTGCCGCCGTCATCCTCACCTTTTGCGAGATCCAGGTCTTCAACGATTTCGGCATGATCATTGCCATCAACACCGTGCTCTCCCTCCTTTTTGCCGTCTTCTTTCTCATACCGGCACTCGTGCTCGCCTACGCCGCCATTGCCAAGCTCCGCCCCCTTCTCTGTCGCCGTGGTCAAGAGGACAACGCCACGATCTCTCGCGAGGAAGATGCAGGTGACCACCAGACTGGCGTGGTCGGTCGTCTTCTAGCCCACTGGCCAAGGACAGCCTTGCGTCTGCGAGGCGCCACTCGAGTATGAGACTGACTCAGTCACGTTTTTCCAAGGTTTTTATAAAGCATCGCCCTTGTGCCGTCGCGGGCTCTGCGCTCACCAGGCAACGAAGTGTATATTCACCAGGTTTGACGCGCGCTTCTCCCCCCCCGTTCTCCTGCCTTCCTCCAACCAGCCCCCCTTTAAAAAAAAGAAGACGGCGTGCGCTCTCCTGTGCATTGACCTTGAACGAGGAGCCACCGATGTCCAGCAGTCGCCGGGCCGCGTCCCAATTTTACTCACTGCCAAGGCGGACTGCAGCAGCTGTGCCGCTACGCTCCCAAATCATGCTCGAGGCTACGGCGAAGGCTCGCCGCGTCCTCCACTCACTCCCCGTGGTCGGGCCCCGGGCAGCCTGAGCACTCACTGACCTCCCACCGCCGCCGCTGCCACCCACTGGCAGAGTCGCCGCCGCAGGCTCGCACTGCAGCCGCGCTGGCCCGCGCACGCACGACTGACTGTCAGACTCTGGTCAGCGCTGACGGAGCCCCGAACCGTAACGGGCCGCCTTGCACTCCAACTCGTTCTGCACCCCCGGACCGCGCCGGGCTTGCTAGCTTGCCGCGGGCGGCGCTGCACAGCCCGCGGGGCAGCGCGCGAGAGTGCGCGGCGGCGGGGGCGCCATCATGTAAGTTGAAAGCAGCCAGCCTCGACGTTGAATTCGAAATTTGAAAACGCTCCGTGCCAAGTTCGAAGGCGCCGGCAAGCAAACCCCCATCGCGCCGCAGCCAGCCGGCGCGAGGCGCGAGGCAGGCAAGCTCCGCGACGCGCGGCGAGCGCGGCGGCGCGGCGGGCCCAAGGCCGAGGCGGAGGCCGCGGCGACGGCCGACGCAGTCCCGGAGGCGCTGTCGTGCGAACCGTGCATCCGGCGGCGTGGAGCCCCCGGCCGCCGCGCAGGCGGGCGTGCCTGAGCCAGGGTGGGAGCGGCCGCGCGGGCGCTCGGCGGAGCCGGCGCGCGCGCTGGCGGGCAGAACGGAGAGGCGCGGCGGCGGCAGCGGCGGCGGCGGCGGCGGCCAGGGGCAGCCTTGCCTTGAGTTGTGCCACTGGGCCAGACAGCCAGCCAGACAGACAGGGACGTCGACGACTCGGGGGCGAAGCGCGGCTTGTCTGACGTGACAAACTCTCCTCTCAGGCTCCTCTCATCAGACAAGCTCGCTCTCCCCGGCGGGCTCGTGAGGTAGGTCTCTTCTCTTCTCCGGCCGGCACCGGCGGCATGCACGAGGCGCGCAAAGCGGAGCAGCTGGGGCGGCTGTGGACGTGGACGGCAAGGTGCCCGTGCGCGGTGCTGGCGGTGTGGCTCCTGCTGTTGCCGGGCGTGGCGGTGACGTCGATTCTGCTGACGGATGCCAAGAATATCACCATTGAGAGCGACTTTACGAGCTACCTGAGCTCGGACGAGCCAGCGTCCGTGGAGTATGAGGAGCTGCAGGACTTGCTGGACGGCTACCAGTACCCGCAACTGACGAGCGCGCCGTCGGGCGCGGCGCGGCGCGAGCTGCAGACCGTGCCGAATGAGGACGGCTCGGCGCCCACCGTGACGTCGGCCATGAACCTAGTCCTGGTATACTACTGCGGCGAAGACTGCGAGAGCATCCTCACGGCGGAACACCTGGCAGCCATCAGGGACTTTGAGCTGGAATTCGAGGCAGACATCTATGCGGACTACTGCCCGCGGACGTCGCCGACGTCGACGGACTGCGTGGAGTCCAGCTCGGTGCTCAACTACTTTTATCCGACCATGACGGCCTCGGGCACGGTCGTCCTGGACGGCAACGGCAACACGCTGGCGGACATCGGCTCGGTTCTGACCTTTTTAGAGCGCTACTCGTCGGACGAGAGCGACCTTTGGTACCTGCCGCGAGATTTTCTCGAGGCTGGCCGCAACGTCACGCTGCTGCGGTCCAGCTTCCTGCTGTACTATCGCGACACGCAGGCGCGCGATGACATGATCGCCGACATGCTGCTGCCATACCTTGAGGCGCGCGCAGAACAGGCCGCCGGGATCCGTGTCATCTGGTATAACGATGTGATTAACACCATCGAAGTGGAGCAGCTCATTCTGCACGACATGCAGTTTGCGTCCATCGCGGTTTTCTTTGTCTTCTTCTGCATGGTGCTGCACTCCCGCTCGCTCTTTCTCTCACTGGTGGCCTGCTTCGTGATTGCCATGTCCTTCCCCATCACCTACGTCATCTACCGGCTCGCGCTGGGTCACGAAGTCATGATGATTTTCAACTTCACCAGCGTCTTTGTGCTGGTCGGCATCGGCGCGGATGACTTTGCCATCTTCGTCGACATCTGGAAGCAGAGCCGTCACCTCGCCGATTTCGACATGGCCAACCGTCTGCGCTGGACCTGGCGGCGCGCGGCCGGCGCAACGCTCGTGACCTCGGTCACGACGGCGGCCTCGTTCTTGGCGAACCTGGCCAGCCCAATACAGCCGATCCGCGAGTTCGGCGAGTTCATGGGCGTGCTCGTCCTCGTCAACTACGTCTTCATCATCATTGCCATGCCGCCTGCGCTCGTCCTCGCCGACCGCTACCTGACGTGCGCGCTTCCTACACTGTGCTCCTGCTTCCGTCGTGCCAAACCGGAGGGCAGCGGCGGCAGCGGCGCCGGCGCCGGCAGCAGCAGCAGCAGCAGCAGCAGCAACAGCAACAGCAGCAACAGCAACAGCAACAGCAACAGCAACGGCAACAACGATAGTGAGGAGCAGCGGGGCGCGCGGAGTCTGCCCGTTGCGGCCAAGGCAGGCCCCAACAGCGGGACGCCCCCCCTCGGCCTCGTCTCTGAAGCCTCGCCTGTGGCGCAAGAGAGTGACGGCTTCATCCATCTCAGCCCCAGCGCCCCGCCCGTGGCCAGGATAGTCTCCTTGGAGGAGAGCGTCAACCTGGAGGACATCCACGCGGCGAGCAGCGCCGGCAGCGAGACTTCCGCCAGCCCAGATGTGCCCGCGGCAGGGGTTGCGCCTTCGCTGGCATCGAGCAACAGGCGGCCAACTTTGGACCGGAGCAGGAGCAGCGCGCGCGCGCGCGCAGCTGTCGAGGGCCAGGAGCGTCTTGTGCGCGTCTTCTACCAGTACGTGGCACCCTTCACATACCGCTGGAGATTTTTGTGCATCTCGCTGCTCGTGCTCCTCACCGCCGTGTTGGGCGGTCTCCTCACCGAACGCGTTCAGATCTCCGACGAGCTCCCGACGCTCTTCGGCACGGGCACCAACCTTGGCATGCTTCTCAAACTGTACTCGAGCTCCTTCTCGAGCGGCGCTGTCTCTACCTCGGGATCCACCGACTCGGCCACTTCACTCTTGGTGTGCCTTGACGCCTCGGGAAGCGCCGCACTCTGCACGGCGTCGCCTACAGTGGCACCCACGACCGCGGCGCCAACCCGAAAGCCCACGACTGCGTCACCCACGAGAGACCCGACGCGGTCGCCGACACCGGCGCCAACGCGGGCGCCCACCTTGGCGCCATCCTACTCGCCGACCTCAAACCCCACGACGGCCTCGCCCACCACGTTGGCCCCGACGACTCGGCCCACCACGCGGGCGCCCACCGTGCCCGCGCCAACACCCAAGCCTACGCCCAAACCCACGCCCAAGCCGACCCCGAAACCAACGCCGAAACCGACGCCCAAACCCACGACGCCAGTACCTACGACGCCCAAGCCCACCAACGCGCCGACGACTCTGCCCAAGGCCACCTCGCTGCCGGCGCTCGTGCTCATCGCGGACGAGTCCGCAGTCATCCCGCATCTTGGCTCGGATGGGCCGACCACCGACTACATTTCTGCGGCGAGCGGCGCGGACGACCTCAACGAGGACCTGTGCGCCGCGTACTCGGGTGCGGCCTCGTCTGCCTCCGCTGTGGTTGTGGAGGCCTCGCCGAACGAGGCGTGCTCCATTGACACCAAGCTAGACAACGCCGTGGCGCGGCTCTCGTCGACGCAGCTGCTCATCGTGCAGCAGGGCTCGGACGCGATGCTGTCCGCGACAAGCGGGGGCCGCTACGCCATCACGGTGGCGCAGGGTGCCACCTTTAGCGCGGTGCGAGCGGCCAACATGCTCACCTATGGGCCTCCGCTGACTGTGACGTACACAACAAGCGGCGCCCGCCGGCGGCGGCGCCGCGGCCTGCAGTCGGGCCAGACGGCAGCGGAGATCCTCAGCAACGCCGGCATTGACTCCTCGCTCATCTACGACGACGGCTCCGGCACCACGAGTGTCATCGTGGCCTCGTACCAGACTGCCGACGCCAGCACGCTCGGAACTGACCTCGAGGGCGCCTCGGACGTGACTGCCGTGGAGGTGGACAGCGCCGTGGCGACCGCGACGCTGCAACCGACGCTGGCGCCCACCGCGCGGCCCTCGCGCCTGCCGACGGCCTCGCCGACCACGCCCAAGCCCACGGCTGCGCCCACGCCCAAGCCCACGGCTGCGCCAACGGCGACCCCCACGCAGCGACCGTCCGCGGCACCCTCCGAGGCGCCCACGCTGATGCCTACGTTGATGCCCTCGTTGGCGCCCTCGAAGACCCCTACCGCGCAGCCCACGGAGAGCCCAACCGCGGACTGCTCGTGCAGCGGCCATGGCACCTGCGTTGCAGCGGACGATGCCTCGTCGGACGATGACGTGATGTGCTCGTGCTACAACGGCTGGCTCGGCGACATGTGCGACACGGCCGACCCGTCTCTCACGGAGCTGGGCGACGACCAGGTCGCAGAAGTCGACATCTCCTGGTACAGCCGCGAGCAGGGCGGCGACATGGTGACGACCCAGGAGCGCATGCTGGCCATGTGCGAGGCAGTCGCTGCCGAGGTCAACACCACCGACAATGCGCTCCAGGTGCGGCGCGTGCAGCGTTGCTTCATGACGGACTTCGCCGATTTCCTGGCCGCGCAGAACGTGAGTTTCCCCATCGCGGACCTCGCCACCTACGAGTCGCAAGTGCGTCTGTTCATCATGACCACATCGGCGGGCTACACCTCGCGCTACGACGCCGTCTTTGACAGCGACGGCCGCCTCGAGCTCGTGCGATGCATCGTGCTCACCAACATCGACGAGTACCTTCCGGCAAGCGAGGCGGACGCGGCTTATGAACTCTGGGAGTCCTTCACCAAGGCTGTCGACAGTCGCACGCGCCAGACCTCCTTTCTCTGGGCGCGCACGCAAACGGAGCTAGCCATCATCCGAGGCACGCTCGCGGCCGCGCTCATCAGCTTGGCCTTTGCATTCTTGTCCATCTTCATCTTCACGCGCTTCAACCTGCTCGTGGCCTTCATCACCACCCTCTCCATCATTATGGTGCTACTGCTGTTGCTCGCCATGCTCATTGTCGGCATGGGCCGCGACTTTGGCGCCATCGAGGCCCTCGCAATCATCATCCTCGCCGGCCTCAGCGTAGACTACAGCCTGCACCTCTCGCATTCCTTCCACCACGCCAAGGGGGATCCCAAGTCGCGCCTGCGCCAGTCGCTCGGGCAGACCGGCCCATCGGTCCTCTTTGGCGCCGTCACCACGGCCGGCGCCGCCTCCATCCTCATGATCTGCACAATCCAGGTCTTCAAGGACTTTGGCATGATCATCGCGCTCAACACCTGTTTCTCGCTCGTCATCGCCGTCTTTTTCCTCATGCCCTCGCTTGTCCTCTCCGTGGAGGCTGTCCCCTTTTGCCGACGCGGCTACGGCAGCCTACGCGACCGATGCCGTCGGGGTCGCGGCGCCAAGGAGGCGACCCACCGCGAGAACGCTCACGACGACGACGACGATGACGACGCTAGCAGTGCCGCAAGCATCGCAAGGGTGAGCATGCCGACCGCGCCGCCCCCTAGCCCAACGCCGTCCAGCCCCAAGTCGGGCGACCGCTCCCGTGACGACACCTACAGCACCGCCGCGTCCCGTGGTGAGGACGACGACTCGGAGCCGACAAACCCTGCTCAGGTCGTTGTGCTCTGATCGATGATCAGGTGCACCGATGCGGGGCGAACGACTGCCCTGCGCACCCAGATCATGGCATGTGTGAGTGACTGACTGTGACATAAATGACCGAATTGCCGCTCTGGCTGCTTCAAAGCTGCTTCAAAGCTGCTTCAAGTTGTCACAAGCGTCCCAAACCTGGCTGCTGCTGGGTGGGTATTAGGTGGTACCAGGTACCCACCCAACCCGGGGTTGGTACACCAGCCTGACCTCAGGAACGCAGCAGTACCTGGCATCACTTGGTCATCACTTGGCATGACTTGAACTGCCTTGAACTGGTCCCGTGGCGCCAGCCTGAGCCCTGGGCCTACGAGATCGCCACCAGGCTTGCCCCGAGCGCTCTGTCCCTACAGCCGCCACCGGCGCCGCGGCGAGCGCCACGACCACCTTGGCCGCTGCAAGGCGCTGCAAGGCGCTGCAAGCGAGGCGTCGAGATCGTCGAGCGCCCTGGTGAAGCGCACGAGCGCGGCCGCCGAGAGATAGATAGAAAGAGAGAGAAGAGAGAGCGACAGAGAGGGAGAGAGGCCGCGGCCGGCCCGGGCCCAGCGCTTGTTGGCACACGGCGGCCAAGCCCCCGGAGGAGCCAGGGGCAGACAGTCAACGCAGGGCCGGCGCGGGGCCGCTGCGCGCGGCGGCGGCTGGCGCGGCCCGCGCGCGCGCCCGCGCCCCGCCCGCAGCCCGCGCGCAGCCGGCTGGCGCGGCGCGGCGCGGCGCGGCCGGCGCGGACGGAGTCGCGGGCCGACCTGGTCGCGGATCCCGCAGGCGCCATGCAGGCCGTGGACGTGTCGGAGCCCGTGGCGGAGGCGCTCGAGGATTACGGCCTGCGAGAGGACGTGTCGGAGCCCGTGGCGGAGGCGCTCGAGGATATGCAGGACGGCGTGGCCACGGTGATCGAGTGAGTGGGGCCGCGGCGTGG
The DNA here is from genome assembly GCA_013306675.1 of Thraustochytrium sp. TN22. Taxonomy (NCBI): domain Eukaryota; class Bigyra; order Thraustochytrida; family Thraustochytriidae; genus Thraustochytrium; species Thraustochytrium sp. TN22. Next base: position 85,192 of record JABLUY010000001.1, on the reverse strand, counting down.
TGCAGGCCGGCGGCAGGAGCGCGGAGGACTGACGGTGGGCCGCTCGCTCTGGGACAGCCTCACGGCCGTCATTACAAATCCGCTGGAGATTGTCATGCTCGCGCAGGCGCTCACGGAGAATCGCGTCGTGCAGGAGCTCGTGTACGTGCAGGCGCAGGCTCGGGGCAGTTTCGGGACCGTGTTTCGCTGACGCAGCGTGGGCCAGGCTCGCGGACGCCAACGTTGGCGACGAAGGCGCCATCGCGCTCGCCATGGCGCTCGAACGCAATTGCACGCTCAAAGGACTCATGTACGTTGGCGGAGGGAGCCCGTCACTCCTTCGCCGGCCTTGCTGCCGGCCGAGCGCCTGCAGCCAAGCTGACGTCCTGCGCGACACAGACTTGGTGGCAACATCATCACGGACCTTGGCGCAAGGGCGCTTGCCTTTGCGTTGGAGCGAAACAGGAGCATCACCGACCTCAAGTATGTGCTCGCAGCGCAAAAGCACCGGCGTTCAACTCGAAATAGCTGACAGTGCGCGCAGACTCGATGCGAACAGATTCGGTGCGGAAGGCGCGCGACTCCTGGCCGACTCGCTACGAAACAACCCAACGCTGGAGCTTCTCAAGTAAGGCTGTATGCCTCCGCGCGCCGTGGCCTTTTTACTTCTGTATACTAACTCGTCAACCCGCATGCATGAGCAGCGTCTCAGACATGCCGCTGGGCCGGGCTGGTCTACTGCCCCTGGCAGACATGCTCCGGACCAACCACGCCCTTAGGGCGCTCAAGTAGGTGGCTGCACTCACCGACGAACGCCAAGAAAAGGATCGCACTAACGCGCACCGTGCAGCGTCACCCGGACTGGCGTCGACGACGTCTGCCTCACCGCCCTTGCGAGCGCGCTGCAGGTCAACCGAGGACTGGACAGGATCAAGTGCGTTGTCCAGTTCGCCTGCCGCGCCCCGAACCTGCCCGCTGACGCGCTCGCCCATGTTCTTCTTTTCGCAGTCTCGTGTGCGGCACGTTTAGCGTGGAAGGCCTGCGCGCCTTCTCCGCAATGCTTCGGGTGAACAGTACCTTAACCAAGATCCAGTACGTCGCGCTGCGGCGCCGCCTACCTCCCCGCCGAGCTCGAGTTGGAGTGGAGGGACTCACGCATTTCCCCGCAGTCTCTCCGACAACGAAATTGACAACGAACGCGCGCGTCTGCTCGGCGAGTCGCTCAAGTACAACAAGGTCATCTACAAGCTCGGGTACGTGATACGAGTGCTCTGGATCGGGCGGGGCCCCCCCCCCCCCCCCCGCGGGGCAAGTTGGATTGACCCCAGGCGCTAATGCATTCTGCCAAACACAGGCTATCACGTAATCGAATCGAAGACGAAGGCGCACGCGCCCTCGCGGAAGGCGTACGCGGGCACGGGTCGCTTCGCATGCTGGGGTACGTCCGCGCTGCGCAATCGCCCCGAACGCGAAGTGATGATCCTAACCGAATCGAGCCACCTGCGCCAGCCTCACGCGTAACCGGATTGGCCCGCTTGGCGCGCTGGCCCTTGCCGAGGCACTGCGCATCGATTCCGGCCTTCGAGAGCTCCAGTACGTGGGACGATGCGCAAGGGTGTCGCGACGGGCCCACCACCACTCACGTGCGATGATGCACGCAGCCTCGTTGGCAACGCCATTGGGCCCAAGGCCGCCGAGGCCTTCGCGGAGGCCATTCGCAGCAACTCCACCTTGATCCAGCTTGAGTACGTTGAGCGGGCGCCCCGGCGCATGCCTGACTGTGAAGACAGAGCGTCTGACGAGCCGCACGCACAGCTGCGGGTACAGCAACGGCAACCTCGAGCAGGAGCTGGCTCTCAACTTCCGCCTCGGCCTCCGCCAACGGCAATGCGGTCTCATCCGGCGATCGGCGCGCGAGCTCCGGTACGCGGTGCAAGTCTGCAAGAAGTTTGGCATCCCCGTTGCCAAGGACTCCGACGAACCACCTGCGCCTGAACCGGCTGTTTCCTCCAGCGGCTTCGGCCAAGAGGAAATCCAGCCGTCAAGCCCCCTGGTGCATCAGCGGCCCAAACGACAGCGACTTGGCTCCTCCGCGATGGGTAAGGCCGCCCGCATTCAGGAGCTCGAGGTGGACATCGACGCCTGCGGGAAAGAGGCCAATGCCCTCGCCGCAAGCATCCCACTCCTCGGCCCCTACATTATGTGCGACCGCGCCAACTGGTCCGATGAACAGGTATTCTCCAGCGCATTTTGATAACTTTCGTCCTACCTGCTGTGGTTCTTTTAGGTCAGGCATCGTTGATGACGTGGGCGGCGCCCGGGCTCCCTTCCTGCGTGTTGTCCGCGGTCTCTGCAAACTCGATAGCCCGGGCTTTGCGTGCCGGCGTTGCGTCGCCCTCGGCCTTGCGCTTACCGAGCACAGAGACCTGTGAGCTGTTCTGCGAGCCGTCTCCGTGTGCGGCGGCTACACCATCGGCTTCCTCGGTCTTGTACTCGCCATCCTTGTGCGCTGCGGTCAAGTGGTCAGCGTCCTGGGCCCCGAGTCCGCCATCTTGGCTTGGTGGAGTCGTGACACGAGCGTTTCTGGTCTTGAGCTTGCCGTCTCCACGTGCGGCGGCGGTGGCGGCATCAACATCGGTGGCGGCATCAGCGACGGTGGCGGCGTCGGGGTCCCTGGCAATTTGCTCGCTGTCTACTTGTGCGTGCGCGGGCGGAGACGGCGCGGGTGCTGGGCCTGCGGTTGCAGCGCCAGCGTCCACGGTCAGGGGTTCGCCGTCTTCAGTCCCGGCAGATGTAGCGATCACATCTCCAGCTTTCATCTCGCTGTTTTCGTGTGCAGCCGCGGTAGAATCAGCGCCGTCAACCTCGAGCTTGCCGTCCTCATGCGCGACGTTGGTGCCAACCGTGCCATCGGGCTTGACTGCGAGTTCGCCGTCTTCGTGTGCGGTAACCATTGCGATAGCGATCCCGGCATTGGACTTGCCTACTTCGTGTGCGCCGGTGATGGCGTCAGCGTCCTTGGCAGTGAGCGTGGTACCCTTGAGCTCGGCAGCCGCGGCGTTCGCATCTTCGGCACTGAGCCCGCCATTCCACTGCGTTGCATGCGACGCACCTGTGCCACCCGGACTGTCCTCGCGGACTTTGTTCACAGCGTCGGAGCCAGCCTTGCGCTTACCAAGCACAGAGCATCGAATACCGTCTCGCGGTGCGGGCTCGTACGCTTCGTCATTTCGCGCCGCGCGCTCGCCATCGCTTTGCGTTGCTGCCGATGCGTTGGCATCCGACGTGCACTTGTCGCGCACGCGCCGCGCCGCCATGACCATCGCCACGACTTTCCTCCAATGCTCCTGATGCGCGAAAAGAGTGGTTTCCGTGCGAGTTTCGCAACTCTTTCGATCCACTGCAGCGGTGTCGACGTCGTGCTTGCCGTCCTTCTGCAACGCCACGGTGTCCCAATCGAAGTCTCCGTCCTCCCGCAGACCGGCGTCAGCGCTAGAAAGAGCCCTGCGCTTAGCAAGGCGCTCGGCCAGAAGCACCTGCACGCGCACCAGTGGGTCGTGCTCGCTGGGAACTTCCGACGCCGGCGCGTGCGTTCGGGCTGCCGCGCTCGTCTGCCGCGCCGCTTCCATCTTGGCGTGGCGGATAGCTCCGCAGACCTTATGCAGTCCTCGATGTTCGGCGAGCGTAAGCGCCGTGTGGCCATCGAGATCGCCCATCACTGCACGGTAGTCGAGAATCGCGCCTTGATGTACGAGGAGCTGAGCAGTCTTGGAGTAGCCCTTAGCCACAGCTAGAAAGAGCGCGGACTCGTCATCAACATTGCGGGTGTCCAGGTAGGCGCCCCGTCGCATGATTTCCCGTGCCAGTCGTGGCTTCGAGAATTTGATGGCGAGCATCAAGGCGGAGTTGCCGTCCATGTCCTTGAGGTTCAGGTTCGCACCACAATCCATGAGTAGCATTGCAGTCCGCTCGCCATGCTCTTTATTCTTTTCCGCGATGGCCAGCATGAGCGCAGTGCTCGTGTGAAACTCAGCGGTCGTCTTCGCGTCAATGTTGGCGCCATGTTCAAGCAGCGCCTCAATGAGGCTTTCGGGAGCACCACTTTCGCACGCCAGCATGAGTGCGGTAAAGCCCCGGTGATCGCACGCGTTAAGGTCCATTCCTGGGTGGGTGGCGAGAATCGAGGCGACTTCGAAGTTCGTGTCAGGGTCCCTGCATGCAATCATGAGCGCCGTATTGCGCTGGTCGTCCTGCGCATTGAGGTCCACGCCCTGCTGCCTCACGAGGTATGACACGACCTTCGTATCGGACCGCGCACATGCATCCAGAAACGCAGTAAGGCCGTCTTTGTCGTGCGAATTCAGGTCGACACCGTCGAACCCCGCTAGAAGCTTGGCCATTTCAGGGTCGCTGGCCTTGCATGCTCTTGCGAAGGCCGAACGCCCGTCGTGGTCTCGAACGTTCAGATCAACCTTGTGCTGCCGAATAAGCAGCGTCGCGAGACTCGCGTCACGGCGGTCGCATGCAAGCATGAGTGCGCTGAGGCCATTTGCACAGGCGTGCGGATTGGCGCCATGCTCCAGCAAACAGGTCGCGCAGGCCGAATTTGAAACACGGACGCCGAGCTCAGGTTCGATTGCGCGAAGCAACGCTGTTTTGCCTTCGAAGTCCTTTCGCTCGAGGCTCGCTCCATGGGTCAAAAAGAGCTTTACGAGGGCCACATCCTGTTGCGAGCTCGCATGCATGAGCCCGGTTTGGCCATCATTGTCGGCAGCGTCCAAGTTGGCCCCACTTTTAATCAGAGCCTGCAGTACCTCGAGGCGAGAAGCTCCTTGTGCAGCAGCCAGAAGAAGAGCAGTGCTGCCATCCTGATCGCGGCTTTCCAGATTGGCGCCCTTGTGCAAGAGCTCCTTCACGAGGTCCACGCGGCCCTCCTCGCAAGCAATCATCAACGCAGTTTGCCCCTTCAGGTTACTCACGTTGACGTCAGCGCCACCTGACACGAGCGGTCGGGCCGCGTGGAGCGGCTCTCGCGCCCGAGCTGCGATGTGAAGTGCCGTATCACCGCAACGGGTCGCGAGATTTGTATCAGCGCCCTTCTCAACCAGCAGCACCGCAAGCTCGATCTGACCAGTGCTGATCGCCAGCATGAGTGCCGTGTGCCCCTCATGGTTCTGCACGTCAAAAACCGCTCCACGCTCCACAATCAGCTGACGCGCCAATTCTGGCTGATGAGTTTCGACGGCGAGCATGAGCGCTGTCCGCCCGAGGCCATCTTGCAGGTCGACCTGCGCCTCGCAGAACAGGAGCCACTGAGCCAACCCCGCCGATCTACTCTCGATTGCGCTCATGAGCAACGTTTGGTCGTTCTGATCTTGCATGTCGAGGTCCGCGTGGTGCTCAAGGATGAGCTCCTGCGCCAGGTCCAACTGACCAGAGCTGACGGCATGCCAGAGTGCTGTCCTGCCACCGGAATCCGCTAGGTCGACCATAGCTCCATGGGCCAGGAGCAGCCGTACCAGCTCCGTCTGCCGGGTCTGCACGGCGTCCAAGAGGGCCGAGGAACCGACGTGATCCTGCAGGTCGAGGTCAGCAGCAGAAGGTGCCACGGCGAGTGAACCGGCAAGGTCCGGCTGTACGGACCTCACGGCAAGCATCAGGGCCGTCCTCCCGAAAGCATCCTGCAGGCCGACGCTCGCTTTGCCGTGCAAGAGGCAGTCCACGAGCTTCCCTTGGCGAGTCTCCACAGCCAACATGAGGGCCGACTGGCCTCTCACGTCCACGGTGTCCGGATCTGCCCCTCTCTCAAGAAGGGCCATGGCGAGGTCGGGCTTCATGCCGGCAATCGCGTGCAGAAGCGCCGTCTTGCCGCCAGCATCCTGCAAGTCAAGACTCGCATCCTTGTTCATGAGGCCCTTGACGAGCTCGAGGTCGCCAATCTTGACGGCACAGATGAGAGGCAGCCAGTCCTCATGCCAGGGCGCGTTCGGCTTTGCTCCGGCCTCGAGAAGGAGATTGGCCGTGCTGCAATGCGCGGCTTCCATCGCGAGCTGCAGCGCCGTCTTGCCGGAGTTGTCGAAGAGGTCCAGGCAAGATGTGATCGTCATCAGTCGTCGAGCGACGCCATTCAGCTGAGCTTGGACGGCGAGCATGAGTGCGGTCGTGCCATCGGCGGCCTGCAGGCTGGCATCGGCACCGCGATCGAGGAGCAGCTCCGCGATCGACTCCTGGCGTGTCCTGATTGCGCACATGAGAGCCGTGTCCATGTTGGGGCCCACGCTGTCCGGATTTGCGCCAGCCTTGAGGAGCGCCCTCGCGATGCCGGACTCGCGATTTTGAACGGCTTGCAGAAGCGGCGGCAATGCGGGATGCAACACGTCCAGAAGCGCGCCCCTCTCAACGAGGCGCTTGACCAGTTTAAACGAGCCCTTTGCCACCGCGTGGTTCAGAAGCGTCCAGTCCTTCTCGTCCCGGATGTTGATGGCGGCCCCCGCGTCCATGAGGGCAAGAGCGACGTCGCAAGCACCGTCTTGGATCGCCCGCAGCAACGCTGTTGTGCCGTCGTTAGCTCGCGAGTTCACGTCAACTCCATGTCGAAGAAGCATTTCAACCATGTGAGCGTTGCGATGCGCACTGACTGCTTCGATGAGCGGCGGTACGTCATCCTCGTCGGTCGCCTCAGAAATCTGTACACCATCGCGGGCGAGGAGCGCCTCGGCTGTTTCCCGAAGCCCGCAGCGACACGCAGCACGAAAGAAGGCAGCGGAGGCGGCGGTGTCGCTCTTGCCTGCGCCAAGCTCCACGAGCAGCCGCGCCGTCACGTCGTGCCCGTCAGCAATGGCCACGGAGAGGGCTGATTCGCCTCCTGTCGTCGTCGCGTGCACGTCGGCGCCGTGCGCAAGCAGGAGTTCGGTTGCAGCAGCCTGGCGCGCTTTGAGGGACCGGATAAGCGCGGTGCTCCCTGTTTCGGTCTTGGCGTCCGCACTGGCGCCGCGAGCGAGAAGCAGCTGGCAAAGGACCGTGTCGGAGTGTTGGCTGGCGCGCATCAGGGCCGTCTCGCCGCCTACGGTCTGCGTGCCAAGAGCGGCACCTCGCGCGATCAAGTTGCACACGATGCTGACATGGTTCAGGCGGCACGCGTGAAGAAGTGCGGTCTCGCCGTTCTTGGCCTGGACGTTGACCTTGGCCCCATGCGCTAGAAGCATCTCCACCACGATTGTATAGTTTTGTAAATCCTCTGACTTGCTCAAGGGAGTGTCGTCAGGCACGGATCGCATGTCGTCGTCACTGTCGCTGCTGCTCCAGTGGTCCTCGGGACTTCTTCCTTTGCTGCCCATTCGCGACGCCAAGATGAGCGCTGTCTCGCCGTTCGCGTTCTGCGCGTTGGCATCGGCACCGCGCTCGAGCAGCTCACGGACGATGCCAACCTTGCCCTGCTTGCTCGCCAGGATGAGGGCCGTGGTTCCATCGTAGGCTTGCATGCTCACCCGTGCGCCCTTGTTGAGTAGCACCTTCACCGTCTCCTCGCTGCCCGCCTCACACGCCGCCATCAAGGGCGTCGCGCCGCCGCTGCCCCGCTCGTTAGGCAGGGCGCCTTCCTCGAGCAGCCACGTGACGAGCGCAGCGTGCTTCCCCAGAGCGGCCACCATGCGCAGCAGCGTGTCTTCGCTGCGCGGGTCCACGCGGCGGCTCAGCAACCCGGGGTCCTCCCGCACAGCCTCTCGCACGGCCTCCGGCTTGCCCTCGCGCGCCCACTCGACCACCTTGAACGACGGAGGCCTGCGGCGCGTGGGCGGCAGGTATGCGCTCGCCCTGTCGCCGAAGTTCATCCTGGCCGTCGTGCCGACGCTCATCCTGGCCGCCGTGGTCTCGCGCGCGCGCGCACGCAGCTTGGTTCAAGCAAGCGCGCCGCGCTTCGCGGTCTGCCCCCGGCGTGGCGCTCGCCAGGCCGCCGTCGTCTGCGCTCGCGCCGAGCTCGCCGTGGGAGCGCTCCCGCGCCGCTCCTATGTTCGGGTTTGCCTTTGGTTTCGAGTCAAGTTCTGCGCGTGCCAGTCTGCGGAGACGACCCAGTCTGCAGTGACGACACAATCTAGCCAGACTCGGACTCGGACTCGGACTCGGACTCGGACTCGGACTCGGACTCGGACTCGGACTCGGACTCGGACTCGGACTCGGACTCGGACTCGGACTCGGACTCGGACTCGGACTCGGACTCGGACTCGGACTCGGACTCGGACTCGGACTCGGACTCGGACTCGGACTCGGACTCGCCGGACCTGCGAGTCACGGTGCGCCGTGCAGTGCAAGTTGAACTTGAAACTTGAAGGGCCGGGCGGCGCAATGGCGGCGGCGCGCGGCGGCGACGGCGAGAAGCGTAGCCGGGCAGGCCGTAAACGAGGGTGGGTGTGCGCGCGCGTTTACCATGTTGGTGGGTTTTTCGACTTCGGCATGTTATCCGAGTCGTGCGCTTCTTGATTCGGGCGGCTCTGCGTGCGATCCGACGGTGGTGCCAGGGACGAAGTTCGAGGTCCGCTGTAAGTCTGAGTCCGAGCTCCGTTCCGATGAGGGGGTCGACGAGGACGAGGTGGTCAACCAAAGGCTCAGGCCGCTCGCGCATGCGCGGAATCGTGCAGCGATTCGATCTTCCGCGCGCGATCAGACCAAGACCAAGGCCAGGATGCAAGCAATGTCTGCCGCATTTCTTGCCAAATTCGCCTTCAAGTGCCACGGCATGCTCACAATCGACATGTCGCCGGCGACGCTGACCAAGGGGACGAGTACGGCCTGCAGTGCACGAAATCATCCAGATGCTGCACATGACCTGCGCTTCCAAGAAGCACTGGTCGTCCGACGGGGCGCGAGCGACGCCCATGCTCGGGGCCAGCGTCGCCGAGCAGGCCATCAGAAAGATCGAAACTAAGTTCTTTTAGAACGGCAGCCTCGGGGCCCGTGACGTGCGGACTCGGAGAAAGGAAAGAAAGAGAAGGCAAGAGGAGAAAGCCAGGCATTTTAGACGCGGTCCTGGCTGTCATTGCTGGCGTCGGCGCGGTCGGCGCGGTCCATGGCGCGGTCGAGGTCCTCGCGGGACAAGCCAAGGGCGGAGGCTGCGCTGACAAGGCCGAGGACGAGGCTACGCAGGCGGGCGCTGCGCGTGCCGGTGCTGGGAGTGGCACTGCCCGAGTCAGCGTCCGTGAAGACAGGGTTTGCCGTGGTGACGTGGGCGGACTTGCCGTGGGCCACGATGTCCGCCGTGGGCACGCTGGTGGCGGCCACATCCGAGGCCTGGGACAGGCGGCGGCGGCGGCGCAGGACGAGGACCAGGGCAGCAGCGAGCAGCAAGCACGCGGCAGCAGTGCCGCCTAGAGCCGCAGGCAGGACGCTCGAGCTGTGCGGAGAGGCGGCGGCGGCGGCGGTCTCGCTGTCGAGAACAAAGGTGCTCGGGTGCGCCGAGGACGGCAGGAGGGCGCCGCGCGCGGCGGCGACCAGAGAGGCACGCTCAGAGGTGGTCTGGAGCTGAATGTGGTAGTCCGCGGCGGCGACAGTTGCGGAGGCGTAGTCCGGAAGCTCGAAGGACCCGGCGAAGACCTCGTCGCCGGCCAGACGCCGGCGCGTCGAGGACCCACTCGCGATGTCGATGGTCGGGGCGAGGTTGCCGTGGAGGTCGCGCACGCCGACGAGCGTGATGTCAGCGACGCCGCTGGTCATGGACACGTCCATCTCGCCCATGATGGTGAGCTTGTGGAGCGACGGGGAGCACGTGACGGAGGCTTCAACGGCCACCGTGGAGTTGTCCGCAAGCTGCACGAGGACGTCGGCGGCCAGGCCGCTGTAGGAGCAGTCGACAGGCTCGCTGAAGCGCACTGCAGCCAGCGGCAGCGTACCACCCTGCTGGTTGACCTTGGGCACGTAGTACCACTCGGCCACCTCCGGACCCTGCGTGTCACTGAGGCCGAGACGGCGGTCCGAGCGCATCTCACCCACCTTGACCAAATTCGCATTGCGGCACACCACGCGCAGCTCAAGCAGGTACTGGGCTGAGTTGACGAAGGGCAGCTCGGACGCGGCCAGGGACAGGGTGGTGACGTCGGCGGGAAAGGCGGCGAGCCTGGTCCACTCGCCGGCTGCGAAGCCGCCGATGTAGCGCACGTACCACACCTCGACCTCCGAGCTGAGGTTGTCAACGTTGGTGCTCGCGGCGCGAGAGTAGGCGAGGTCCAGGACCTCGGAGTGTGAAGTGATGACCCACGTGCTGCCAGTGATGGCGAGCTCACTCGACCAGTAGACAGCCGGGCAATCGATGGGCCAGTCCATGCGGTAGGTGAGCGTCTTGGCCGTGCCGCTATCGCAGGACGAAGCCACGGTGAAGGTGACGCCCTTGTGCACGGCGAGCGGGTTGAGGCGCTCGAAGTAGACGATGACCTCGTGCAGCTGGTTGGTGGCGACCTCGAAGGTGACAGGGGAGATGAGGCTCTGATCGCCGATGCGGTAGACGAAGTCGCCGGTTGCGCTCGCGCTGTCGACCGCGACGGTCACGTCGAAGCTGTCGAGGTCGACGGAGTCGGTGAGATCGATGTAGAAGGAGAGACGGCCCGTGTCGCCCTCGACGAGCAAGCTCGTGTCAGTCTTGGGGCGCAACTCGACCTCCTGACGGGCGGTGGTGCCCGGGATGTGTGGACAGCTTGTGGTGCCACCAAGCACGCGGTAGACGTGCGCGCCGGAGAGCGGCGACTTGAACATCTGCACGGCTAGCTCGTCGCCATCAGTGGATTCCTGGAAGACCGTCGAGAACTGCACGGTCGAGCTGCTCTCCTTCGTGTTGAGGCTTGTCCGGTCCATTTGGAAGACGGAGCTAACGCCTGCAGAAACCTTCGTGGTGGCTTCGGCTTTAATGCCAAAAAGGCTGACACCAAGCGTGGCCGCGATCTCGTAGCCGACCTTCGCGCCGATGGAGCCTCCGTGGATCAGGTAGTCTGTGACCTCAGACTTCACGTCTGCCGTGGACTCGACGATTTCCACCTTGCCTGCGCCAAAGGTGAGGGTGTTGGCGGTACTGCCAAAGTCCAGGAGCTTGCCGTTGTCGGAGCTGAACGGGTCGAAAGGGTTGTTGAGCGCGTTCTTGTAGTCTGCGGCCCAGTCTTCCAGCAATTGATCCCAGTTTCGATGGGCTGTGCGCATGCTCTCGCAGGTATCCTTCTCACCAGCGACGAAGACATGCGTACAGCCCTCCACGACCATGGTCTCAGCGATGTCGGCCAGGTTCTTCTTGATCGCGGAGCGAGACTCGTAAATGTAGGACGGCACCGCCTCGGCCCACACGATGCTGCGCGTGCCGGTCGCGAAGCAGGTGTCCGAGTCCAGACTCACCAGCGTGCAGTCCGTCAGGTTGGAGACGGAACCGGCGAGGAAGACCATGTCGCCCGCATCACCCGTCACCCCGAGCGGCGTTGTGAGCGTGAGGGATACCTCACTCACCTCGGTCTCGACCGTGTCCTCGTACGCGAGCATCTTATAGCCGCCTGCCGAAACCCCAACAGAAAGAGAGGACTCGACGGTCAAGTCGTATATGAAGACGCGGCCCGAGGCCTTGCGGCTCACCTTGACTTCCACGTTCGCGTCAGTTGTTGACTTCACCTGCCAAGTCTTCTGTTGCTTGAGCGAAAGAGAGCCGGTATACTTGACGGAGGCGTACGAAGAACGAAAGCCCGAGTTCGACAACGGCGGCGCGTACAGGTAGAGGATGGGCGTGTGGTACTCGTTGGTGAAGATGACCACGCTGTTGGCTTCGTTCACGACGAGGCCCAGGATGAGCATGGACCAGGTGATAGAGGTGCCAGGCACGCCCGTGGCCTCCTCGCTCTGCCACACGGCCTCGTTAAAGAGCCTGAGTGTGGCGTCGCGCACGAAGCGCGACGGCGTGTCGTCGTTGGACGTGACCGCCTCCGGGATGGATGAGTTAAGCATTGCCGCCGGCTCGCCCACATAGACCGAGGCCGTGGCCAGAGCGCGGGTGCGGTTGTTGCCGGCGTCCACCGAGACGAAGTCGACCTCGCACGGGTTGTTGAGCCCGCACGCTAGCTGATTGTCGACCTCGGGTGCGAAGTTGCCGCTCACCTCGATGCGCGACCCGGACGGCAGCTCATAACACTCGCTCCCGTCGTACGTCTGCGTGCTGCCCACCTTCAATGTGCGCGTCTCGCTGCCTTCCACCACTATGTCGAAGGCACCGCTCGCGCAGGCGCTGGTGTCGACATCGACGCCGTCCATCGCGTAGTCCAGCACGGGCACGGGCTGGTGCACGAAGTGGATCTCATCGTCGCCATCCAAAGTGTTCAGCGTGCGGTTCGCCGGGACCGGAAACTGCCACGCGTAGCTCGTCTCGACCTCCTCGTCGCCGATGATCATGGTCCAGTCGAAGGATGTGGCCGGCACCAGGTACTCGTGCAGAGTGCTGTCCAGGCTCAGATCGAAGGTCTGCCACGCGCAGCCAGAGGCCAGCGTCAGGTTGAGCACCGTGTCGCGCAGTCGGATGCCGCACTCCGTGGCGGCCGCGTACACCGAAAGCGTGCGTACCTCATCGTGCACGATCCGGATGCCAGAGATGTCGTCATCGCTCACGGGGACGCCGGTGCTGGCGTCCATAAAGCTGATGGCCGTCGCGTCATCGCTCGCCGGCACGAAGCTGTGATTGCCTAGCTCAAAGGTCAGGTAGTAGGTGGCGCCCATCGTGACGCCAAGCTCAAAGTATCCGTCGGCGTTCGTTGTTGTGTTGATGAAGGCCTCGTCGGTGGCCTTGTCGTAGGCCGTCACAGAGACGTTAAAGACGCCGCACGAGGAGGCGTCGAAGTCGACATCGGCACTCGGAAACAGCACGTTGCCGCTCACCACGCGCGAGGTGAGGTCCACGAGGTAGATGACCACCTCGTTCTCCTCGTGGCTGATGGCCACAACGGAGGACGCCGGGTTGCCCAGGGCTAGGCTGCTGCTCTCCACGGAGTCGTAGTCGCAGCGCGTCGTGCCGCACAGGCGGATGTCGCTACTGCCGACTTGCTTGACCGCCGAGTGCACGAAGAGGTTCGTGGCAGCAGTATTGTCGCTGTTCTCGACGAGAACATCCACCTCGGTGGGCGACCCGTGAATGGTCGAGAGTTGCCTGGTGATGCCGTCCTGGTCGTTGGCAATGCTGAAGTCGATGTCGATGTCCGGCATGAGGGTCGAGCCACTCTTGTCTGTGACGACGAACTTCACCTTGGCCTGCCACTTGACCGTGCGCTCCTCGCAGAGCTTCCACTTGCTGCGGTCGAGATCCGTGTTGTCGGCGAGGTTCGACCAGCTGTGCGGGATCAAGGAGCGACCGCTCGCGTAGACGGTCTCCAGGCACACCTCGTAGCTCGCGCCAAGAACGCGCTCCAGCGCAAAGGTGCCGTCGCCGCCTTGCTGGACCTGGTCTAGCCCGTCGCATGCGACGTCGTTCGCGAGTGTGACGCTCCCTGGAAGCCCGGTCACGGTCAGCTGGAAGCCTTGAACAGCGTCCGAATGAACGGCGGAGTTGAAGTACGCCGTGACGGCGACCTCGCCGTTCTCCAGCGTCTGGGCGAAGACCACCTCGGTCGGCTTGTAGTAATCCTCGAACGGGAAGGTCGACGGCGAGGTGAAGGGCAGCGTCGCCAGCGCGGCGCCAAGCGTCGAGTCGTGGCAGATGTGGTGTTCGCAGCCTCGGCCAGAGAACTTATTGCTCACGCAACTGTCGCAGTCCCCATCGCCATAGCTTTCACCGGCATCGACGTAGCCCCAGCAGGTTCCCTGTCCGCAGTGACCCTTCTCAGAGAGGCACGCGCGCTCCGCGCAGGCGGTTCCGGTCCAGTAGTGGGTGCTCGGGCAGTCTGACGCCGGCCGGGAGGTCCCAAAAGGCTCGCAGAGATCGGAGCTGTAGCACGCGACGGGGTCTTGCTCCGGCTCGCAGAAGGATCCGTCTGGGCAAGGCGAGCACTGATCGTGCGTGCCGGTGATGCTGGCATCGACGAAGTAGCCCAGGCGGCACGTGGGGCAGTACTTGTGGCCGATGTAAACCGAAGAGTGCGAACGGAACTCCCTGTTGCCGTTGTCGCGTCCTTTGAGCCAGCACTGCTTCGTGGTGGGCAAGTAGTCGAAGATGTAGCAATCGTCGCGCTTCTGGCACTCTCGGCGACACGCGTGGAAGTTTGAAACGCCGTCGAGGGAGCCGCCGCTGAGAGTAGACCACTCGTAGAGAGATCCCAACTTGCTGCAGCCAGGCTCTCTGTAGATGTCGACCGCGAATTGCTTGAACATCTGGTCGCAGTACAGGTTGCCGGTGAAGGTCGTCACGCTGGTGGGAGTTGCAGAGTAGCCCTCATCACTGGCTGTCCCAGCGTACAGCTTGCACTTGCTGGAGGTATAGTCGTACACGTAGGACAGGCAGACATCTGCGTATGTAGTGAAATCAGTGTCTCCGATCAGGTTTTGGCACATCTCCGGGGTCTGGCCCGACCCGACGTCGCGCACCCACATCTTGTAGGAGCTCATCTGACCTAGAGTGCTCTTGCCGGCGATGGACCAGTCCGCTCCATAGGAGGTCTCCAGAAGCACAGCGCCTGAGTAGCCACTATCTTTCCAGAACTTGGCCCTGTGGCATGGCGTGATCATCACATCGGTACAATGGTCGTTATACCAGCCAGAACCGCTGTGGCTTATGTAACCCCCGTGATCCTTCTTATGCCACCATTCCCAACCTCCATTCTGATAGCGGATGTTGACGCCACGCTCCCAGCTCTCCCTGAAGTGCCAAAGGCACTCGTTTTTGCAGGCCTCGACGCTGCCTACGTTCGATACAATCCTAACATCCGACGGCTCCGGCCCGGGCTCCAGGAGAGCCCACACGCCCGTTTGCCCGTTCCAGGTCCGCCACTGGTGGTGCCTCGTGCCCGGGTACACGCAAGACGTCATCGTACCGATTGCACCCCCCCTCGGCATCGCAGCGAGCGAAGCAGCAGTGACCATCTCCAGCGTCACGGCCATCGCCACCATGAAGGCGCCGACCACCGCCGCCAGCGCCTTCTTTCCCGCCCCCCCCATCTTTCGCTCGCCCTTGCCCGTCGCCCACCTCAAGCCCAAAGCGAGATTCGTGATTTGCTGCTGCGCTGCCGAAGCGCCCAAGCGCCGACTTCAATCTGTGCTGACTCGCGTCGCCGCGCGTGGCCCGCGCGTGGCTGCCAGTGGTGGCCGGGCGTCTCGGGCGCACGCCCCTGTTTTGTTTTCCTTGCCGCGGCGCCATGCGAAGTGAGCCCAACACGCGGTCACGGCACGCGAAGTGGGCGCACGCCGCCTCGCCGAGGCACGCGAGGCGGCCCGCGAGGCAACACGCGAGGCGCCGGCGCTGCCGCGGGGTGCGCCCAGATCGCGTGCAGGCTGGTTTGAGTCACGACTCGGACATTCGTGTGCACTGTGCACCGGCCTCGATCCACTGCTCCCCTGGCTCGCCCGGCCCTGGCTCCGAGTCGAGCTTCAAGAGTTGGCGGCCTGCTGGCCGTGACTCTGAGGACTCACGACAACAGGCCAGCCTGAGCCGCCGACGGGATCGGCTGTCCGCGGCATCACAAAGCGGCCGCACCGCACCCGGCATTGCCATCGTGTGCAGGGCGAGCGCGCCGCGGCCGCGTGCTGGCCACCGAGCGACCACCACAGCCTGGGCTGCCTGGGTGCAGCCTGCACGCGCGGCCGATGTACGGGCCGTACCTCCACTGCCAATCAGGCCGCGACCCATGAGACATGGGGCGTGACGTCGCCCTGGCGCGGGCCGGGCGCTGCCTCCAGCGCGACCAGCCACTGCATGCAGCGGCGTAAACTCGCGCGGCTGCACTGGCAGTGCAGGCGCCGACGCTCTGAAGACTCTAAAGCTCGCCCGCCCCCGCGGCGAGCCCACGACTCGGAGGGGCGGGTGGGTGGAGAGTTGCAGTGGCGCCGTGCAGCGGCCAAGCGTGCGTCGCCTCATGGTTCACACCGCACACCCCGGCCATTGTGGCAGTCGTTGGCATCGGCTTGGATCGTTCTGGGCTACCATTCTCATTCAGGAAGAAAGTACCCGTACCTCCCTCCTTCCAGCGTTTGGAGTAACGACACTGCATGTGCTGCCGCGGCCTGCCAGTGGTAGCCTACTAGTACTAGTAGTCCAATGGTTGGGGGCTACCAAAGCGTTGAGTCACTGGTGAAAGCAGAGTCGCAATCTCCAGTTTCACGTCGCAATCATGATCTTGCACGGACTGACATCGGAAGATTCGGAACACGGCACGGACTGACATCGGAAGCGATCCTCGCCGACAACTCGAACAACCTCTGGCATCTGCCGCGGCTCCCCGAAGCCCCGCTTCCGAGTCTGACAGTGAGTCTGCAGAGATGACTCGATCTGGCCAGGCCTCATGCTGCGAGTGCAGTGGCAGTCCTGCGCGCCGCCCGTGCGTAAGTTAGTTACGACAGTTGTCAGCGAAGCGTCGATGACTCAAAGAGAATGCCTTCAAGTCGGAAAGTGGCCGGGCCGCTCTCAAGCCGTTCAAGTTGACTGCGGCGGCCGCGAGAAGCAGCCGTGCAAAGGGTCACGGGGTGTAGACGTCGTTGGTTGACTTTTTTGGCATGCCTTCCGTGGCATGCTTTCCTGTTCACCTCGGCCGCCACGGCGCGCGGCTGCTCAGCCAGCATGACCAAAATCACGGTCTCGCTCTTGTTCCATTGCCAAGCCGCTCGCCGCTCTTCTGCACGCAACGACTGGCGCGCGGCTTGCGAGCCGGGCGCAAGGATGACTCGCGCCCGGGGCGAGGCCGCAGCGCAAGCACAAGAGCAGCAAGCGAGGCACGAGGGCTCGGAGGGCTGGTCATTAGCGCCCTCGGAGGGTTGGCCATCGGCGCGCTACGTCCGAGCTGGAAAAGAGGCGGACGAACTTGCTCAACTGCGAGTCGCGCGAACAACATCTACGTCGGTGAGCGCCTGCTTGACGTGCGCGCAGTCGCCGCGCGACAGCCGCGCGACAGTCGCCGAGTCGCTTGGTGCTGGTCTTTTCCTTCGCCTGCCTCGAGTCCGGGATGTCCGAGCGAGTCACTTCCACCGGTGCGTCCGGGGCAACGCACGACGTCAGGCGGGCGGGACAGGGCAGCTGGTGCCAGGCGCGCCACTGGCGGTCTCCACCGCGACGTCTGCCCGGCTTTGAGCTTGCAAAAGCACTGCCGGGAGGCAGAATGCGTGCGTGTGCGCCAACATGCGCTGCACGCACCAGGCCAGCGCAGGCCAGCATGTTGACTGTGAGTCAAGCGCTTCGCCAGCCCTACACTCGCACCATCCATTGCGTTCCACAGGCCTGCCCACCGCGCTGCGGCGCCGCGCTGCGGCGCCGCACAGCGCCTCGCCTGCTCGCCTCGCCCGCAACCACGCTCGGCTTCCTTGGCTTGATTGGCGTTCGTGCGCCACGCGACGCGCCGCCATCCTGAGCTCGGGGAAGCCAAGAGGAGATAGTTGCTGGCCGCTGTGAGACGCCACTTGGTGCTCCGCGGCGCGTGCGTCAGCGAGCTCACACGGGCCGGGGGAGGGAAGGAGGGGCAGGAAGCTGGCCACCCGCAACGCCACACGTTGCCGCACTTGAGCGCGCTCCGGCTCAAGTAAGTACATCGTGCAAATGATCGCCTGACGCGCTGCAACCTGCAGCCTCGCGGCGCGAGTCCATCCACTCACGCACAGACTGCAGCGCACACTGCGCCGTGGGGGTACACGGTCTGTCCAGTCGCCTTGTTTGGACGTATCACCTGATTCTTGTGAAACGTCGAAAGCCGTGATAGCTTCCCAAGCTGGAGAGAGCTGCTCCCTGTGCCTGACACTGCCGACGGGCAGGAAACATGCGGCGGCGCGTCCATCACGTTGCTAGGCGTCGGAAGGTTGGTGCTGTGAGACTCTCTGCGCTCTGGGAAGTTCTGTGTCACCCCGAAACGTGATCCGGAGCCAGCACGCCGCGCCAGACCGGTGTGGTGGGGTGATAGGTAGACCGGCCTACGCTTTTCAGCAGAGGTCTTCGTCCACAGCCGCGCAACATGAATGATGCAGCCTGAAGGAGCGCATGAGCAGCTTCCTTACAATGTCCCAGCGCAGCGCGAAGGCGAGGAGAGGGCGCGAGCTACAGACTCAGGCCTGCGGTTACCTCATATCCCATGCTCTCGGAGAAAGCTCTGCCTTTGAGCTTGATGATGGCGCTGACGGGCGACTTGGTCGCGCTGCACGCGACCTTGACCGGTTTCATGGCTCGCAACCGACTCCCTCTGCCTCGAGCCAGGCTGAGCTCGCTGACCGCAATCGACCTCACGGATCACGTTGAGACTACCCCGGCTGCACCGCCTCGCTTGTCCAGGCTCACGTCGACGTCGAAGGTGCGCGGAGGGCACTTGACCACATCCCGCATGGTCGCAGTTTTCAAAAGAAACCGACGACCGTGCAGCTGCTCTGCTCGACCCAGCTTGACCCCAGCCGCGTCCCGAGGCCATCGCAGCGGCTGGCGCTCGCTCGTCGCAGTCGATCACAAGCTTTCGGGAGCTGAGCTTGGGCTCGACTTTGATCGTTCGAGCCCTGTCGGTTTCGCCCGCCCTGCGCCGCGGCGCCCGCACCGCGCTCGTCGCCTGGCTTCATCCTTCGGGCGAGCCTGCCTTGCGCCGCGCCGCCGCCGCCGCCACCACCGCCGCCGCCGCCGCCGCCCCCGCACCGCCCGCCGCCCCTTCAGGTGGCCTCGTGGGCAGGCGATTTGATCTCTCTCCTCTGCCACGCTGCCGCGGCGCACTAGCCTAACTACCCTAACCGTCACCCACGCTCGCTGGCGATCTCCGCCGGACGGCCCAGGGACAAGGAGCTTCGGCTCGCGTGGTTTCGCTCCAGGGCGTCGTGCGCCGCGCAACTTGCGAGCCAGGTGCTCGGATGCCTGCGTGGGCCTTTGGACTTCTTGCAGCGTTTCGACGTTTCGTCCAGTGCGAAGGTCTTAACGCTCGCGCGCGCATGAGAGGCCGTGAGGCTAAAAGGGGCCGAGACAGAGATCGAACGGTTTCGTCCTAGTGAGCGCCGCGTGTTCGGCTCTCGGGCTCCTCTGGCAACAGAGGCGGCTCCTCCTAGCCCATCACTGGGAAGCGCTTCAGGGGCGACACTCACATCCAAGCCCGTTAGGTGCCAGAGGACGCTCCTCTGGCTTATCACTGGCAGGCTCGAGCTGCCAGCGAGCCTGTTTTGCCCCTCCCATCCTTCAGGGAGGTCGTTGGCCTGCGTCGTGCGGCTCGGCAGCAAAACCCGATTGCGTCAAGCAAACGGGAGCAGCAGCGGTTGCGAGCGGCAGCAGCGGCGGCATCAGCAGCGAGCGAGTGAGTGAACGAGCGGGTGAGCGAGCGAGCGAAGCAGGCAAGAGGTGAGCAGCGGCAAAACCCTGCAGCGCAGGAGCGGTGAGCATCAAGCGGTTGACCTGAACATCACTTCAGCCTCCCTCCCTCACGACAGCATGCCGGTCTTCAAGGATGTTACCAACACGGGCCGCCACGAGGTGGGCGGCCAGAAGGAGGGCCGCAAGGTCGCAGCGAAGTGCAGCAGCGTCAAGGTGAACGGTCCGACCAAGGCGGACGAGGGCGCGGACCACGCCGCTCTCGTGACCAAGCTGGCCAAGCTTCAGGCGAAGCTGAACAAGCTCCAGGGCCAGAACAACAAGCTCAAGGAGGAGAACGACGAGCTCAAGAAGGAGCGCAGCAAGCTGGAGGATTCCCTTGCTCAGGCGGGCGGCCTCAAGGAGCAGAACAACGCTCTTCGTGCCGAGAAGTCCGAGGCGCGCAGCTCGGAGCGCAAGGCCAAGGCGCAGGTGCTGGAGCTCAAGAAGGAGAACGACAAGCTGAAGAAGCAGCAGGACGAGGCTGCTACGCAGCTGGGTGGCTTCCGGGAGAAGAACCTAGCCCTTCGTGCGCAGCTGTCCGAGTCGCGCAGCTCGGAGCGCAAGGCCAAGAAGCAGGCGCAGGACTTCAAGGAGGCTGCGCGGGAGCACCTGGGCATGCGCAAGGCCATGCAGGAGCGCCTGGACGAGGCGAACGATCGCGTCATGAAGCTTCGTGCTTCTGTGCGCAAGGCTCAGGCGCGCCGTGCGGGTTCGCCGGCCCCGAGCGACGCTTCGGCGGCCTCCGAATTCGAGACGCCGGACTCGACAGCCATGGCGAGATCCGCTTTCACGTCGCCCGTCCCCAAGGGCGGCACCGAGAAGGGCAAGGATGCGAGCCCGGCCGAGAAGCTGGCCAGCGCCAACACCAAGCTGGCCAAGGCAACCCTGAAGAGGACCGAGGACAAGCTGAAGATCACGGCTCTGGAGCAGGAGGTCGACGAGGCGAACGCTGAGCGCTCGGAGATGCAGGCGCGCTTGGTCGCGCTCGGCGAGCAGCTCGCCTCGGCCTCCAAGCAGAATGCGTCGTGGCGCGCCATGATGCAGGCCAAGGAGCAGGACAGCAAGCTGATGCAGGCGGCGATCAACGAGAAGGACAAGGAGCTCATGGCTGCCAAGGATCTCCTCAAGGATGACAAGGAGCTCGCAGCCAAGCTGGCGGCGGCCCGCGCCCTGATCGCAACGCTCGTGTCCGATAGGCGCGAGCTAGTCGCGCAAAACCGCGAGCTGCGCACGGCGGCGCTGGAGGTGGTGGACATGGACATGCGTCAGGACCGCCCGGGCGTCCAGCAGCCGCGCGGGTGCTACCCGCGCTTCATGAAGAAGGTGGGCGACCTTCGCCGCAGGATCATCGCCATGCGTGACCTGACGGCGGACAAGGTGGGTAGCCCGGGCTCCCGGGGCTCGGAGACGACGGACGCGTTGTCTCCCGAGTCCCGCGACTCGGGCTCGGAGGCGAGCTCTTCTCCCCTCGTGTTGCAGGGCTCGGAGATGGCGGACGCGCCGTCTTCCGAGTCTTGTGATCCGGGCGCGGAGGCGAGCTCTCCTCCCCCCGTTTCGCGGTGCTCGAAGACGGCGGACGCGCCGTCCTTCGAGCACGGCGATTCGGGTGAGGTGAGCTCTCCTGCCCCCGTCTCGCGGGGCTCGGAGACGGCGGACGCGCCGTCTTCCGAGTCTTGCGATTCGGGTGTAGGATCGAGCTCCCAGCCCATCGTTAAGCTCAACTTTGACAACCTCACCACCGACGCCACCGGCGATCGTTTTGCGGATGGCGACCAGGTTGCGGATGGCGACCAGGTTGCGGATGACGACCCGGCTGCGGATGACGACCAGGATTTGGGTGGCTCCCTTCCGGTCCTCACCGCGAACTCTCCTTAATTTGAGGCGATCGGCTGTCAGCCCGCCATCTGGCGCCCAGAACCCGAGTACCTGTGAAGCTTTCACTGTACTGCGCCTCAATTCACTTCCGCTTGCGACAATGCCCAGCACTGCACGCGCCGCTCTTGCCGCGCTCGCCGCCTTCCAGGGCGCAATCTCTAGCTTTTAGAGCTCCGCCAAGAGAGCTGCGTCATTCATTCAAAGAAAATTTTGAGCTCTACGACATGTCCTGGGCTTGGTGCACATTTGCACGCAAAGAGATTCAGCCTCGCCCATGGCGTGCATTGATCAGCCCTGGCAAGCTTCTACGCTTACCTTGACCTTCGCACTTTGCAAAGCCAGCAACTCTTGCTTGATAAAGGGAGAGCCGAATGACGGCGTCGGTCAGGTTCGCCATGTCGAGGTCCACGTCCCGCTCGAGGAGCCCGAGCTCGAGCTCAAGCCCAAAACGACGCCGATGCCGATGCCGATGCCGCTGTCGAAGTCGATGCCAAGCCAGTGTCGAGCTCCAGCTCCAGCTCCAGCTCCAGCTCCAGCTCGAGCCCAAGGTTGTCTGTGAGGTCAACAGGTACGCAGTGGTGGTGGCCACACTGCACTGGCACTGGCACTGTGACTGTAGGCGAGGTCGCAGTGGTCGCCCGCCACCGGCGCCAAAGCAAACGCAAAAGCAAAAGCAAAGGCAAAAGCAAAAGCAGAAAGCCAAGCGCGAGGTCGCGGCGCGAGCGGGGCGGAGGAGGATGATGCCGCGCGGCGTGCGCGGGCTGGCCGCGGCGGCGCGGCGGCGCGCGCCGGATGGGCCCGGGTACCAGCCGCGCGTGGTGACCCGCGACATGGCGCAGCGGCAGCAGGCGGCACAGCAGGCGGCGCAGGCGCGCGCGAGGCAGGAGGCGATGGACGAGGGCCCACCGCTGCCGGTGTGGAAGTTCTTCCGCGCGTCGGCGATGGCCGTCGCGCTCATCATGGGCGGCAAGCTGCTGGGCGCTGAGGAGTACTTCGCGGAGTGGCGCGAGAAGGCGCTGGAGCAGCAGCGCAAGCACGACGCGGAGCAGCTGGCCAAGGGGATGCAGCGGCGCGAGCCGCGCGACATGCTCATGCAGCTGGGCGTGTCGCTGGTGCTGGGCGCCAGTATTGGGCTGGGCGGCGGCTACTGGTTCGTGCGCTACTACCAGCCGCGCCAGCACCGCGCCGTCAAGGCGGCTGTGAGCCAGCTGCAGGCGCGTCTGGGCGCGCCCTCGCTCGGACTCAAGGGATCAGTACAAGGCCAATTCAGCGCCAACGCCGCCAGCTTCGACTTTGGCACCGAGGTGGTGTCCAACAGGTACACGGTCAAAGCACAGGCGGTGCGCGACACACAGCGCAACGAGTGGATAGTTACAGAGCTGGACATGCTCACGCCGGAGGGCGCGCCAGTGTCCATTGATCGTCTGCAGGCCGAAGTTCGCTCGCGTCCGGGCGCATGAGCTGCCGGGGTCCTGCCGTGGGCACATGTGCGCGTGCCGCTGGCGGTTCGGATCAGAAATCAGGTCTTTCAAAGTCCATGTTGCCCGGCCGGCCTGGCCTCAGGACGGACCACATGCGCTGCTGGGCGCGGCGCCGATGAGGCGTAGCACGCGCTGGGCGAGGCTGCTCGTGTCGAGCAGGTCCGAGAGCTGCTCGAGTGCCGTAAC
The DNA here is from genome assembly GCA_013306675.1 of Thraustochytrium sp. TN22. Classification (NCBI taxonomy): domain Eukaryota; class Bigyra; order Thraustochytrida; family Thraustochytriidae; genus Thraustochytrium; species Thraustochytrium sp. TN22. The sequence continues at coordinate 62,227 of JABLUY010000001.1, read as the reverse complement.
GTTGGAAGCCCCTCCTTGCGAAGCGGGGCAGACGATAATGAGCTTTTGCGTGCTGACGACCGGGATGTGCACCTCTTGCGTGAGCACGGTGGCCACGAGCGTGGCGAATATGAGGCCCACGAAGACGGCGCCAAAGGTGGCGGCCGTCACGACCTTGCGGTTCAGCAGCGTGGCGCCAAACATCATGGCCGCGAAGCTAAAGGTGGCTGGCACGTACACGTAGCGCACAAAGCCCGCGCGCTGCGCCGGGTACTCGTGCAGCACGCAAGTGTACCACTCATCGTGGCTGAGCGCCAGCTGCAGCGGGTAGCCCGCCAGAAGCGCGAGGCTGAGACAGCCGGCCAGCACCGATGTCGCCACTGCGCGGTCGTAGAGCGCCGCGACGCGCACGTAGGCCAAGGTCGCGATGCCTCCAATGGTGCCCACAATCGTCGTGGCAAAAGCAACATCCAGAGAGCGCAGGCCGGCCGCCACCACGTCGGCTGGCACTGGCGTGATCTCGGGCCTGCCCGCGGTGCGCTCCGCGTACCAGAAGCGCGCGGCGAACCAGACGAGGCCCAGCTGCAGCACCGACGCCAGCTGGAAGGACGACTGCATCTCGCCGGGCGCCAGCTTGGCGATGCGCAGGCCGGACGCCGCGTTCACGAATGCGCACGCCAGGTACACGCCAACCAGATCCGGGTCCGTGAGCGCGTCCAGGTCGCCGCGCAGCGCCGCCCTCGTGTGCGCCGCACCCAGAACCAGGGCCCCGACGCCGCTCAACCCGTGCGTCTGCCACCGCAGGCCGGCCAGGCGGCGGGCCCACTTGGCGGGCGGCATCGCGGGCCCCATCACCCTCTCCCCGCCCCCCTGCAGCAGCAGCTCTGCCTCGCCGCGCCAGGCAAGGAGTTCTGCGCGACGCGCGAGGCTGCCTTGGTCCCTGATGCATTGGTGATGGCAGGAATGGCAGAGCCTCGCCAAAGCGCCATGGCCGAGTCCGAGGGCGACTCCGACGGGCCCTGGGCGCTGGGCGAGGACGACGAGGGTGGCCAGGAGTCCCCGGCCGCGGCCGCGGCCCCCGCCGCGGCGGCCGAGACCGGCGCAAGTGGTGCGCATGGCGCTCATGGCGCGCGTGGCGCGCGGCGCCACGAGGACCACGAGCTGCCGCGCGCGCACAGCGGCGCGGCCGACCTGGGCGACTGGGACGCGCTGCTGGACATGGAGGCCGACCTCGTGGAGCAGGGCCGCCGCGAGGGCCGTCTGATTGGCGCCGAGCGCGAGCAGGCGCAGGCGCGCGAGACCGGCAGGCGCAAGGGCGCCGAGTTCGGCCTCGAGCTCGGCTTCTACCGCGGCGTCGTGGAGACGCTGCGCGAGGTGCTGCGCGATCCGGCCGGCCCGCTCGCCGCTGCGCTCCTGAACGCCGGCGATCGCGACGGTGCCAGCGCACGCAGCGCGGCGCTCGACGGCATCTTCGCCCGGCTCGACAAGCAGAGCGTGGCGGACGCGCTCGACGCGCTCGACGGCTTGCTGCGGTCCTTTCCGCTCGGCCAGCCCTTTGACGACGACGTGCACGCGCTGCTCCTGCGCATCCGTGCCAAGTTCAAGGTTCTCGAGGCGCGGCTCGGCCTCACGCTCGACATCACGCCCCCACTCGCTGACGGCACCTCCGTGGCGCCGCCTGCTAGCGCGGGCGACGGCCAAGGCCCTGCTGCCCTCAACGCCGCCTCGCTCTCCTTTTGAGCTTGAGGTTCACGCCCGAGCCATTGGCTGCGCCTGCCACGTGTTGTTAGACGTTATGTACACCAAGTTCACGCTCATCCTCATCAACGAGCCCACGGCTCGCGCGCGAGGGAGGAGGCAGGCGCTCCATCCTGTCTCACAGCGAGCGCCTCGCTGTCAAGCAACTCGCTGTCAAGCACCAGCGCGCGCACCGTCGCAGCCTGGGCCGCGCCGTGCCCACCACCTTGGCCCTGCTTGATCACATTGATCTCAACGAGGCGAGCTCGCGTCGGGGCTTTTGCCGTGCTTGCGTCGCTCCTTGGCCGTCTCGCAGGCGGCACGAGCATGCTCGGGCCGTGGCTGGCCGCGACCTGGAGCTCGAATACAGTTTCCTGCGAGTCTGCCAGTGCGCGTCCTCCGGCTGACCGCGACCTGGAGCTCGAAGATGGCCTCCTGCGAGTCCTGCCAGTGCGCGTCCTCCGGCTGGCCGCGACCTGGAGCTCGAAGATGGTCTCCTGCGAGTCCTGCCCGTGCGCGTCCTCCGGCTGGCCGCGACCTGGAGCTCGAAGATGGTCTCCTGCGAGTCCTGCCCGTGCGCGTCCTCCGGCTGGCCGCGACCTGGAGCTCGAAGATGGTCTCCTGCGAGTCCTGCCCGTGCGCGTCCTCCGGCTGGCCGCGACCTGGAGCTCGAAAATGGTCTCCTGCGAGTCCTGCCCGTGCGCGTCCTCCGGCTGGCCGCGACCTGGAGCTCGAAGATGGTCTCCTGCGAATCCTGCCAGTGCGCGTCCTCGTCCTCCTCCGAGTCAGGCTTGTCCAACGTGGAGAGCGACTCGACCTGGGCAGGTCACTAACCTCGGTCGGTCGGTCGCTGGCGCTGGCGCGCGCGCGCGGCGGCGGCGGCAGGATGAGCGCGAAGCGGTCGCGGTTCGACGAGGAGGGCGCGGGCGCGGGCGAGGAGCCCCTGGCGAAGCTGTCGCCGGCGGAGCGGGCGCGGCGCATCGCGGCGCGGCTGAATGGGGGCGCGCCCAAGGCGGCGCTCGCCAGCGCGCCAGTGGACGCAGCGACGGCGGCGGCGGCGGCGGCGGCCACGCGCGTGCAGATGCGCAAGAAGGTGTACATCCCCATCACCAAGTTCAAGGAGGTGGACTTCGCCAAGCTCATCTACGGGAAGGAGAACGCCACGCGCAAGCGTGTGGAGGCTGAGAGCGGGACCACCATCGCGCTTAAGGGGCGCGGTGCCAACAAGGAGGACCCGTCGCAGGACGACCCGGAGGACCTGCACGTGCTGATCTTGGGCGACCGCGAGGAGCAGGTGAAAAAGGCCGAGGACCTCGTGCGCAACATCCTGTCGGACCCGGCGCTCGTGGACGAGAGCAAGACCGATACGGGCGAGTGGCAGATCACCGTGCGCAATGCGCAGCACGGCTTCAACGACCCCAATCTGGAGACGCGGTCCATTCTGATCAAGCGCGAGCTCGTTGGCGCCATCATTGGCCGCAACGGCGAGAAGATCCGCGAGCTCAAGGACCGCAGCGGCGCGCATGTGTCCATCGACGACCCGCCAGACTTCTCGGAGCCCATGCGCCAGGTGCAGATCCGCGGCTCCAAGGAGGCTGTCGACCGCGCCGAGACGCTCGTGCACGAGCTGCTCGCGGAGCGCGAGGACCAACCGCCGCGCTTTCGCGACCGCGGGCACGGGCACGGGCACGGCGGCGGCGGCGGCGGCGGCGGCGGCGGCGCTGGCGCTGGCGGCGCTGGCGCTGGCGGCCCGCGCGCCGGTCGGGAGCGCTTCGAGATCGTGGTGCACAACGAGGCCGCCGGCAGGGTTATTGGCCGCCGCGGGCTCACCGTGAGGGGCATTGAGGAGCGCACGCGCACCAAGATCGATGTCCCGCGCGAGCCGGACTACCAGAACCCGCAGCACCGGACCATCTCCGTCTATGCCGACTCCGAGGAAGACTTCAAGGCTGCCAAGGCCGAGATCGAGGCTGTTGCTGCCGAGGCCGACGACGACGGCCCGGGCGGCGGCCGCAGTGGTGGGAACAGCCCTGCGGGCGGCCATAGCAACGGTGGCTTTTATGGCCACGGCGGCGGCGCCGCCATACAGGAAGAGATGTCCGTCTCACACGACCAGGCCGGCCTCATCATCGGCAAACGCGGCGCCACCATCTCCGGCATTGAGGGCCGCTCTGGCGCTCGCGTCCAGGTGCCCAACCAGTCAGACCCAGCGCGCCCCGGCCAGCGAATTGTGTACATCAGCGGCACGCCGCAGCAGTGCGCAGCCGCGCGCGCTGAGATCGAGCGCGTCCTCGGGACCTCTGCCTCGGGGGGTTACGGCGCAGCGCCCGGCGGTGGCTACGGCGCCGCGGGCTATGGCGCTGCGGCAAGCGGCGGCTACGGCGCCGCATCTGCGTACGGCGCCTATGGCGCCCCTGCGCAGCAGTATGGCTATGGCAACTGGCAAACTCAGTACTCGTACGCCGCGGCCGCAAATCCGTCGCAGGCGCAGGCGCCGCAAGAGTCCATGCAGCCTGCAGGGGCTCAGACGGCGGACGCCCAGCAGCAGCAGCAGCAGCAGCAAATGGGCGCGAACGGTCAAAAGTACACGCGCGAGCAGTGGAAGGCTTGGAAGGCCTACTACGCGCAGTACGGATATCACATGGAGGATGAGCCTCCCGCGCATCTCCTCGCTGACGGCGAGGACCCAGCCCCGGACCCGGACCCGGCCGCGGGCACGACCGAGGCTGCCGAGGCTGCACCTGCCACGACTGAGGCTGCGCCTGCCAAGCCCGAGGCCGAGGACGCCGCCGCTGCGCCAGCCACGACCGACGCATAAGTAGCTAGGCCTACTGCCAAACCTGCACGATTTGACTCATGACACTGATGAATTTGGCGGCCTCCTTGGCGGCGTCCACGCCCTCCACCTCGTGGGGGAAACTCCGCCAGACCTCCAAGTTGAACGACCGACCGCACCGCGCAGGAACAGACACACACGCCCGCGCGGCGCGGCGCGGCGCGGTTAGGCGCGGTGAGGCGCGGTGAGGCGAGCACCGCGAGGCACGCGCTGCAGCCAGGCGGTCGCGCCCGCCGCTCCCGATCGGTCGACCGGGCGTGGGCGGCGTGCAGACGCTCGCCATGGCCAAGAAGGCGCACAGCAAGAAGCAGCAGCAGCAGCAGCAGCAGCAGCAGAAGCAGCAGCAGCAGGAGTCCCCGAGCGGCGCCGGCAGCAAGAAGAAGAAGAAGAAGACAGGCCCCGGCGCCGGCGAGGGCGGCGGCGAGGGCGGCGCCGGCGTCCGCAAGGCGTTGCTGGACGGCCGCTCGCCAGACCTCAAGCTCAAGGTCGTGGCGCAGCCGCTGCTGCCGCCACTCGAGGACGCCGGGGCCGACCGGCAGGAGCACGAGAAGCAGGAGGACGAGGAAAACCAAGAGCAGGAGCTGTACGCGGCGTTCACAGTGGCCAAGCTTGAGCTGGAGCGGTACGCCGTGCTGCGTGACTTTATCTTCGCGGTGCCGCGGTGCCTGACCGAGGAGGAGTGCGCCGCGTGGATCGCCTGGGGCGAGGCACGCGGCTTTGAAGCCGCCAAGCAGGCTGCCAGCGCGGGCTACGCGCACCGCGACAACGGCCGCATCAGCGTGCATAGTCCCGAGATCGCGGCGACCATCTTCCAGCGACTGCGCGCCGTGGTGCCGCCCGAGATTGACGGGCGCCAGGCCGTGGGCTGCTCGCCCAACATCCGCCTGTACCGGTACGCGCCAGGTCAACGCTTCGGCAAGCATATTGACGAGTCCAACTTCGAGGAGGATCTTCAGGCGTGGTCCGAATTCACGCTGCTCTTCTACCTGAACGACCAGGACCTCGAGGGGGGCGAGACCGTGTTTTACAGCGGCAACACCGGCACCAAGGAGGCGCTCCGCGTGCCGCCGCAGCAGGGCCTCGGCCTGCTGCACTGGCACGGCGACCGCTGCCTCTTGCACGAGGGCGCCAACGTGCGCGCCGGCGTCAAGTACCTGCTGCGTTCCGACGTGCTGTATCGCTAGCACCTGACACTCCTGAGCATGGCGGCGATCCGTCGCGCGGTCGAGCTCCGCGTGCATGGCGCTGCGCCCTGGCCGTGGCTTGCGCGGCCGCTATTGCACGGTCTCTCCCTGGTCTGGTCGGGCGTCGCGTTCTGCCGCGAGCAGGCCTACGCCCGAATTCCAGGGCTTGCCACCACCCTGCCCGTGTCGCGCACGATTAGCGTGGGTAACTTGTCCGTGGGCGGGACGGGCAAAACGCCCATGGTGCAGCTCCTGGGCCGGCGTCTCGGCGCCGGCGTCGGTACCGGCTGCATCGTCCTCACGCGCGGCTATGGCGGCGATGAGGAGCATGAGCTGCGCGAGGCCCTGCCCGGCGCCACGGTGGTGGCCGGCTCGAAGCGCGCCCGCCTCGGTCGCGCCGCGCTCGAGCGACACCCGCAAGTGCACACGGTGCTGCTCGACGACGGTCTGCAACACTTGCAAATCACAAGGGACGTGAACATCGTCATGGTCAATGCACTTCAGGGGTGTTCTGGCGCCTACGCGCACGTGCTGCCCTACGGCGCCCTGCGCGAGCCTTGGGCGCGCGGCCTCGCGCGTGCTGATGCTGTCGTCCTACACCACGCTCAGCTGCTTCCCGCACCAACAAGGCAGGCGCTCGAGCGAGAGCTGCGGGCCCTCGCGCCGCGTGCGCTCTTCTTCACCTCGCGTATGCGGGCACGTGGGCCGGTCCCGAGCCCCGCGCCGGCCGCGGTCGTTTGCCTCTCCGGTATTGGCTGCCCGGCCGCCTTCGAAGCGATGGTTCGCGAGGTCTTTCCAAAGGCCCGCGTGGAGCCCGTTGTCTACGGCGACCATCACCGCTTCTCGCGAGCGGAGCTTAGCGCGGTCCGCGAACACGCGGACCGCGCCGGGGCACTCGTCGTGACGACGGCCAAGGATCACGCGCGGGACCCGACAGCCTTCTCGGACACCTTCGCGCCGGGCCGCCTCTTCGTGCTGCGCGCAGAGCTGCAGCTCGCAGGATGCGACCCCAACGACGAGCCTCTTAACGCACTATGGCGGTTGTGCAATGCGCACGAAGAAGGTCGCTTCGGCAATGGCGGCGAGACCGAGCGAAATCTACCATAGAGGCGCATCTGGCCGAGGAAGATGTCGTGTCAATCAGCGGCGCGTCTGGCCAAGGAACATGTCGACGAGCTGCGCAGGAGTGGTGGCATCCTCGGGCCGCTTGTCCTCGCGAACGCGAATGAAGCGCGGAAAGCGCAGCGAGAGGCCTCGCTCGAGGAAGCCGCCCTCGCCGTCCGGGATGCAGCCGCGCGCGGCGGTGGCGTTCTCCGAGAGAGTGAGCTCAGCGGCGCGAATCTCCCAGACCTGGCAGGCGCGGAACCAGACGCTGGGGCTGTGATTCGAGTCGTAATCGACCGGCTTGTGGGTGAGCGTGCGCGGCAGGCGCTCGTCGTCTTCGTCCTCGTCTTGGTCGTCCTGATTTGCTCCCGCCGGCGGCGCGCCCTCAAAGCCCTCGTAGAACTCGTTCTGTGAAGCATAAAATGCATCGGTGAAGCCGGACATGCATTTGGACACCACGCGAAAGACCTCCTCGTCGGGATCCCAGCACGCCAGCAGAAAAGGCGACCACCACTTGGCCTTGCGACCGTTGCCGTGCCAGGCGCCAATCGGCACCAGGTCGATGGTATCGCCGAGGCCGCCGCCCTCGAGCTGGTCGCCGGCGTCTTGGTCCGTGATGTAGTCCTGCTTGAGCTTGAGCCACACGCTGCTTCGGTAGTTGGGCTGATAGGTGGCCGAGGCGTCGTCCAGAAGCTTGGCCATGAGCCCTTCGCAGCTGTTGTGAAGCGCACGCTGCATGAGCTGCATCATGGACGCGACCTCTGCCTCGCGATTCTCGCCGCTCACTGGGTCAAAGTCTTGCGACTGCACCAGCGCGAAGCGGCCCGGCAGCACCGCAAAGGCCTCGGTCAGAGCCGCGCGGCGCTCGCGCAGGGGCCGCGACAGCATCGAGTCGCCGCCCAGCGCGAGCAGGTCGAAGGCAAACACGCAGACGCTCACCTTGGCGTCCGCCTCGACACCGTCCTCGTTCTTGCGCGCGCGCGTGCTTAGCGTCTGGAATGGGAGGATCCGCAGACCCTCGGTGCCGTCCGGGCCGACCTTGTCGCCGTTGCCGGAGCGGTCGACGGCCACCACCTCGGCATCCAAGATGAAGGTGACGGCCGCGCCATCCGGCCCGGACCTGCGTGCCTCGCGCAGGATGGAGGCCACCTCCGGGAACCCACTCGTACACTCGCGGCAGTGGCGGCTGAAGATGCGGAAGCTGCCATCCGCGAGCCCGTGTACCTGCACGCGCTGGCCGTCGTACTTGAACTCGCACGTGAAGGCGCCGCGGCCCTCGAAGGCGTCCATGAACTCCTCCACGCCGTGGCACACGTTGGCGAGCATAGGCCGCACCGGAAGACCAGGCGACATGGCGCAGGCGCGCTCGACGCCCTCGAGGCCGCCCTCCACGAGCCCACGTACGAAACGGTGCACGTCGGGTGCGCAGTTGAAGGCCGCGCGCGTGCGCACGAGCGCCGCCGCGAGGGCCTCGCACTTTGCCGAGGCCGTGCCGTCATCCCAAAAGGTAGCCTCGGCGAAGGCGTCCACAATGGACGCCTCGCTCGCGCCGATACGTAGGTTGCGGATGAGCATGCGCACCAGATATCGCGTTTCCTCGCCGCTGCAGCGCCGCAGCAGCCTCAGGACGAGGTCCTTGCGTCGCAGCTTGGAGCCGGCGCCCTTCTCACTGCTCATCTGGACCATCGTGTCGAAGACGTCCGAGACCGACAGCGGCGTGGGCTGCACGCCGAAGAGCGTGCGCTGGCTCGACTTGCAGCGGAAGGCCACGTCGCCCAGATCACCCGTCTCCTTGTACAGCTTGCTCAGCTGCGCCTTGGTGGCGCCCGTCGCGTCGCGGATCGCCTCCGACACCGTGCTGCCGCCCACGGAAAGCTCAACGCCCTCGTACTCGTTCGCGATGCGACCCATGGCTAGGAAGAGCAGCTTGGCCAGCGCCTCCGGCTCGCGCGTCGCGCGCAGGCCGCATCTAAAGGCGTTCACCAGCACCCGGTGCTTTTGGAGCCGCTTCGTCGTGCTCGACGTCAGGCGCAGCGCCTCGATCAACACAGCGAACGGGACGCTGTCGGCCGTGCGCGGCGCTGGCGGCGCGAAGACCGCCACCTCGGTGTCCAGCTCGGGCAGGGGTTCGGGCGCGCTTTTAGGCGCGGACGACCCTCCAATGGTTGTCTTCGTCGTCGTCGACGACGGTGATGATGATGGTGGTGGCGAAGAAGACGATGCGATTGTTCCATTGGAAGGCGAATTGGTGTCTTCCGTGAGCCTCTTCGATACCGCCTCCGACTTGAAGGGCCTTGCAGCCTTTGTCTCCTCCCCCTTTGGCGACGCAGACCTTGCCACCTTGTTCGGCGTGGCCGCCTTCGCCTCCTTTCCTGACGCCGCGGACGCTGCCGCCTTGGAACCGAAGAAGCTCAGCAGCGAACGTTCGCGGCCTGCCTTCTTAAAGTCTGGTGACGCCGACTTGGATGTCTTGGCGGTGGCGCCCTTCTTGCCGCTAGCCCTTTTCACCGCCGTCTTTGCCGTATGGGACAGCCGGAGCTCGCGCGCTGTCCCGCACATTTCGCAGGCGAGAGCCCTGGGCGCCTCGTTTCGAAACGTGCACGCTGCGCACGCCCAAGCGTCCGTGACCGTGCCTGTATCGTCAGAGTCGTCGAGGACGACGACCACATCGTCGTCGCTGCTCGTGCTGCTCGTGCTGCTCGTGCTGGGGTTGCCGGTTGTAGCTTCTTCCTTGACAGTCTCCTTGACACTCTCCGTGGCGGCCTCCTTGGCGGCTTTGGGCTCGGGTTTGGCGACCTTGGGCTCGGGTTTGACGGCCAAGAGATCGCTAGATGAGCCAGCGGCACCAAAGGCGGCGAGGAACTTGCGCTTGGCGCGGCTCTGGTCAATCTGGTGGCGAAAGAGGTGCACGATCTTGCGCTGGTGCGCCGGGTTGGAGAAGACGGTTGGGTAAATCTCGCGCGGACGCAGAAAGCCTACAAAAGCCTCAAGCTCGGGGAAGTTCGAGTGCTCCGAGTACGGGATGAGATTGACCATGAAGTTGCCCTCGTCGTTGACCTTGGAGCGGTTGAGCTTGTTCCAGTTGGAGGAGTCGGCCCAGCCAGTGGGGATGAATGCGATAACGCGGTCGAAGCGAGTGCCGGTCTGCTCACGAACCTTGTCCAGATAGGTCTGGATGGCTGCGAAGTTGGGCTGGAAGTAGGGCCAGAGGTCGCCGACGGCACCCATGCGGCAAATGTGCACCGGGCTGGCGGAATCCTCGCTGAGCATGGCGGCGCGCGCCGCGGGCAGGCGTAGGCAGCGCAGCACCTTGCGCTTGCGCTCAGAGGCAAAGACGCGGTTGACGCCGAGCGTCTCGGCGACGCCAAAGACGATGCGCTCCTTGCCGATGGTGTAGGCAGAGACCATGACCAGAGTCTTGGCAGTTGGATCGGCCTCCACGAAGGCCTTGGCCTCGGCCGCAGCCTTGGCGATGGACTCATCTTGCGTCGGGAAGACGTGCTTGGGGTTGGCGTAGGTGGAGTCCAGAAAGACCGTGTCGAGGCGGCCGCGCACGCGCTGCAACGCCGGGTACTCCTGCATGCGCGGCGCGTAGCGCATGTCGCCGCAGTGCAAGAAGAGCGCGTCGTCCTCGTGCCGACGGACGAGCAGCAGCGCCGACCCCGGCGCGTGATTGGCGTCCAGGAGCGTCACGGAGAATCCCTCGAAGGCGATCTCCTCATCAAACGGGTGCGCCTGCACGAGGTCGGCGCGCACGCCCATGACCTGTGTGAGCAGATCTGCCGTGATGTGCGAGCAGTGCACGACGCCGTTGCTCCATTGGTCAGAGAGTCCGGAGTAGCTGTGCGTGCGAATGTGCGTGCGTGCGCGCGTGCGTGCGTGCGTGAGGGAGTTAGTTTGCAAGCTAGCTAGCTGCCGAGCAGAGCGCGGCGCGGCGCGGCGCGGCGCGGCGCGGCGCGCGCCCGCGCACGCACGCTGTGCACGTACTGATCTCCGTGAAAATGGGAGAGAAAGTAGACAAAGGGCGGTAGCTCCGCGTCGCCCTCCGCGTCGGCGTCCTTGCCCGCGTCCTCCTTTGGCGGCACCGGCGGCGCCGCTCCGGTTGTCCCGGGCGCCGAAGAGGGCGGCGGCGCCGCCGGCACGCCCCATGGTCGCTTCCTGCCCGCGCCGCGCCGCGCCGCGCCGTCCGGCAGCAGCGGCGTCACCTCTGCCCGGATCGCCTCCAGCGGCCTGAAGTAGTCCACCAGGCACCATGTGCCCGGCACCACGTGCGCCTTGCCCGTCGCGTTCATCTGCTCCACGTTTGCCTCGGCGCGGCCCCTGCCTGCAGACGGAGAGTGTAGTAGTCGCTCGGGTTCCTGGTTCTTGAGCCTCGGGCGCCTCGGCCTCGCTCCGGCCGCGGCTTGCGCTTGGCGACGGAGCCGGCACGAGGACGGGGAGCAGGAGGCGCATGGCCTCCGTCTCCGCCTCCGCCGCCGCCGAGTCCTCGCCGCGCAGCTCCTTCCCCGCCGCTGTCCGGCCAGTTGCCGCCGCCCTCCTCGCCGCCCTCGCCTCGCCTCCTTCCCCGCCGCCTCAGTCCTCCACAGCTCTCCACAGCCCCCCCGCACCTGCGGTGTCGCCCCGTTAGGCCTCTTCTCCGCCGCCCTTCCGGCCCAACCCCCGTTCCGCCCCGTTCCTCCCCCGCGTTCCCCGCGGCAGGGTTAGGGTAGCGGCGGCCGCAGCGGACCCGGGCGGCGCGCGTGGGCCGCGGCGCGCGCGCGGCCGGGTCCGGTGCGCGCGCGCGCGGAAGGCGCGCGAGCAGGCGCGGCGCGGCTGGCCACAGAGAGAGAGGGGGAAAGCAGGGAGCGGCGCGGGCAGCCAGGCATTGCGGCGGGGCGCTCCAAAGCGGCAGCCAGCTCGCGCGCGCGGAGGAGGACTCGGACGCCGGCAGGATGACGGTCAAGCGCCGCAACCACGGCCGCAACCGGTACGTGCGCGGCGCCGCCGCCGCCACGCGCGCCCGCGGGCGGCGGGCACGGGCGGCGGGAGGAGGAGGAGGAGGAGGAGGAGGACGATGGCGGGGAGGCCGCTGCGCGACGCGACGCGACGCGACGCGACGCGACGCGACGCGACGCGGGCGGAGGAGGGCCGCCAGGCGCGAGGCGAGGCGAGCGGGGAGGACGCGCGGGACAACCGCGGCGTGGTGGGCGCCGTCGCCGGCGCCGTCGCCGGCGTCCTCGGGTTCGAGCTCGGGACTCGGCGCCTCTCGTTACTGCCGATACGCTGCCGCTGCCGCCGCCGCTGCGCCGCTGCCGCTGCCACATGCATGCCTGGCCTGCTGCTGCGCCACTGCCACCGTTGGGTGAAGACTGCTCGAGGGACGAAGGACTGACGAAGCGACGCTGATCGAATGCATCATCACAGGAAGGGTCGCGGCAGCGAGGGTGTCTCGATTGTGTGCGATGGCTGCGGCTCGCGCCCGCCCAAGGACAAGGCCGTGAAGCGCTTCCAGGTCCGCAACATGGTGGACAGCTCCTCCATGCGCGACATCCGTGAGGCCTCTGGTACGTACAAGCTGCACATGGTCAACGGTTCGACGATGTTCACCGTCATAGGAGAGCATCATACTGACGCGCGACCGCTCGCTCTGCACAGCCTACGAGAACTACCAGGTGCCCAAGATGTACCTGAAGATGCAGTACTGCGTTGGCTGCGCCGTGCATCGCCGTGTGGTCCGCGGCCGTGCCGCGGAGGCTCGCAAGATCCGCGACCCGCCCCCCCGGCGGCCGTTCCGCAAGTAAATATTGAAATCAGGCTTGTGGCTATTCGGTATGCTCCCTTGTGTCTGTCTTGCCTACGCCTCGCTCTGTTCTGGCGGCGGGCCCTCGGCGGCGGCGGCCACGACGGCCGGTGCCCACCCCCCCTGCGCGGTATCGCCTTCCTCACTTCTTCGTCCCGGATCGTCCCGGCCGGCATTATGGGCGACTCCGAGTCGGCTCGCGCCGAGCCGAGCAATCCAGAAATCGATCAGTGATCAAGCGACGATCCTTTGCTGCGCGGAGCGGTGAATGGTGAGCGCGGGCACGATGCTGCAGCGCGTAGGGATGCTCGCGATGGTGGCGGCGGCCGCGCCGGCCCGCGTCGGCGCGCGGCCGGCGCTTGTGCAGCAGACGGCGCGTGTGGGCCTGCTGGCGCTGGGCGGCGTGGTGGCGCCCGAAGGTGCGCGCGCGCTGGCGACGCTGCCGGCGCTCGTGGGCCAGCGCCAGCTCGCGGCGCAGCAGCGCGTCGTGACGCGCACGACCCGCGCGCGCGGCTTCGCCAGCGCCAGCTCGGACCCGGAGGTGATGAGCATCGCGGACCTCAAGCGCGGCCTCGAGGACGACAGCGTGCTGCTCATCGACGTGCGTGAGCCGGACGAGGTTCGGGCCACGGGCACGCTCAACTGGAAGGGCGCCGAGGCCATCAACGTGCCGCTCGGGTTGATTCTTGGCCAGGAGAACGTGCTGTCCATGAACCCGGAGGAGTTTGAGGATGCCTTTGGCGAGCGCCTGCCGACGCGCGACAACGGGGACCGCGCGCTCGTCTTTAGCTGCCGCTCCGGCGTGCGCGCTGGCAACGCCGCCATGCACGCCAAAAACCTTGGCTTCGGCAAAGTCTACAATTACAAGGGCAGCGCCAACGAGTGGTTCTCGTCCTGAGTAAAACATTTAGTTTGCAAGACTTGGCTGGCCGCTGAGGCCCTCTGTTCGCCTCTCTCTCTCTCCCCCCTCAGGCTCTCTCTCCCTCTTTAAAAGTCAGAAACATAGTTCTCTTCTCGACCTACTCGGCATTGAATACAAGAGCGCCCGCACACGGCACGGTACGTGTCATCAAGTGCACATTGTTGTTTGCTTGCGTTCAGGTGTTTGCTTGCTTTCAGGTATGTGTAATCACAGTCAGTCACGAGCGCTTCGCGGCACGAATAGCCGCCAGTAGCGCGCTGCGGCCACTGCCCACGGTGGGCGACCTGGGCGGGGACCGGGGTGAGGGCAAGAAGCCCGTGTCATTGAGGCCGTCGTCGCCCGCATCATTATCATCATCATCATCGTCGTCGTCGTCGTCGTCGTCGTTGCCGTCGTCCACGCCATTGTTGTCTTCCTCATCTGAAGCGCCCGCGAAGGGGTGGCTAAAGCCATCGGATGCGTCGTCGTCCGCAGCGGCCGTGACCACCTCGAGCGCTGGCGGCCGAACGACGGCGAACTCATTCGGGCGCAGGTCGGCAACCGGCCTGGTGACCTCCTCCGCAAAGTCTTCTTCGTCTCCAACGCTGAAGGGGTCAGTGTACTTGCGCAAGCACGACACGCCATCCGTGGCGAAGCGGTCCAGGGAAGCGAGGTCCGGGGGCGGCGCTGCGGCCTCGTAGAGCGCTTGCAGCGAGGCGTCGCGCGTGCATAGCGCGAGCGGGCTCGTAGTAGTGCGCGGCACTGACCAAGCTGCTCTACGGGTGGTGGGATCTGCCGTGGGATCCGCCGGGCCCGCCGCAGCACGCGCGAAAATGTCAAAGGCGGAATCGGCGCTGGCACTGACCTGATGCTCCCACTCCCCGAGGCGGGCCTGGGCCCCTTGCACGCGAGCACCGACAGCGTCGACCTTGGCGGCCAGCTGTGCGGCCTCGCGGTCCACGCCCTCGAGCAGGTCGGCGGCGTGCGCGGCGAGCTGGCCGAGTTGCTTGACGAGCCCCACCAGGCGTTGCGCGTTGAGCCCGCGCAGGACCTGCTCCGGCGATTCGCAATACTTGTCGAGCTCGCCCGCGACGAGCGCGGCGCCCGCGAGCCGCTTGTCCGCGGTCTGCGTACCCTGTTCGTGCGAACGAGCCCTGCGTTCGGCCTGCTCTGCGGCCACCAGCTCGTACCAGGGCGCCACCTCCCGCGTGACGAGCGGCATGGTGAAGAGGCGAGGGAGCGAGCTACTTGCTGACCACCAAGCCGGTCGGCGACGCTAGCAGCTAGCCCGGCGGCGGGTTCTTGGCATCCGAGGCCTGGCTGGCCCAAGCGACGCAAGTACGCCGTCGACGCGAGGTGAGCCGGCCCCTGAGCGGGCCGGTAGGCAGGCAGGCAGGCAGGCAGGCAGGCAGGCAGGCAGGCAGGCAGGCAGGTAGGCAGGCAGGCAGTCAAGGCAGGAAGAGACGCGCGCAAGCGGGCGCCTCGGGCTCGGCCGCGTCAAGCCCAACGCCTAGGACCTAGGTCCCGGCGTCCTCGTACCGGCCCAGCGGCTCGCAAGGCCGGTTAGCGCAGCGTGCCTCTCCTCTCGCTGTCCTGGAGCCCTCGCGTTCACCGGCTAGTGCTCTGCTCATGCCGTCTCCACCTACCTACCTACCTATCTACCTAGCTCACCTACCTGCCGGCGCGAGCCTGGTGCAGCGGACCTCGCCGCCGGCTCAGCGGACCTCGCTGCCGGCTCAGCGTCTGTGGGCCCTTGTCATGGCGGGCAACGAGCAAGCGCCGTGAGCCCGTGCCCGTTGTCCGCCTCGTGGATGCCGTGCCAGTGCAGTTCCAGTGCCCCGCCGCCGCGCTCCCGCGGGACCCGGGCGATCGGGAGCGGCCACGGACTGCGCACCGGCGTGTGCGCGAGCACATGTGCATGGCGGTGACGGCGCGCAACCCGGGCCGCCGCTGCGGCCGCGCCGATCACCATCCCTCTCATCACTCGCAAGCATCGTCCAACGTCTCTGGGCTCCCCCGCGCGAGCCCGCGCGAGCCTGACGCGACCTCGTTCTTCCTGCAGATGCAGCCCGGCAGCCCGGGCTCGGTGTCATCTTCTCGCAAGTTGTTTGGCCTGACTCACGCGCGGACCGAGCCTCCTGAGCTCGGCGGGCGGTTTCTGCGGCGCGGGGAAGGTGGGCTCGCGCTTCGAGTCCGTGGGCCCGTTCGCGGCGCTCGCTCGCCACGCGCGGCCACGAGGCGCAGAGCCCGGGGCGCCTGGCCGCTCGGTGCTCCTGAGAATCGAGCCGCGGCGGCCACGTCGCGGCCACGAAAAAAGTCATTCATTCATCCAGCGCCGGGCCGTCAGCGCCGGCAGCAGCCGTGGTCGGCGGTCCGCGCATGCATCACACTACCTGCACTGCACTGCAGCGGCAGAGTGGCCGCCATCATCGGCGGGCAGTTCGTGCTGCAGGGGATGGGATTGCACCTCGATAACAGGGAGCTCGCGCGGCGCGACGGCAGGAGTTTCATCACCCACGTGATCTGGGACGGCGCGGGCTAGCTCTGGCTAAGCTAGCAGCTCGCCAGCCAGCACTCCAACACCTCCTCGAAGTCGCTCGCTTTCGTCGCTCGCTTTCCCGCCTATTTTCTCCTGCCTGCTCGTTTTCAAGTTCGCTCGCTCGCTCGCATTTTTCGCTCGCTCTTCGACCCGCTCGCTCGCTCGCCACGGCCGGGCCCGCGGCTCGCCACAGTGCTCCTCCGCTCGCCGCCTGGCCGTTCCTCAGAGCACGGCAGAAACGTGCGGGGCGCCACCGCACCCTTATCGGAAGCCTGGAAGCATGCAGGAGGTTATCGCCGCGAGTCCCAGGCAGCCAGGTCCGTTGATGGGCCCAGCGCGAGGGACCTAACTAGTTGGCCGGCACAGAGGCCCTGCAGCAGCTGCCACTGCTTTGCTCGAGCCGCTACTCGACGCGCAAGTCGGAGAGGGCGCTCGCCAACAAGGGGCTATCCGTTCGCCGTTTCCTCCGGCCCCCGGCAAGGGCAACGGATAGGCTCCGTAGGCGCGGCTGGGAGAAACGCTAGGACGGCCTGGGCGTGGGCTCTGTGGCCCAGCGGCCTTGCGCAGCCCCTCACCGTGCAGGCACCAGGCCAGGCCGGGCGGGCGGGCGGGCAGCCAGCCAGCCAGCCAGCCAGCCAGCCCCGTGCAGACCTGCAACCTCGAGCGAGCCCAGCCGCAAACCAAGCAAGCCGCGCAAGCGAGCGAGCACGAACAAACCCGCCTCAAGCATGATGGCCTCCGAGGCGACGCCGCGCGCGTCCTCCGCTTTCTACGGCGGCGCCGATGACACCGTCCCTGTGGACTTCTCCAGTGTGCTGCAGCATGCAGAGTCCCTGACAGCGCCCGAGCTGCGCGCCGTTGAGGTCCTCCAGGGCCTGCTCAAGATGCGCTCGCAGGAGCGTGCCACGGACGGCAGCATCCTCCCGCCGCCGCCGCCGCAGCAGCAGCAGCTGCTGCCGCAGCCGCCGCTTGCGCTCCCGTTCTCAACCAGCTTTCAGGCGCAGCAGCCCTCGTTTCTGCAGCAGCAGCAGCAGCAGCAGCCGCAATCACAGTTGCAATCGCAGTCTCTCTTCATGCCGCAGACCACGGCGCAGCAGAAGGCGCAGCAGACGGCCTCCGCTCTCCTTTCCTCGCTGCCGTCGCTGCAGCTGCAGCTGCAGCTGCAAAAGACGCAGAACGCCGCGAAGCCCGCCGACAAGATCATCCAAGTGCCCCTGATGCACATGGGCGGCCTCATGGACGACTCCAAAAAGACCAGCCCCGGCTTCATGTCGACGCTGGCGCGAGCCGCGCTCAGCCGCGACGAGATTGCCACCGGCGCCGGCGCTGCCGCCGAGGCCGCCACGGACGCCGGCTCGACGCTCTCGGGTGGGTCCTCCGCCGCCAAGGAGCTCATGCAGCGCAGCATGAGCATGTCCAGCATGACCAGCACTACCAGCAGCATCATCAGCTCCATGTCCGAGGTCAGCGGCGCGTCCAAGCGGACGCGTGTCGGCACGCACAAGGCGCAGGTTGCCAAGCGCGAGAACAAGTCCCGCTACAGCGCCTTCCGCAAGGCCAGCGCCTGCCCCTTTTGCAAGGACATTGGTGTCAACTGCGGCAAGGTCGCCGCCAAGTGCCCGAACCGTCCGTGCGACCGCTGCGGCCGCCGCCATCGCCTCAACCGCTGCCGCAAGATTGGCTGCAAGCACTGCCCGGGCGACCACCCGAGCTCCAAGTGCCCCATCAAGATCAAGCAGTGGGCGCGCGCCTCCGTGGCGCGCCGCCGTGAGCGCAACCAGCGCACGCGCTCTGACACCGACAACGAGGACTACGACGACGACGACATGATGGACGCCGCCGAGCTCCCGACGGCCATGCCCGGCTCTGTCCCGCCCCCGCCTCTCGCGGCGCTCAACCAGGCCTAAGCGCCGGCAGACATTTGGTGCTCCACGCCCGTTTTCCCCTCACCAAAATGCTGCCAAGCCCGCCTGCTTGCGCCTGGCCAAGCCAGCCAGCCAGCCAGCCAGCTAGCCAGCCAGCCAGCCAGCCAGCCGCGCCACGTTCTCGTGCTAACTAACCGCCTGGCTTGCGTGCTGCCCGCGCGCCGCTTGTCGCTGCCCGCCGGCTGCTCGTCACCGTTCGCACGATCCCAACGAAGCTGCTGCTGTGCCGCCTGCTGACGTCGTGATGCAAGAACCTGCCCTCTGCTCTTTGCCTGCCAGCTAGCGTCAGCGCCGACGAGCCTCATGACCACCACATTCTTCCTCGAGGCCCGATCCCGCCTACGCTCGCTCGCTGCGAGGTCCTGTGACTTATCCAACCAAACCAACCAAACAAACAAACTCAAGCAACTCCATTTCTTATCGTCCACAACAACGAACCACACGAAAAAAGCGTGTCGCGACTCTGCCTGTCTCTATCGAGCGACTTTGTCCGCGTCGCCTGCGTCCTTCCACAGCCAGTCACTGGTCTCGCAGTCGGTCACCTTGTCTTGTGACGTTGCTCGCAGTCTGCCTTGTTCGTTCAGAGGCTCTCCCATGCACGCGACATAACGTTACGTTAAGCTAGCTAGGTACAAGACGAGCGAGCGCAGCGGCGGCGAGCGGCGAGCCTGCCTGACCACGGACGGCGCACTGGCGCGCGCCGCGCAGGCAGGGCCCGTCTCGGCCCGGCAGGCAGACCGTGGCGGCAAGCCTGCGCAGGCCCCGCGTGCCCCCGCGGGGCGGGAAAATCGCAGTGGGCGTGACTAATCCACGGCAGCGGCATGTCCGCGGTCGGCTTTCATGTCTCGCTCGCGATCGCTCGAATCGGCGGCGGCGCGCGCGGCGCGGCGCGGCGCGGCGCGGCAGAGCGCGCGCGCGCGGAGGAGACCGCCGGCACCCGACGGGGCGCGGCGCGGCAGCGGCGCGGCGGCGGCGCGCATCGGCGCTGCGGCCGGCGAGCGGCGGCGGCGGCGGCGTGACGCGAGCGGGACGCGCCCGTTGTCAAAGCGGCGCCTGGGGCAGGCGGGCGGGCGCGCGGCGCGCGGCGGCGCGCGGGAGCGACCATGGCGGCGGCGCGCGGCAGCGGCGCGGAGCGCAGCGGCGTGGGCATGGTGTGGTTCGTGGCGCTCCTGCTCATCACCGGGTCGTTCTGCCTCACGCTGGTGCAGCTGAGCAAGGGCCTGCACGACGAGCTGCTCACAACCAAGCAGCAGCTGCTGCAGAGCAGGCAGCAGCTGGTGGAGATCGGCGTGGAGAAGGAGACGCTGCTGGAGCAGCAGCGCGAGGAGCGCACGCGGGTCGGCAAGCTGAGGGACAAGTCCTCGCTCATCTCCGAAGAGCTGCTCAGCCAGCAGGTCCAGCTCAAGGCGCTGCAGTATGAGGTGCTCGCGTCCAAGCAGGACCTGCGCGACATCACGCGCAACTGCACGGAGTCCTCGCGTCTCATGGAGAAGCAGTTCAATGTCACCATGCGCTTCCTCATGGACCGCGTCATCAACAACCGCGAGTACCAGGCCCTGCTCGACAAGAACATCAAGGAGCGCGCCACGCTTATGCACTCTGTCGAGCTCCTCGGCAACAAGGTCTACAACCTCACGCAGGAGCTCACGCTCGCCAAGAAGAGCCTCTGGAAGGCCGGCACCAGCCTGCGCGAGTCCAAGTCTGATGTCCAGGTGCTCACGGAGAACCTGAAGAAGTCCAACCAGGCGCTGCGAAAGACGCAGCAGGCATTAGACAACCTCCGCGGCCCGGACGCAGGTGGCAATGATGGGGGCGACGACCCCGGTGCTGCTGCATCCCCCGAGGACGAGGACAACTCTTGAGCAGGAGGTTGAGGTCCCGGTGTACGCAAAACAAAACACACGAAAGTAGAAAAACGCAAGCAGGCAAAAAAAGCAGGCAGGCAGGCAGGCAGGCAGGCAGACTAGAAACGAAGCGAGCGAGCGAGCGAGCCGGGGCTGAGCCTGGATAGCCGGAGCTGTGCCTTGCTGGCTGTTCAGTCAACGTATTCTGATCAAAGTGATAGAGTTGCGCCATTACGCCTCTTTGTAAGCTCTTTGCCAGATCAGCTTGCGGAGCCTGCCTTGGGTCGAAGGGGCCCGCTCTTCTCGTATATGGCGTACTGCGAGCCGGCGCGGTTTGCTGCGACCAGAATGGGCTCCCAGCCGCCATCTGGCCGGCGCAAGAAGCGTCCATAGACCGTGCCAGAGCCGAGAGAGCCGTAAACCGGCAGCGTGATGCTGGCCTGCCACTCCGTGATTGCGCCGTCCCAGAGCATACCGCGCTGCAGACCGTCGCCAAAGACGTGCTTGGTGCGCTCGTTGTGCAGCGCCTCGCGCCACATCATGTCCACTGGTTCCGGGTAGTCTAGCACGAAGTTGAGCGCGCCCGCCGTGACCGCGCCCAGCGCCACACCCAGCGCCAGGTCGCCCAGCGACAGCAGCGCGCCCTTGAGCCTGCCTGTCGAGCCGCCGCCGCCGCCGCCCGTCGGGCGTGAAGACGCAGCGCTTGCGCTGCTGGTCGTGGTCGTGGTCGTGGCTGTGGTCGTCGTCGACGGCGGCGTCGGCGTCGGCGTCGGCGTCGGCGTCGGCGTCGCGCTGGAGCTCGCGCCCGAGCCCGGCGCCGAGGAGCTGGCCCAGCGCGGGCGGCGGCCGAGGCGTGCCGGCAGGCCGCGCGCCGCGCGCCGCGCCGCGCTCGCGAGGGCGGCCTCCATGGCCGCAGCTGCTGGTGCCGCCGCCGCAACGCGCAGTTCGCGAACTGCGAGCGCGGCGCGCGGCGCGGCGCGGCGCGGCGTAGAGCGGGGCCAGGAGGCGCGATGGACGCTCAGCAGGAGGCGTGGCGGCGCCAGCAGCACGATGCCCGCGTGCTGCGGCGGCCCGACGAGGCGCAGCAGCTGCCGCCGCTCCCGGACATCTCCACCGTCATGATCTCGGCCGGCGTCGGGTTTGCCAAGTACGTGCTCGACCCCTTGCGGCGTGGCGTGGCGCGGCGCAGCGCGGCGTAAAGCGAGGAGAGGCGAGACGAGGCGATGCCGGGCAAGTCTTTGCGCGCGCGGCAAGGTCACGGTTTACTAACGTGAGTCGCGAGGCGGGCGCAGGCGCAACAAGGTGACCACCGGAATGTGGCTCTTCGGCTTGGTTCTCGTGGTCTTTGCCACCGGTTTCCAGGTCTCCAGCGAGCAGCAGGAGTCGTACTCACGCATCCTGTCGCGCATCGACTACAAGCGGCTCGAGGCCGCGGAGCGCGAGGTCTACATGTGGCAGCGCGCGTACTATGAGAGCAAGGGCTGGTTCTCGTGCGATGATGCTTGCGCGGAGAACTACGAGCATCTCAAGCATGCCGAGAAGCAGCTCGCGGCCACGCAGGCCGAGTTCGCCTCCATCACGTCCGAGGCCAAGCAGTCGGTTGGCCTCTTCAGCGAGTACGGCGTGCAGGAGGTGCGTGATCTCTTCTGGGCGCAATTTGCTGGCGGCCGCGAATTTGCCAAGCGCTCCTCCTGGTACGACCTCATCTTTATGTCTATTGGCTCCATGGGTCGCGACGAGTCGCTCATTGAGTTCGCGCTCCGCGTGCTCATTAACATGCTGCTCAACTTCACCGTTGGCCTCATTGGCGCGCTCATCGGTTTCTACTACTACCTCTGGGGAGTCGTCTCCATGTATCAGCCCAGTTTCCTGCTCGCGCTCGTTTTCTTCGTGCTGGCGTCTATCGCGGCCACCTCCATTGTCGCCACCTATCTGGTTGGGCTCTACTCGGCAGCGGCCGGCTCCGTCTACGCGGCGGCCAAAATTGGCACGCAGGCAATGCGTCTGGACGACCGCCGTCAGGCGCAGCAGGCCTACCTGCGCTATCAGCAGCAGCAACAACAGCAACAGCAGCGTCATCACCAGGACTAATGCAGTCGCACCCGCCGCACGACTCGTCCGTGTCATGCGTAAAATAGCAACAGACACGCAAAATAATAAGACGGACGCACGCGTCCTTTCTTTTTGATGTGACCACTCCAGTTGACTTGTACTCTCGAAGTGAGTACACAAACGCAAAGTCACACGAAAAATCGGGTCCCTTGACACAAACGCACTTTTTAGAATTGTCAATGACTCGGATACCCTCACTGATCCTTTTTGTCGGACTTGACGGCGTAGCCGAGCTGCAGGTTGGAGATGACATCAATCTCTGAGGCCACCAGTGAGGTGACGGAGACGTCCCAGCCGGGCTGCGCCTTGATTGCGTCCACGATATGGCGCCGGCAGTCGGCGCCGTTCGTCAGCGCGCGGTACGGGCGCGCGAAGACTGTCTGCAGAAGCTTGCCAATGCCGCCCTCGTACGCCTCGTTCTCCATGAAAATAAGCGTGCCACCTGGCTTGAGCACCTTGTAGATAAGCTCCAGCTGAGCGGACAGGTCCGTGACGCGGTCCAAAAAGGCGTAGCACACCACAACCTCGTACGAGGCCTCGCCGTCCTTGTTCAGGACCGCCTGCACGACCTCGTCGATGGACTTGTCGCCAATGACAGTGCTGACGAGACCGTGCGTCTGGCGCGCGAGCAAGGCGCGGTGCTCGGCCACCTTGCGCACGGTCTCGTGGGGCTCGACGAGCGTCACCTCGGTCACCTTGTTCTTGGGTCCGGCGTAGTACTTGGCGAGGCGGAAGCCGCTGCCGGGCGCCAGCTCCAGCACCTTGCCGCGCAGGCCGAGCAGCAGCTGTGCGCGCACGGCGGCCTGCGACTTGTCCGCAAAGTCCTCCAGCGAGGGCCGGCTCAGCCCCTCGAACCACTGCTGGCGGTCGACGCTGCCGGCCGCGACCCAGAACCCGACAAAGGCCGTGCCGACAAAGTACACCACGATGAGCGGCAGGAACTTGAAGAAGGCCGCGATCAGCATCATCGGGAACACCACGAGCGGGACGAACAGGTTCAGCGCGCCCATGAAGAAGCTCTCCGCCACCATCTCCTGCTCCAGCTTGCGCGCGTGCCCGAACCCGGGCCGCGCCATGACGCCCATGGTGCCACAAGCGCCTTCGCGCGGCGCGGCGCGGCGCGGCGAAGCGCGGCGCGGCACGGCGAAGCGCGGCGAAGCGCAGGCGCTGGCGAGGACGGATGCCCTGGGGCCGGGCCTGCGGCGCCGCGGGCGACCCGAGCGGTGCGCCTGAGCGAGGAGGCGCGGGACTTGGACTTTTGCTCCAGTGCTGCAGCGGGGCTGTGCAGCGCCCTGCAGGCAGAGAGGAGAGGTGGCTGGCACTGGCACGCACGGGGCGACTAGATTCGATGCTTGGTGATCTCATCGCAGAGAGAGAGAGAGAGAGGCACACCGAGCAGCGCGCCGCAGAGCAAGCAAGCTCTGGTCCAATCAGCAACAAGACGAACGCGGCTCCTCGTGCTTCGACTAACGTTTTTATTAACTTAGTGGAGAGGTGGCACGTGCCTGCAGGCCGGCCAGTGGCGGCGTGGCCCCCAGGGATTATCCTCCGGGCTAGCTACCTAGCCAGCTAGCTAGTTGAGAGTTCTGCATGGCATGCATCAAGGCTGCAGGCGTGAGCGCTTCCAGCCGTCGCTGCTGCCGTCGCGCTCAAAGAGGAGGCGGTCGTGGACGCGGGAGGAGCGGCCCTTCCAGAACTCGACGCGCTCGGGAATGAGGCGGTAGCCGCCCCAGTGGTCGGGGCGCTTGATGGGCTCGTCCTTGGCGTCGCCGTCCATGTACTTGGCGAAGAGGGCGTCCTTCTTGGCGTCGAGGGCCTGGCGCGACTCGATGGGCTGGCTCTGGTCGCTGGCAAGCGCGCCGAGCTGCGAGCCGCGCGGGCGCTCGGCGAAGTAGGCGTCGGAGACCTCCGGCTCGGTGCGCTCGACGCGGCCCTCAATGCGCACACTGCGCTCAAGCTCAACCCAGAAGAAGAGCATGGCCGCGTGGGGGTTGGCGGCAATCTCCTTGCCCTTGCGCGAGTCGTAGTTGGTGAACCAGACGAAGCCGCGCTCGTCAAAGGACTTGAGCAGCACGACGCGCGAGGACGGGCGGTTGTCCACGCAGGTGCTCACGCTGACCGCGTTGGGCTCCTTGACGCCCGCCTTGCGCGCGTCCTCGAGCCAGAGCTCAAAGATCTCCAGCGGCTCGTGCTCCAGGTACGCGTCCGAGATGCCGTCCGCGTCCGAGTAGCTCTCGCGCAGCTCGTACAGCCGGCGGCCGCTCGCCGCGTCCGCCTCGCCGCTCATGGCCCTGCGTCCCTGCTGCTGCAGCGCCGCGCCGCCCTCGACGAGGCCGCCGAGGCTGCCGCGGAGGCGCCGCCCGCCCGCGCCTGCCGCGCTCCGGAGCCCGCGCGCCCGCCCCGCGCCCAGGCCCGCGCCCCAGCCCAAGCCCGAGCCCAAGCCCGAGGCGGTCTGCGCCGGCGGCCCGGACGCCGCCGCCTTCATCCCCATCGTCATCGCCCTCGCCATGCTCGGCCCCAGGCTCGCGACGTTCTCCGGCCCGCGCGCGCGGCAGACGCGCAGCGGCGCGGCGGCGCGGCGGGCGGCATGGCGGGCGGCGAGCGCGGCGAGCGCGCCCCGGCGCATGGCGGCGGCGGCGGCGGCGGCGGCGGCGGCGGCGCGGATCCGGGCGGCGGGGCTTTGGATGCCGGCGCTGGCGCCGCCGCGAGCGCGCCGGGCGCCCAGGGCACGCCCGAGGAGCGCGGCGCGGCCGAGGAGGGCGCGCGGCGCGAGGAGCGCGAGGGGGGCGAGGACCGCTGGCTGTTCGTGGCGCTCAAGCAGCACTCCAAGGACGAGAGGAAGGTTCTGCGGCGCGAGTTCGTATCCGTGGCCTGCAGCGTGCGGCCCGAGCTGGCCGAGCTGCGGCCCAACGAAGAGGATATCAACATGAAGACCGAGGCGTGGGCCGCTTTCTTGCGCGAGGCGGATGCCAAGGGCGTGGTCTTCGCGGCGGAATGCAAGTGGGAGACCTTTCTGAAGCGCGGCGATCATGACCAGTACGCCGCCATCATCTTCGCGGGCCATGGCACGGAAGATGGCATCAACTTCGGGTCCAACGTCATCCCAGACCTGCGCGTCATGGCCAGCCTGCTGGCGCAGATCGAGCGCCTGCGGCTGCTCATTCTCAACTGCTGCACGACCGAGCCGCTGGCGTCGGAGGTCATGCGAAAGCGGCCGGACCAAAGCTTCTACATCAAGGGCGTCCATGACCTGGTGGTGCTTTGCTGGAGCAACGAGTGCCACCTCGACTTCGCAGGTGACATGAACAGCTTCTTTTGTGGACAAGTCCTAAGCAAGCTAGGCGACAGCGCCGACGTGCCCGACGGCGCCAATTCGAGGCTGCTCACCCACTCCGGCCTCAGCCTCGAGGAGAAGGCCTCGTGCTTCCGCAGCGCCTTCCAGACTGCCCTCGAAGAAACCTTCAAGAAGATGTCCAACGCGGAGCACTCGGCAAGCAGCAGCGAGCTCAAGGTCCTCGGCGAGCCCATGCTTCTCCCGTACCTGAGCACCAATGACAGCTACATGTACGGCATCATCGCCATGTACAAGGTCACCGACACGGGCATCGAGCTCATGAAACGCCTCAAGGTCATCGCCAGCATCGGCTTCTTCCAGAAGGAGAAGCACAGCCCCGAGTGCGAGGCTGGCGTCTGCGTGCGCTCATGTAGCGCCTACGATGCCAAGGTCACAACGCTGTACCAGTTTGGGGAGTTTTTCGGCTGGCTGCAGCTTATGCGTGAAGAGGACCCGCAGTTCTACCGGCACAGCAAGGTGCTCGAGGTCATCTCCGCCTTCAGCGGCGAGTACAAGCATCTGCGCGACGACCAGGTCAGGCGCAGCAACCACAGTCTCCTGCTCAAGAGCTCCGATGACCGCATCGGGGACTTCGCCACCACCGTCTTTCCCGGCTGCTTCCAGCTCTACGGAATGGACATCAAGGCCATCGCCGAAGTCATGATCGACCCGCTCAACCCGCGCTCCGTGCTCAAGTACATTGAGTTCGAAGAGCTCTGGGGCCGCACCGATGACGAGGACAACGAGCGCGTGGCCAACCTGCACGATGCCTTCGCCAAGCTCAACGCCGACATTGACGTCCTAGCCTTTGATCTCGCGGAGAGCCCGCTCGGGGCGCCTCCCTTTGCCTCCTTCTCGCACCGCTTCTCCACGCTGCGCCTTCCCTTCGCCTCTTCGCTCCCGGCGATCAACCCGATCTACCTGGACAGCCCGCTGCGCATGCGCCGCGACGCAAACGTGTACCGGCGCATCGCTTGGATTCACGACACCATCCTGCGCCTCGTCTCCGTGCTCAACCCGAGCATCGAGGTCGAGATCAAGGAGGACAAACTCTTCGTCACCTTCACCGAGGTCGACGCTTATATCTACCCCAGCAAGCTCGCGCCCCTGAAGCCTTACGTCACCCCGCTCGCCATCTCGGGTACCCTTATCTCCGTCTTGTGTATCGGCAAGCTTCTCCGCGCGCTCACAGTCAGGTCCTGAACCATTTGTTGACGGTGAGCGCCGCCGATGAGCGCCGAGGCCGCGGCGCGGCGCCGTCTGGGCACGACACGACTCGGCACGACAGGCCAAGACATTGAAGACAAACGCCCTGACTCGGAGCGGACGCCGACTGCGCTACACTGCGCTTGTAGCCTGACTCAGACTCTGACTGACTGAGAAGTGCAATTCGCCAAGCTCTCTCTCTCTCTCTCGCTCTGTCGCCGCGCCGAGCTCTCTCTCTCTCTGTGCCCCACTAAGTTATGCGTCCCAAAGATGCGCCACGGCTCCTCGTGCCTGAGCCTCTGTCTTTTCGAGGTCAGTGAGTCAGTGAGACTGTGAGAGGGTCTTCCTTGTACAGCAGGACCAAACCAAGAACGCGAGCGAGGCGAGGCGAGGCGAGGCGAGGCGAGGCGAGGCGGAAGGGCTCGCGTGGCGTGGCGCGGCGTGGCGCGGCGCGGTGCAGTGCAGTGCAGTGCGTTGCTGCAGCGACAGCGGCAGCGGCAGCAGCAGCGGCAGCGGCAGCGACGAAATGACGCTCGCCGCATGGGGCGAGCGAATCCACACAAGCATCTCCAAGTCGCGGCGCGTCTACGGCGGCAACTTCGTGCAGCTGGCGACTGTAGACGCGAACGGTAGGCCGCACAATCGCACGGTAGTCTTCCGCGGCTTTTGGGAACGGGAGGGACGCAAGGCGATGCGCTTCATCACCAACGCCCACGCGGAGAAGGTGGGCCACGCGCGCAAGAGCGAGTACGGCGAGCTGGTGTGGTGGTTCTCCGAGTCCAAGGAGCAGTACCGCATCGCCGGCGCACTACAAGCCGTCGGCGCGGACCCCGGCGACGAGGACCTTGCGGCGCTCCGCGTGCGCCAATGGCGCGAGCTCTCCGACAAAGCCCGCGAGCAATTCTACTGGCCCGAGCCGCGCACGCCGCTCCCAGACGACGTGGACGACTTCGAAACGCTCGCGCCGGACGGCGTCCCCAAGGGTGGCCGCGCTGACAACGGCGAGGGCGAAATTCTCGCGCCTCCAGATGCCTTCGTTCTCCTTCTCCTGTGGCCCACCTACGTCAAGTACCTTGACCTCTCGCAGAATCACGCGCAGGAGGATAAGCTTATTGAGACTTCAGACAACAAACTCGAGGATCCGCCCGCCGGCACGGCTTCCAGGCTCGTGCGCGAAGGACCCAAGCATGCATGGCAGCTCACGCGCGTCAGTCCCTGACCATGAAGGCTACTTTGTTTCAACAATTGTTTTCTTTTCTGATGTGGTAGGTAGTCGTCTCTGACAGCCTCGACCTGAGAATCGAATTGAGCAAACATCCACGACGTTCGTTCGCTCGTTCGCCCGCTCGATCGATCGTTCGTTGGCTCGTCTGCTCGTTCGACACCTCCATCGGCAAGCTCGCTTGCTCGCTCGCTCGCTCGCTGGCGCTTCGCCTCGCAGCCAGCGCACCCGCCCTCGACATCACCAGCCCGCCCCGCCTGGCACGCCTGACGTAGAATTAAGCTCTTCCTTCTTCGCAACACCAAGCGCGGCATGTTGAGATCTTTGCTCTTATCTTCCGAGTCGTGGGTGGTAGCAGAGTACATGTTCCCGGCCCTCGACTTTCTCAGCGATTCTCGACAACCTCGATGAAGGTCGCCACGTGCTGGCTGAGCATGAGTGCCATGCGCTCGTCGGTCTCGGTAAAGACACCGCCCTCCTTCTGATCCTTGTTGATGATCTGGATGGCGCCAATCACCTCGCCTTCGGCCGAGGTGATGGGCACGACCAGCGACGAGCGCGTGCGGAAGCCCGTGCGCCGGTCCACCTCCGGGTTGAACCGGGCGTCCTGGTACACGTCGTCCACGCGCACGGCCTCGCCGTGCTGCACGGCCCAGCCCACGAGGCCAGCGTGCTTTCGCACACGAATCTCGTCCTTCTCGCCGGTGGCAACCTTGCTCCAAAGGTCGCCCTGCTCGCGATCCACGAGCCAGAGCGTAGCACGCTCTGCGTGCACAAGCTTGTGGCCGTCCTGCATGACACTACGGAAGATGGTGGTGAGCTCGTTCGCGCGCTTCATGCGGTCCGCCGCCGTGGTGTCCTTGAAAAGGAGCACCGTCATGCCCAGCAGACAGCCCGTCAGTACGCCCAAGCAGCCGCCCACCGTGCGCCACACGCGCGCCACGCGCATGTCCAACTGGGCCTCGGTCATGTGGTGGTGCGGCAGGTTGAGCCGCGCCACGGCCGCGTCCACGACACCGCCGCACGTGATACCAGCCACGTCGCTCACGCACTGGCCAAAGCCCGCGGCAGTGAGCGTGGACAGCCCAAAGGCGACGCCGAGCGTCAGGTCGAGCGCCTCGCCGGCGTGGATCATCACCAGGTTATCCATGCACCCGAAGCCCACCATGGGGATGGCCGCGTGCATGGCCATCACACGCAGCTGCCGGCGCGTAGGCGTCGCCTCGCCGCTGCCGCCGCCGCCGCTTGCAGCGCTCGCCGTGCCCTTGCGTCTCGCAGCGGCTCCTGCACCAGACCCGCCGCCCGTACCGGCGCGCCGTGTTGGCGCCCGCCATGCCGCGCCGCTCAGCGCGCCCAGCCGGCTGCTGCTGCGGGTCCACGTGCGGCTCAGCATGCTCGCCGCGGGAGGGGCGAGGCTTGCACCGCGCCCTTGCGTCGTCGCCGAAAGGATGCTGCCGTCGCCACCGAAGCGCAGGTCCTGCGCGGGCGGGGTTCTGGCCGCCGCCGGGACTCTGGCCCTCTCGCAGGGGACGTGAGCCACATGTCCTAGGCCCAGCCTCTCGAGTGGGACCACCAGTACTGACCTGTACCTTGTTACTTGACATCTGCAACAAACCCTGCGCAGCAGCTTCGGGGGGGGCTGTGATCACATGAATATAGATTGGAAGACAGATCGCCATCAGAGCGCGTTGCAGTGGGCAGCAATGTCGGCCAGCTTGCCGACGGCGATGTCGTCGCTGAGCCAGGGGTGCATGAGATTGCACGCGCGAGCGGCGGTCACTGCGTAGGGGTCGGTCACATACTTGTTCTTCATCAGGCGCTGGACGTCAGGCTGACCTGGGAAGCAGAGATCAGATTTGTCAAAGCGGACGACGCGCCGCTGGTGGCTGGCCAGGGCTTTCTTGATGGCCCGACGCAGCGGCTTGGACACAGCATCGTAGTCGCGGCTCAGGTCCTTCAGCTCGCTCGGGTCGCTCGTCACGTCGAAGATACACAGCTTACGCCAACACGTGGGCCAGTCCTCCTCCGTCGCGGCCTTCACAACCGTGGCATTGTAGACTGCGTCGGACCGCCCCAGGCCCTCCGGTGCAAGGATAAAGTCTCCGCTCGCCGCGGACTTGGGCGCGTTGCGATTCTTACCCATGTAGCCCACCGTCGGTATTTTGCCCGGGTAGCCTTGAATCCACTTCAAAAGGCGGGCGTGCTCTGCGTCGTAGTAGAGAAAGGTGTAACGCCCGGCCTGCTTGAAGATGCTCACGGGCACCTCAAGGCGCGGCGAGGCGCTGTCGGCGATGAGCTCCGCCCACACGTTCATCCCGTTCTGGCCAAAAGTCTTGGGCCGCTCGATACCGATGGCGCCAAAAATGGAGCTCGCCATGTCGACGCCCGACATGAGTCCGGTCCACACGGCACCGCGGCGATCCTCGGGCACCCACTCCGCGCTAGCTGCGTACACAAAGCCAGGGACGCGGATGCCGCCCTCCCAGGACGTGAACTTGCCCCCGCGCAGAGGGTAGTTGCGCCCAGACCTGATCATGTGGCTCTTGCTCGTGCCGCAGTTCCCTGGGTTCTTCGTCTCGTCATGGCCGCCATTGTCAGAGGCGAAGATGAAAATGGTGTCCTTCCACATGTCTGCGGCCTTGAGTGCGTCCACCACCACGCCCGTGGCTTGGTCCATCGCGGTCACCATGCCAGCGTACGCGATGCGAAGCGACTCCACGCAGGATCTGGGCGCGGGCAGCGCCGCGAGGAGCGCCTGGTTCAGGTCCTGCATCGCCTGTGGACTCTCGGTGGGCGCATGCGGCGACGCCCAGGAGAGGTACAAGAAGAGTGGAATCTCTGGGTCGTGGCTCGCAATGACGCGAGCGGCCTCGTCTGCGAAAAAGGTGTCCAGGTACTCGATGTCCGAGCGGCGCACGCGGCTCCGTCGCGGAACAGGCTCCGTGCTCGTATCGTTAATCAGCTGCGGCGCCTCTACGCATACCGTATGCTGAGAGGCCTTGCAGCTCACGTAGGAAGTCTGGAAGGCGTTCGCCACCGGGCAGGTGCACATCTCCTCGAGCAGGATGTTGTCGCCCATCAAGTCAGCGCTACTCGAGTAGAACCCGAGGTAGGTGTCGAAGCCGCGCCGTGTGGGCGTGAATTTGGCAGCGCTGTGGCCTAAATGCCACTTTCCGAAGCCGTGCGACACGTAACCATGTGCACCCAGCACCTCGGGCAGCGTCTGGTACTCCTCCTGCAGGCCGCACGGCACGCGAGAGACCGGGTTCATATTCAAATCGGTCTGCTGACCGTGGCGGTGCGGATGCAGGCCGGCGAGGATCATCGTGCGCGATGGCGCGCAGAATCGCGCCATGTAAAGCCTGTCCAGACGTATCCCGCCCAGCGCCAGCTCATCGAGCACCGGCGTGTGCACCTTGCCGTCGCTCTGGTAACCAAGGTCGTAGAAGCCGAGATCGTCCGCGAGCGCCAGCACGATGTGAGGCTTGCGACCCTCCGCGGGCGCGAGGAGGCCGCTGCAAACAGCCGCCACGGCTGCCAGCGCTGCGCAGAGCCCGGACCGCCGCCTTGCACCGCGCTGCTGGCCGCGACGCTGCGCCGCTGCCAGTGACGGCATCCTGGCCATCGGCTGTGACTCTCGCCCGCGTCCTGTGGAGTCAGCTTCGGTGGTGCAGCCCAAGCGCGGCGTCGTGCCTTCTGGCGCGCAGGCAGGCAGCAGCCTGAGGCAGGCGCGCAGGCAGGCAGGCCGGGCAGGCGGGCGGGCAGGCGGGCGCGCTCGCGCGCTCGGGCGCCAGCGCCACGCTGCTGTGGCGCGGGATTGATGAGCGCCGCGAGCGCTCTCGTTGGTTTCAGTTGGTTTGCTGCCCCCAGTGCCCCGTGCTGGACTGCCATGGCCAGCTACCATCACGCGTACCCCTTGAGCGTGCAGTGGAAGTGCAGCTGGCTCGAGCCCTTGTCTCCCAGCTACGCAGCGCTGACTGGCGGCACTGCCAACTCGTCACTGGGAAAATCGAGCTCACAGAGCGCTAGCTAGCTAGCCAGCCAGCTCCGTGACGGCGTGACGCTGGCTGGCTTTTCATGGCATACCTAGAGCTTGGTAGGACTAATAAGAGAGAGATGTAGGCGCATCGCTTGCTCTCTGTCTCTTGCTTTCTCGGTGTCGAACGCGCGTTCGCCAAGCGTGCTGTGGCGCGCAAAGAGAAGAGTCTGGCTGTGAGAGCGCTCGGCCGCTCTGGCGTCTGGCGTTCCGCCAAGCTGCTGCGCCAGGGGAGTCGAAGGAGCCCCGCGCTCGAGACTGTGCAGCGTACTTGGGTTGAGCTGGGACAGAGGTAACCCCAGCAGGCTCGCTATACGGACAACCGAAGAACCCATAGGCCGACGGCCACGCGAGTCCAAGCGAACGATGTTCTCGTGAGCATGTTTTCGCGGCCTCTCGGGTGCAAACCTGCTGCTGTCTGGAACTCGAATGCTTCGCTCAAGCTGTACGAAGAGAG
Source organism: Thraustochytrium sp. TN22 (assembly GCA_013306675.1). NCBI lineage: Eukaryota > Bigyra > Thraustochytrida > Thraustochytriidae > Thraustochytrium > Thraustochytrium sp. TN22. Next base: position 30,032 of record JABLUY010000001.1, on the reverse strand, counting down.
GAAATAGTGGCGTGGGAGACGTGCGGCGGTGCCTACAATGGGGCTATGAGGGGAATGTCTTCGTGGAGTGGTTTCCAGTGCGCTCACTAGGCGGTCAGCTATTGCACGGACGCTTCAAACCGCACGGACGCAACGTGCACAAGCTGAGTTCGCGCTTTCTGATTTGGCATTCGGCGAGAGGCGTAAAGGGGAGCGCTCAAACTGCGTGCGAGCTTGGCTTGGACGCCACACCCAAAACAGTGCCTTGCACGATACTAAGTATACGATGCCAGGTGCCTTTCACGATACCAGGTGCTTTTCACGACACCAGGTGCCTTTTATGAGACCAGGCCTCCACCTGCACGTCACGCATGCGCGCTTCAACACCCACTGGCAGGGCTGCGAATGCCGCCAAGCGCCAGAGCACAGGGCCTCGCCTGAGGGTCCCACTGCATGCCAGCCAGCATCCTGCACAGTCAGTCAGCCCCTCACCGACCGCAAGACGGCCCGGCCATTCCCAGATGGGCCTTGCTTGCGCCCTGCCTGCGCGGGGCGGCAGGCCACGCCGCCGCCCAGCATCGGCGCCTCGGCCGCGCAGCGCCCGCCGTCGGACGCGCCGCGACTGCGCGCGAGCGACCCGCCGGGCGCCGCGCCGGCCACTGCAGTGGCCGCGCCGCGCGCGACCGCAGTCCGCGGCGACCCGCCGGCGGCCGGCGCGGCTCGCCGCTGCACTGGCACTGCACGCAGTGCGGCGGCGGCGGCGGGTAGTAGTAGTAGGAGTAGGAGGAGGAGGAGCAGTACTGCTCCGAGCTGGTCTGGCTGGGCGCCCGCGAGCCAGCAGCCCGGCGCGGCGCGGCTGCGCGGCGGCGGCGCGGCGCGGGCGCGGCGCGGCGCGAGGCCGCGCGGCGCGGCGGCGGCGCGCGGGGCCGGGCGGCTGTTGAGTTTTTGAATTTTGAACGAGCGCGGCGGCGGCTGCGCGGCGGCGGCAGAGCCCGAACCCAAGCAAGCCCGCGGCGGCGGCGGCGGCGGCGGCGGCGGCGCGGCGCGATGCTGAGCCCGCGCGCGGGGCGGCGGCGCGCGCGCACGGCGAGCGCGTCGTCGACGGCGTCGTCGACCGGGTCGCGCGGCTGGTTCCGCGGCGGGAGGGGAAGCCAGGACGCGGGCGGCGAGCAAGGCGAGCGGGCGGCGCGGGACGCGCGGCGAGGGGCGCTGGCGCGCGGCGGGAACGCGGGCGAGGAAGTAGGCGGCGCAGTGCACGGGGGACTGGAGGGCGACGATGAGGAGGAGGAGGGCGCGGATCAGCCTCTGTGGACGCAGGCGCCCGGCAACAGCGGACTGTGGAGCGCGTGGAGGCCCACCTCGCAGAGGCTGCTGCAGGACGATGACCTGCAGTCCATCCCAACGTCCGTGTCGCCCTCGGTCGCTAGCAGCTCCGTGCCGAGCCTCTTCCGGCGCCGCGGCGACGGCTCGCGCCTCGCCAGGGAGCTGTCCATGAGCCGGAGCCTGGATAGCAGCGGCCGCGCCTCGCGCGATGGCTCCTGGTCGAGCGGCCTGCGCCACGGATCCTCCTTCTCCTCGTCCACGCTGAGCTCGGCAGGTTCCGTCGGCTCTCGTGGCCGCCCTCGTCAGGGCTCGGCGGAGGCCGCTGCGCGCGCTGCGCACCGTGCGGCGGACGTTGCGGGCGGGCCCTGGGCCGTGTCCGCGCCAACCATCGCGCTGCTGGGCGTCGTCGCCATCTACACTCTGCTGTCCATACTGCTCAGCCTCGGCTGCCGCCTCATTGGCCTCCCGCTGCCCGCTTTTCTGGCGCCCATTTTGCTCATTGTTATAACGGGCGTCGTGCTGGCGCGCCCGGGCACGCTCGCCTCACTCCTCTGCACCGGCATAAACCTGGTGGCGCGCCAGGCGCTAGGACTCGACACACGCGCAGAGATTAGCAGCATCGATCTGCTCCGCCGCCGCATCGAGGGCGTCGTCGTGTACCTGGCGGACGTGCCCATTTTTGAGGTCGAGGAGGTCTCGCTGCAATTCACCTCCCGTGCCATGCACGACTTTCACGGCTCCACGCGTCCGCTTCTGACCCTTCTCGTGAGTGGCGTGCGGGTCAGCGTGCTGCACACGCTGCTGCAGGCGCTGCTGGCTGCGAGCGCGCGTCGCGCCTCGGGCGGACCCGCCGCGGGGCCCGCCGCAAGCTCGGCCGCCGGCTTGGCCTCGGCGGGGGCGCCGGGTCCGTCGGCGAGCGGCGTGCCGTCTGGCGCCAGGGAGGCGGCGCGGTCTGGCCCCGAGTCGGAGGGCGCCGCCGCGGAGGCGCGCGCGAAGCGACTCGCGCGGCAGCAAAAGCTCCTCGGCCGCGTCCTCTGGGTCAGCGGCTTCCTCGTCATCGAGGTGGACCGCGTCGACCTACGCTTCATCTCGAGTGACGTGAATTTTGACATGCAGACGCGCGGCCTGCTGCTCTCCTGCAGCAAGCGGCACGGCGCTGTCAGACGCGAGCGCGAGCGCGACGCACAGCAGAGGTCGTCGACGGACTCTCCGCCGTCTACCGTGGAGGCCGTCGCAGAGGCGCGCCTCACCGTGGCGCACTTTCAGGTAGACGTCGGCAGCGAGCTGCAAGCCACGCCCTTCTTCCACATGGCCGGTCTCTGCATTGGCGTGGGCCTCGGCCGCACCGCGGAGCACAGCGATCGCGTCGCGGACGAGGTGTGTACGTGCGCTGGCCCTGCATCGCGCCTGCCGGCACGAGGGCAGACCTTCGTCTTGGACCTTGTCACCCTATGGGCAGCTGAGATGGATGTGCTCTCTTCGCACAGCCTCGTGAACGCATTACGCGTTGTGGCCGGCTTGCAAGAGGAGTCTCAACTCGCCCACCTCCAGAGCGGCGATGACCGCTCGCAACGGCCGCCCGAGACCATCGCAGCTGAGGAGGAGCTCGCCACGCTCTCGGCGGAGCGTCGAATTGAGCTGGAGCGTCGCGAGAAGCACCGCTCGCGCGCTGTCTCGGAACTCTCCGGCGACACGGCCGGAAGCGAGATGTCTATTGACTCCGCGGGCTGGGAGTGCGAGCGCTGTCGCTTTTACAACCAGCCCTTGGACGCGATTTGCGCTGTCTGCAAGATGCCCGCCGGGAGCGAGGCTGACGCGCGCGCTTCGAGCAACGCCAACGGGGGGCGCTCCTCGCGGGCCACGCACCGTGAGAGCGCGGCGCCCAACGATGACCGCCGCGGCTCTTCCGAACCGGTCGTGGCGGACGAAGACGACGATCCCTTTTGGAACGACCGCCGAGGTGGAGCCTCCCGGCACTCACGTCCGGACCCCGCCGCCAACGGCGACCATGGCGACAATGAAGACGAAGAGGAGAGCTCCAGCAGCAGCAGTGAGGACAATGAAGGTGAGGACCACGTGCGGCAAGTGCGGGCGGGCGGGCCTTTTGCGGGTGCTGCTGGCGCGACAGAGTCTGCGCTTCCGGCCTACAAACGGCCGGAGTACCTGCTGCGCATGCTTCTTCGGTACCTGCCAGCTGCTTGCGATGTCCGCGTTGGGACCGTGCTCTTCGCGGCCCAGGGTGAGAGGGCACAGAACGCAACCGGGGGCGGCGCGGCGGTGCACTGTCAGTTTGAGGCGCAGCTCAAGACCGCGCAGCACGTCACGTCCGTGGGCGACGAGGGCAAGAAGGTGATCTCCCGTAGCATCGCCGCAGAGACTCGCCTGCAGCACCTTACAGCCTTCCTCATGCCCGTCTCGTTCGAGAGTATCGCCGCAAACCAACTTGCTGTGCGTGGCACCGGCGATCTCGTGCTCCTAAGCGAGGCGCGAAAGCACTCCCTCTTCCGGTCCAGGGATGTGCGTCTCGCGGTGAGCGTCGACGCGGACGTGGCCCAGGGCAACGTCCACGACCCGGCACAGCTCAAGCGGTCCGACCTGAGCACAGAGCTCGACGACGTTGCGCCAAAGGTCAGCAGCAGCAGCAATGGGAGCAGCGGAGAGAGCGCCAAGGCTGGGTCTGGAGCCGACGAGCCCACCGAGCAGCAGACGGCACCCAGGGCGAAAGACGAGGCGCCCGGTCGCTCCTGGGACTGCCCCGCATGTAGCAACCACAACACCGCAGTGGACGCCAAGTGCACCCTGTGCGGCGAGCCATACAACGCCGCTGTGGTGCTGCCCGGGTCCTGGCTGGACACGGCGCTCGTGAGCGACCGTACGTATGCGGCGAGAAGCGAGCACCATCACGACACGACGGTGCGGGTCGAACTCGAACTTCGGCAGCCCGACGCTCAGCTCAGCGTGAGCGTCCTAGAGTCGCTCGCTAGCCTGCGCAGCGCCTTCTCGCAGCTTCAGGAAGATGACGAGGAAGATGATGAGGACGAGTATGAGGAGCAAGACGCCCCTCCAAAACCTTGGAAGACGCGCCTGAAGCCGCATCGCCGCTACGACTCGTCGACGGCCGGCAGCGGAACTGGCTCCGGGGACAAGGCTGGGGCGACCGCGCCGCCGGGCCGCAAGCGCGCGGGCCGGGGCGGACTGCTCTTCTCCCCGTGGGTTCCCGAGGTCCTAGGTGTCTCATCGACGCGCACTGTGCGCGTCAAGGTCGACATCGCGAACGCAAGCGCTTCCGTGCTGCCGCTTGTGCCCATGAGCTCGCGCCGGCCCACGGCGCGGTCGACGAATCTCACGTCGACAGGTGTGAGCGTCGATGTACAGAAACTCGGTGTCGAGGTCCGCCTGGACCACGCCGTGCCCCCGGCCCTCAGTGCCCACGTGGTGCGGCAGGCGCGCAAGGGTGGGGCGTCCGCGGCGCCCAAGTCAGCGCACGGCGCGCAGCGGGGCCTGGCGGCTGTGGACATCACCATGGGGCCTGCAAACCTGTGGCAGATTTTCTCACTGCGCGAGGCTCGTCACAAGACGAGCGCACTCGCGCAGTGGGCGCCAAAGATCCCCGTGGACGCTGCCGACTTGGACGAATCGAAGCGCCGCGCGCGCCTCGTGCAGCTCCCAGGCGCGATTTCGCTCGCAACGCGCTTGCACTGGGAGAAGGGCGCCTCCGCGCCGCGCGTCTGCTCGGCCAAGGTCCAGGGGTCCGACCCGGGCTTTCGCGCGAGCCTGTACGGCGCTACCGTGCTGCGCCTGGTCGCGCTATCGCACGAATATTCCAACGAGTTCGCTCGGTGCTTTCGATCGCAGCTGCAGCTGCAGCAGGACCTGGACCTGGAGCGGCCCTCCTCGAACGCGGGGCGCCCCTTGTCGTCGTCAAGGGCACGGGACTCAGCTGCCACCAGGCCCGGGAGCACCGCGAGGCGGAGCGGCAGTGCGCGGAGCGGCGAAGGTGCGCTCGTGGCCGCGCTCCTCGAGAAGCTGCACGTGACGGTGTCACTCAAGAAGGTTGCTGTAACCGTGCACGCGGTGGAGGGCCTTACAAATGTTCGGCATGCCATTCGGCTCGTTCTGCCAGAGCTCGGTATGGAGCGATCTGCCGACAGACCATACCGGTTGCGGCTGCGCAAGCCGTCGCTGTCTGTGGCGCGCTCTGCGGCGGTGAACGCGACGGGTTCCTTTCAGCCCGTTTTCAAGTGCAGCAAGGTCGCTTTCGACCTGGACATGAGCGCCATGCACCTGTCGCCGGCCACTATCGTGGCGGACCTCAAGCTTTATCAGGTGCAAGTGACGCAGGGCATTGGCATCGAATTTGGCAGCGCACTGCAGGCTGTGCTGCAACAGCGCAAGGCCATCCGCCAGGGCCTCCGCGACCTCGCATTGCGGCGCAGTGGCGTGTCTTCCGCCCAGGCACAGCACCAGCCTCGTGCGCCTCGCCAGAGCGAGGACAGCCCTGTTTCGGACTTGCGGCCTGAAGAGAATCCCTTCGCACCACCGACGCCGAGGTCCGGGCTTGCTGCAGGGTCCCCGGTCTCGGGTGCGTGGTCGCCTTCGTCCCCTGGCGAGTCTACGCCGGCCCCCCCGCCCGTGGAGGGCGGCGGCGGCGGCGGCGGCGACGGCGGCGGCGGCGGCGGCAAGCGAACGTCCAGGTACATGGTCCGGGTCCAACTGCAGGTGGACGACCTTGTCATGCGCTTTCTGCACAACGAAGCCGCCTTCAAAGAGAACCCGCGCCTGGAGAAGTACGCGCCGAATACCGGACACGGACGCGGGCCGACGTCAAACCACGTAGGCTACTTTAGCCTGAAAAATCCGGCCGTGACGCTCGAGTGGGACAGCGTGGAGCATTCCAAGGAATCGCTCCTGGATCTCGTGTGGGCACTGGACGACTGCTCGAGCGAAGTCATGGCGCGCGCCGCGCACGCGCACGGGTTCTCCTTTGTGATTGGCGCGCGTGTGCAGCAGTTGGATGTGGAGCACTTTGAATTCCAGCTGCGCAACCACCGGCGCCCGCTCGTGGAGGCGTGGTCGCTCTCCGTGGCACGGCCGTGCTCCATCGTACTCGCGGAGCTGCGCGGCACGCCGTCCTGCACGTCTTCGGGGGACGTTGTTCTATGCGAGGCGTTCCCGTCGGTATTTGCTCGTGATGTGGCGCTTGAGGCGCAGGACATGATGAGCAGCATGTCGAGCCACCCGTTCGGTGTCATATTCCGGAACCTACCGCGCGTGTCGGTGCCGCTCAAGCTGTATTATGACGTGGACGTGAGCTGCGCGCAGCTCAACGTAGCGTACGGCGACTGTCTGACGGCGACGCTCAACGCCTTCGACGCTGCTTTCTCGCGCATGCTTCCGTCATCCTCGGACTCGCGGTCGCCCAAGCTGCCATTCTGGGACAAGCTGCGGTACATGTGCCACGGTATGCTCAACGTGACGGCGAACCGCGCGAGCGTGCGCCTGCTCACGCTGTCGCCGTGGCACGGCGACACGGGCCTTCTCATCTCCGGAAACGCGCTCAAGCTGCGCAATCTTCGCGAGATCAACGAACGACCGCGCGCAGGGCGCAGCAAGCGGCTCGCACGCAAAACACGCAGCACGCGGAGTCCGGGGACCGCCGGCAACCAGGAGAACACGCTTAGGCATCTCACAAAGCGACGCAGCCAGAACCGCTCGCTTACGTCAGAGAACTCGGCGCGCGACGTCATGGACTGGACGAGCTTCTTCGTGCCGGTCTCGCGACAGGGCTCTGTGCTCTCGCGCAAGCCGAGCGGGACGTCCTCGGCGGCGGATCACGACTTTGGCGAAGATGCGCACACCCACAGCGTGGATAGCTCTAGCCAAGGCGGCGCAGGCGAGGGCGTGGCGCCGCCGGCCGGCCGCGAGTGGGAGCTCATGAGTAACCAGCTTGTCATTAGCGCAATTCGCGACGACCGCGGCGGCCGCGTCATGCACACAACGCTGCTCACCGTGCCGCGCACGCGGCTGCAAGTCTCCTTCCGGTGGGGCCGATCCTCTACGATGGACCACTACGTGCAGCTCGTGCACGGCCCGGACGCGCGGCCATGGAACATCGACGACATGTACGCGCCGTTTCGCTCGGACGGCCTGGACCTCGGGCTGAAGTTCGAGCTCGGCGCGGCGCTCTCGGTCTCAGCGAACCGCACTCGGCTCGAGTCCAGGGACAGTTTGAACCCGGCCGCCGTCCTGGATCCGACGAACCCGGCCAGGGCGGCTGCGGACACAGATGCCTCGTCACTGGGCGAAACGCGCACGGCAACGACGATGGAGGAGGAGACGGAGGACGAGGTGGATGAGGACGAGGACTTCGAGTTCCTCTACCCGACGCTGACGCTGTGCTGGGAGGCGTGGCCCATCATCTGCGACATCCGACGGTCCTTTGCGCCGCCGGGCCCCTCGCGCACGCCGCCGGAGAAGGCGTCCTTCGCGCGGCTCCTAACGCGGCTCCGCATCGGCATCTTGGCAGATCGACCACGGGTGCTGTGGTGGGAGGAGCCTCGATCCGAGGCGGCGCTCTTCGTGGCGGCAGACTCCGTCGTAACGCGCATAGAGTACGTGCGGCCTGCGGGCCGAAGTGCGACGTGGGCACCACCGTGCGGCGAGCCGCCGGCGTGGGCGCAGCACGCGCTCCTCGTGCAGTGCTCAAAAGTGCAGAGTCACTTCGTGCCGCGCGCCATGCCGTATCGATCCGTCTCGGAGTCTGCCATCCTCATGGAGGAGCGCACCTACATGGACGCCACAGGCTGCGGGTGGCGATTCTGGAGCACCTTTCCGCCGCCGCCTGCCGCAGTGCTTAGCGCCATGAATGCGGCGGCCGGCGCCGACAACCCGGCGCACGGCTTCCCGGCGTCGGAACCGTGGGTCCTGACGCCGGCCATCATGCTCACGGCGGGTCAGTGGCAGCAGATGCAGGCCACAATGAAGCCGGGCGAGGAGTTGGGTCCGGGCGCTCGGTCGCCGGCCTCCTCCAACGCGGGCCAGCAGGCGGCGGAGGAGGAGGAGGAGGAAGAGCGAGTCTTCACCATCTCCATCGACGAGGCTCGTGTGCGTTGGGGCATCAGCATCCGAGACGCGATCTTCATGGTCATTGGCAGCGTCATGTTTGGCTATCGTCAACAGGCCAAGGTTGACGAGCGCATGCACGAGGAGGCACTGCGCGCTGCAGCGCTATCGCCGGGCACAATCTTATCGCCGGAGGCCCCGGGCGCGCGGTCCCCCTCGGCAGCTGGCGCGCGTGGCGGGGCAGGTGCGGCCGCGGGAACCTCCCGCGGAACCGCCGGCGAGGACGATCTGAACTCGGTGAGGTCGGCGGTGTCCTGCTCCGTAGGCGCGGCGCATTCGGTCGCGGAGCAGGACCAGGAGCTGCAGGAGCGCAAGCAGCAGTTCGACGGGCATTTCTTCGGGCCGCTGGTAGACTTTGAGGACTCCTTTGCGCCGGAGATGGCGCCCAGCAACTTCATGGCAGAGCTGCTGCGCAAGAGTGACCGGTCGCAGTCACGCAGGACGTACCGAACGCCAATTGCCTACGCGGAGCACTGGGTCCACGACGAGGAGTCGGCGCGGCAGGACGCGGCCGTGGTGGCTGGCCTCAGCCCGGAGGCGGGCGCGCGGGCCGTGGCGGAGGCCCAGGGCTCGCTGCTGGAGGAGGGCGAGCAGGAGGACGAGGTCTCGTTCGGCGATGGTGCGGACCGCGATGAGGCGGGCGGGGAGGCCTCGGACTCGGAGCCAGACCCGCTGGGCGGCCTGGAGTATCTGGTGAAGTTGCGTTGGGGCCAGGTCTTCTTGCGCGCTGGCGCCGACGCGGCCTTGGTGACGGGCGAGCAGGCGACGGTGCGTACCTTCAAGAGCGTGCTGCAGTGCTTCGAGCGCGTGACAGGCGAGCCGATGCCAGGGTTCGAGATGATCCGCAAGGAGACGGACGTGAGCGTGACCGGCGCGCAGGTGTTCACGCTCACGTCGGAGGGCGCCGAGGAGCGGCGCGATAAGTGCACGGCGTGGCTGAGTCTGCGCAAGGACTACGAGACGCTGTGCTTCACGGATACCTTGGAGGACTACGCGTTCTGCTTTGACGAGGGCGCGGACGAGGCTCAAGACCTGATTCTGCAGAGCTCCTCGGCGCACCGGCGGAACTTCAACACCTTCGGTGGGTCCGGCAAGGGCCGTGCGACGCCGGATCACCGGCCCGCTTTGGAGCGCATGGACTTTACGATCCGCGAGGTGACCTACGCCATCGTGCCTCCGACGCTGGAGGAGCAGGTGCGACAGTTCTCGCCAAGCGACGCGCGCGTGCCGCGTGGCAAGTTTCTCCTGGAGATGGCGCATCTGGACATTAATCTGGACTCGCGCGCATTCTTTGACATTCTCGGCGTCATCCGCAAGCTGCTGCTGGTCATGCCGTCGCCGGACTACACGGCACTCCTCAAGAAGGTGAACGTGCCCGACGAGCGGCGGGCCGGCTCGATGCGCCATTTCACGAATGACTGGGATGAGGAGTTCGGCGAGCTAGAGGTGGATGAGGAGGTGGACAGCGTATCGGAGGCGAGTCAATCGCAGCGTGGATCGCACCACCAGCTGCTGTTGTTGAGCGACGATGCGATCCTCGACGATGACGACGATGCTGGCGATGATGATCTGGTCCTGAGCGAGCGGGACTCCGTGAGTGACGCGGCGTCCGTGGGCCGGGCGAGCCCTGAGCACCTTGGTGCGACCTCGGCAGGGACGAGTGCGACCGCGACTGCGGTGCTGGCGTCGGCGTCGGCATCTGCGAACGCGTCGGCAGACGGCCCTTCTTGGGATCGACCTGGGCCGATGCGCAAGCACGTGCGGTCGCGGTCTCTGGAGCTGCCGAGCGGGGCGGCACTGGCTGCGGCCATGGCGGCGGCCGGCATCCTTGACCAGCAAGGCCCAGGGTCGGGCCGGTCGCAGGATGACTCGGCTCGAGACCGTCCGCCGGCGCACCGGCGCACTGGCAGCGGCCACGTGACAACGCCGCGTGGGACAGCGGACCCGTTGCTGCAGGCGGGGGGCAGCATGACGATGGCCAATTCCATGCGCCCGGCCCGTGCGAACTCGCGGTCGTCGCTGGCGACGGGCGTGAAGCGTGGCCAGACGTTCTACGGGAAGATCTCATCGCAGCTGCGGCCGCGGCACAAGGGCAACACCGGTTCGACGGCCTCGGTCGGGAGCCACTCGTCCGGGCGCGTCCGGCGTGACTCGATCGTCTCGTCGCAACAGCTGCTGTCGGAGGCGGAAGCCGAGCTCATGTCTGCGAGCAACACCTTTAGCGTTCTTCAGAAGATTGCAGAGCGCGTGCTGGGGCTGCGCTCGGAGGAACGCAAGGTGCGCGAGTCGGAGCTGATTTACTCAGTGGGCAAGGCGACCATCAAGCTCGTCGAAGACGGCGGTGCGGCTGGAACGCCGCGCCGCGAGCACGGCAAGCTGGAGTATGACCGCGTGCACATGCAGCTGGCAAACCTGCGCGGGTCCCACACGTTCTCGGATGACGGGTCGACGCGCGTGCAGATCTCGCTCGGCGACCTGCGACTTACGGACACAATGCAGTATGAGAGTGAGTTCCGCGACATCTTGCGTGGCTACGTGGTGAGCTCGGGCTCGAACGACCCGGCGCGCGTCCCAATCTTGCGCGTGGACGCGCGCACGCGGCCCCACTTCGTGGTGGGTGACTACAAAGTGAACGTGTACGAGATGCTGCAGGTGCTCATTTACCCCGGCGCGCCATCGTACCGGCTCGCGGTGCACGTCACGTACGATGCGGCTTCCTTCCTCCTGCGATTCTTTCAGTCGGAGGCGGACGACGACCTGGACGACGACGCCACCATCGTCAAGCCGGCCGCGCCGCGCTCGCCCATGGTTAAGCCGGGCAAGATGCCGCCCGGCATCCCCAAGGTCAGCACGGCGACTGCGTCCACGGCGTCCACGGGCTCGGCCTCTTCGGGCGGCGGCCTGGCGGCGGGCGCCGCCGCTGCCGTTGGCACTGCCACGGCCGTCAGCAACGGTGTGACCGGCGCGGGAAGCGGTACCGCGTCGGGGGCATCCTCGTCCGCGCCGAGCCCGGTTGGCGCGGACGGCTACAACTCGGGACGGAACGCAGCGGACCTTGGCATCGGCCCGGCCGTGGGCCCTGAGCAGCACGTGTCAGATGCTGTGGTGCCGCCGCTGAGCTTGCCTGCCGGTGTTGCTCGGCGTACGCGCTCACGAACAGCGTCGACGGAGCGAACGATCGAGGCGGAGGCGGCTGTAGCGGCACAGCGCATCCTCCGTTCGGGGTTTATTTTGAAGCGTGGCCGCAAGGACATTTCCTGGGCCGCGGGCCGTGTGCGGCGCAATTACTGCCAGCTGCGCATCGCGCGTGCTGGCGAGGCTGATGCGCGCTTCGTGGTGCTCGAGTACTACCGGACAGACCTTGAATGTAGGCTGCGGCTGCCGCCGCGCGGTACGGTGGACCTGCGCGACGTGGTGCTGCTCGACTTTTCGCAGGACCCCAGCGCTCCCAAGCACGCATTGGACATGGTCGTGCAGCTGCCGGTCCTGACCGCCATACCGGCGGGGACCCAATCCGCAACGCTGCGCACGGTGACATACACGTTTTCGCCGGACCTCAGCGGGCGCCGCAGCCGGTATATGACGCCGAACGTGGCGTCGGCGGAGTGGATCGCAGCGATGCGCCCCTTTTGCCGACGCGACGTACTTGGAGACGGCATCCTTCGGATACTGCAGGACGAGAAGTTGCGCGGGGGCTTTGAGGAAATCTCTGATAGCGCGCGCAAGGTGATGGCCAGCCACGCCCCTCGGCGCGGCGCGGCCGCCGGTGCAGGCAGTGGCGGCGGCGCCGGCCCAGGCGCAGGCCCAGGCGCAGGCGCAGGCGCAGGCACTGGCGCAGGCGGCACTTACGCGGGCAGTGGTGGCACGGCACGGGCGCGGTCGTACGACGACCACCCGGACAGCCTGGCCCTGGGCGCAATGCGGCCGGATTCGCACATGATGGGAAGCGAGGGGATCCCGTCTGAGCTGCTGAGCGACCCGGCTCAGTACGAACGGTTCTTGACGCTGAACCGAGCCAAGCGCTACCTGCTGTCGAAGCGGCGCGCGTCGGCCATGGGCTTGCTGGATTCCAACACGATCCGCATGTACTCGGGCGAGCTGATTGACCTAGTCTACCTGCGCTACTTGCGCACCTCTGACCTGTACATTTCTGTCGCCGCGCAGGGCTTCCCTTACCTGCTGGGCAAGATTACCAACAAGCGCGCCGAGTGCCCGGCGGTGGTCCTTAACTTCAAGGTGCTCACGTGGCAGAAGTTCTTCGCGTACCTGCGCCAGCGCATGACGCGAAGCCTGCTCAAGTCGCTGGTCTTTACGGGCGCGACTGGTGCCCGCGCGCGGGAGCGCAACATGATTCGCGAGGCGCAGGAGCAAGAGAAGCGGCAGGAGGCCGCAGCGGCTGCGGCCGCCGCCAACAAGGGCGCGCGCGACCATGGCGGGCCACGCATGCATTCCATCAGACCACCAAATCTCAAGTTCCTCAACACCTTCTCCGCCGCGTCCATGGCACAGGCTGCAGGTCTCGTACGGTCTCCTGACGCGGCGGAGCACACAGGGCATGCCGCAGGCCCTGCAGACGCGCAGCCACAGGCACAGCCGCTGTCGCAACACCAACAGCTTGAGCCGCAGCCGGTGACAAGTCCGGCGACGGCACCAGCCGATCTCGCGTCTGGTGCACGTTCGTTTCCGTCTTCGTCGTCGCCATCGCAGGACTCGGAGATGTCGGTGGCGGCCGGCGACCCAGGCGGTGCTGACCCGAACGCGACTTCTTCACGTAGCCGGCGGTCGTCGGGCCGTCGCGGCGGCTCTTTTAAGCTTCCCTGATGCTAGGAAGGGGGGTGGGGAGGCTTTGTTTACACCACACAGTTAGTAGAGCACATTTCATTTTTCCTCGGCCGTCGCGGCGGCTCCTTTGACGATGACAATGTCATGATGGTGATGTGGAGAAGGCCTGCCTGCACACAGTAAGTGAGGAGCGCGCTTCCTTCCTTTTTGGCGGCGTCTAGCTCGGCCGTTGCGGCGGTTCCTCCTTCGCTTGGTGCCAGGATTGTGTTGGTGTGGGTAAGGTCTGCACAGTAGAATGCGCATTGCCTCTCCCTTGGCGTCTTGCTCGGCGTTTGTCGGACCTTCGCGGTGGCTCCTTCTTCAGACCATTTGGCGCCCATTTATTTGGCGCAAAAGTGAGAAAATGGTGATTTTGGTGTGATGACCATGTCAGCCCCGCTTGTGTGTTGGCTTTACTTGTGGGGGAAATGTCTACTCGGTCGGCAGAGTGTACTTGCCAGAGTCGTCCAGGCCGTTTGCAACGAGGCTCTCATATGTGGCCTCGAGCATCTCCCGCAGCGAGATATAAGAGCCGAGACCGAGACCGCCCTGGTCCGGCCCACGGATGCTAATCTCAACGTCGAACTTGATGACAGCGGGAGGCGGGGGGCCAGCAACGGGCGCCGGGATTTCAGGGTCCTTCTCGGTGGGCAGCTGCTTCTTGCGGTCCTCCGGGACCTTGTCCGAGGTGCGCAGAGTCTCAAAGACGTCCTCGAGCATGGGTGCCTCAGCGATGAGGAGGAATCGGTGACCCCAACCGGCCCAGGAGCGGTCTTGCTGCGCGGCCAGCACGTGCGCGCGAGCGACGTCGCGCACGTCGACCACGGTCATGGACAGCTGCCTGATCTTGGGTGTGTGGAAGTAGGTGTTGACGGTCTGGCAGCTCGTGTTGAGGTGGGGCTGCCCCGGAAGCTGCGGGCCAAAGATATAGGTCGGGTTCATGGTGGCCAGCTTGAACGGGCAATCATCTTCACCGGCCAGCTCCCAGGCGAGCTTCTCCGCCTTGGTCTTGGACAAGCAGTAGAAGTTCTTCTTCTCCTCCATGGCCGCCTCGTCGGACCAGTCCTCCTCAGAGAAGACGTGATCGGCCGATTTGGCGCCGTAGTTGATGTAGACAGCGGCGGTCGAGGACGTGAGCACGACCTTTTCCACGCCGAAGCGCTTGCAGGCCTCCAGCACGTTGCGCGTGCCATCCACGGCCGGGCGCACGAGCTTGTCGTAGCCCGCGTCGCCGGACTCCACGAAGAAGGGCGATGCCGTGTGCAGCACCACTGAGCAGCCCTCGATCGCCTCGTCGAAGGACCCTTGCTTCATCAGGTCGCAGCCCGAGAACAGCCTGAGCCGCTCATCGGCACCGGGCAGCTGCTGCAGGAACTCCGTCTTGTGGCCGCTGCGCGTCGTGCCGTGCACCTCGAAGCCCGCATCCAGCGCCAGCTTCACCGTCCAGCTGCCTAGAAAGCCCGTGCAGCCCGTCACGCAGACCTTGGTCGCCGTCTCGCTCATTGTACGAGCGGCCTGATGATGGCGAGCAGCACGAGCACCAGCGCGCGCGGCCGAGACTCGAGTCGAGTCGAGTCGAGCCGAGCCGAGCCGAGACGAGACGAGACGAGACGAAACGACACGAGACGAGACGAGACGAGACGAGACGAGACGAGACGAAACGAGACGAGCGCGGGGCCAGAGGCAAGGCGAGGCAAGGCTTGTCTGCCTGCCACTGCAGAGGCGCTGCCTGAGACGGCGCCGCCGGTCACCGGTGCGAAGATAAAGATTGTAAGAGCGGACAGCGAGTCGTGCACGGTATCTTTTGCTCGCCGATTGTGCACGGACTGCGATCGAAGCATTCACTGTCAGCGTACCCGCGAGAGTCAACCTTGCTCATCTTGGCCTACTGGTAAAATCAATCAGATGTTAGAAGCCGATCTAGTGTGATGGCGCCACGTACAAAAGCAGTTTGTGTGCAAGAACTCCAGCTTCGTGCGTGGGGTCACAGCGCTAACATCGCCCCTGACCACAAGCACCACGAAGCTGGATCTAATGTTGCGGCAGCTTCTTTGGGGCGCAGGCATTCTTGGTGAGTAGCTATATCCCAATCACACCTCTATGCTTACTCGTATCCGCCTACCACGCGGGGGTCCCTCGGTGACGCCCGGCACAGGGGGCACTAAAGCGTATTAAGAGGGTACTTTACTCCCGATTTGCTCCAAAAAAGTGGCCTAGAGTCTGGCGAAGTTAGTTCCGCATTCGATCAAAAACGCAGCGATGGGGCCGAGCTTGAAGAGGCCCACTCGAAGCGACCCAAGGCTCCTGCCCCCTATTCATTTTGGCCGAAGGCGTGGTGGTTAGGATGAGATGAGCTCGGCAGTTCGCCCAGAGCGGCTTTGGGGGGAGCTCGCGCGCGACTTCGTCGCGGAGCGCGCTGGAGCCGCAGGCGCTGCGGCGCGCGGCTGCAGGCGGCCCTGGCGGGTGCCTTGTGCCTGCTCTCAGCTCGCACGCCCCTGCCGCAGCGCTTGGACGTGGAGTCGGGCCCGCACTGCGACATCATGGCATCGGCGAGGCCTAACCACCGCGTGGAGGACGACAGCGACAGCGACAGCGACAGCGAGTTCGTGCCCCTGGACAAGCGGGACACAGGGGACGAAGACGAAGAAGGAGAGGAGCTTGGCGACGAGGATGCTCGTGCTGAGGCCGCTGCGCAGCAAGACTTCGAAGACATACTTGCGTTGGTCGACGAACCGACGCGTGGTGCGAGTGCATGTTCGAGGTCGGCCTCATTCAGCACAAGACCGTTCCGGGGCTCGCAGTCTCGCCGGATGGAGTCGCTCGCGTCCGGCTTCCAGGCGCGGAGTGCGACGCATCGTCAGTACTATGCAGCGTCGAGATCAAGACGCGCGTCGCGCCTGGAGGCGCGGTAGACGCACGTATCGTGAGCACCCAGATGAACACGTGGGGGACGAGACTTGGTGGAAGGCCATACCTGCCGAGCACCGCGCGCAAGTCTTGCACCAAGCTGTGGTCCTCCAAATCGATCACGTGCTCTACGTTGCTGCCAGCACGAGTTCGTGTTTGTACGCCTGCCTCGTTGAAGTGCCTCCGGACGCCCGGCTCGCCATGGAGCGCGCTCTGAAACCGTGGGCGGACAAGCTCACGACATGGGCGCACCAGAGCATCGACAGCGGGTGCGCCGCCCAAGCCACCTGCCATCTTCGGCGAGGAGGAGGGGGCGGTGCTGAGCTCGCACTTCCGGCTGTGGCGCGCCATGCGCAAGCTTGTCGCTCTGAAGGGGCCCATGCGGCCCGTGCATGTCATCAAGTGCTTACCGCAGGAGCTATACAACGTCGCAAAGGGCGGCGTCGACGGAAGCACACAGTACGTGGAGCAGATCACCAACACGCAGTGCATGAATCTGAGCTGCGACCAGAACATCGCGTTGCGCACGTACAAGCAGCTCGTTGTCAACGCCATCGTGGTCTACCGCTACTTACAGGCTGCGAGGAAGAGCAACCTCGAAGACAGCGACGGGCTAAAGGCCCTCCGCGACAAGGTGAACCGCTCTGAAGCGCTCAGCACTGTCTCGTTCCGCCTCACTGTCGACATGGTCCGTCACGTCTACAGGAGCAGGCAGCTCGATACGGCGCAGGTGGAGTTCAACATGCAGCCAAGCATGCCCAAGCCCACTGGGCTCACCAGGGAAGCGGCGAGGGACCTCGTGACCGCCGGTAAGCGCAAGCGAACCCCCGAGTTGCAGAAGTTCTTCAACCACGGCCAAGCCCGCGACATCCGCCTCGATGCCGCACTGCAACATGACTCAGAGGCAGCGGGAAAGGCATCCTTCAACGCCAACAACAAGAGGATTCCCGCCAAGCGGCTCTGCGTCATCTGCGGCAAGCAAACGCACCGTCGTTGCACCATCTGCGGTGTGCCTCTGCACGTGTTCATGAGAAAGAATGAACGCACAACCTGCTTTTCCAAGTGGCACACGCGCGTGCGCGTCGAGCCTCACGAAGGCTTCAAGAAGCGCAAGACAAACGTCAACGGAACACCTTCGCCCATTTGCCTCGATCATGTCGATTCGAGCAGCGCCAGTGCCTCGTCCGGTACCCCTACAGCGCAGAGCAGGAACGACCACGTAGCCCAAGCCAGCTACACCGACACCCCATCAAGCCATAGTTCAAGATCCTCTCGCAGCAGCCTCAGCACGAGTCCATCGTGCCCTTGATGCAGCCCAAGTTGGCCTCAGCATCCGCACAGGCCAGTCGGAAGTGACCAACACTTTACGCTTCCATACAAACCCAGTAGTTGAAAGTTCCAAAAATGATTAGAATCATGATAGCAACAGGTCAGTCGAGCGCAAGCAGGAGAGCCGATTTACTAGGGATAATATGGCTATCCTGATTAAACTCCGTCTAGGGCGATGGGATTGGGATATGGCTATCCTGATTAAACTCCGTCTAGGGCGATGGGATTGGGATATGTGTTTGGATGCATACTCCTCCACGTAGGTGCTCGCGGTCACTTGAAGATACGGAAGGGCGCGTGACCAAGGTCCACACATAGAACGGCGCCGAGATGTATGAACGAGGCTGCCACGAAAGGATGCCAAGACGCACAGGACCCCCTTGTGGTAGCATTCTTGCAACATCGCAATGCCGCGGCCCTCCAACCGAGTGCCAGGTCCGGTCCACCAAGCTGGCCCAGGTCAAAGTGCGCTCCGCCCATGAGCGAATGCAATCACCACTGGCAGGCGCCATCCGTGCCTTCGCCACGGCGGGTCAGCCAGCCTGTACGCATTGGCAGTGTACATGCTCTCATCGGCCACGGCCACGGCCTGAGACGGCCAGCTTGGTCGTTAGCAAAGTCCTCCGTCCCGTCACTGGTGCAGCCTGAGGCTTCTTCCGAGAGTTCTCCGGGATCGTGGCGCCAATCGTGAATCAAACGCCTCTCGCTCGCGCTTGCGGCGGCGGCTCGGGCGGCGCGGCGGCGGCGGCGGCTCAGGCGGCGGCTCAGGCGGTCCGGGGCGGCGGCGCCAGCCTCGGCGGCTCGGGCGCGGGCGCTTGCGGCGGTGCGGCAGCGAGGCCAGCGCCTGTCACGTGCAACCGCCGGCAGCGCGGCGTGGCCAGTGGACGACGCTTGGACGCGCGCGCGACGGCAGGGCGCGGCGCGTAGAACCGCAGCAGCAGCAGCAGCAGCAGCAGCAGCAGCAGCAGCAGCAGCAGCAGCAGCAGCAAGCAGCCGCCATGCCTTCGCTGGCGGAGGAGGCGATGAACAAGGCCAAGTCGGCCAAGAAGTCCAAGGTCGCGACGCCTGCGCCAGCCGCGGCGGCGCCCAAGCTGTCGCTGGCGGAGCAGGCGATGCAGCGAGCGGCGGCGAGCGCCGCCAAGACCAAGCCGGCGGCTGCCAAGACGCCAGCCAAGCCCGCCAAGAGCGCTGCCAGGGAGGGCCGGGCGGCGCGCACGCCGGCCACGGCCAAGGCCGGGCGCCGGGAGCGCAGCAAGAGCCGCTCGCGCGTGGCGGCGGCGGAGGACGACGGCGACGACGAGGAGGAGGAGCTCGAGTCCGGCGCTGCCTCCGTGGACATGGTCGGTCCGAACGACGAGGAGACCCAGTTCATGCAGCAGCAGCTGCCGGAGTCCGACGTGCACGAGGATACGCAAGAGGATGAGGAAGTGGCCAAGGAGGAGACCGGCGCCGAGGAGGAAGAGGAGGAGGGTCTGGACGAGGAGACGGACGCCGAGGCCGCCGAAGAGGAGGAGGAGGAGGAGGAGGCTGCCGCGGAGGTGGGCACGGCTGCTCCCGATTCGTTTGTGGAGGCGCCCGATACGACCAAGTACGGCAGGTTCTCGTGGCCGGAGGCCGTCATCATTCTTTGCTTCATCATTATGATCGTGCTCTACGTCATGGGCGACCCGCGCGATCACAAGCTGCTGGAGCACGTAGAAGGCGAGCGCCCTCAGCTCACTGACGGCCGCGAGGCGTAAGGGTCAACGCTGTGAAGCGTAAGGGTCGACGCCGCGCGACCTTGTGTGCTGCTGTGGCCTTGCTTGCGCTGACCATGTGCTCCGCCAGCCTCGCAAGTGCCTGCCGGCCGGCACGTGTACGGAGCTCCTCCCTCCGTTGACCGCTCCGTGCAGCAAGAAAAGGGTGGCCCGTAGTAACACATACACACACAATCTAAAAGGGACGAGGGTGGACGAACTGCAAGCAGACCTCTCCGTGCGTGTCCTGCACGCAAGTCACGGACAGCAATGAATCAATCACATGGCATGGAAAAGGTTAGCGAGCGTTCTGGGACGGCGCTCAGGCGCGGCAGTTGTTGAGGTCCACGACGAAGATGTCGGTGGCGCCCATCTTTTGGAGGTCGTCCATGATGTTGTTGACCTCGGAGGTGGCAACCATGGCGCCGACGGAGAGCCAGGAGTCGTCCGCGAGCGGCGTGATGGTGGGCTTCTTCTTGCCGGGCGTAATCTTGATGGCCTCCTCGAGCTTGTCCTTGGGGATGTTGTAGTACATCATCTTGTGCTTGAGCGCGAGCAGGTAGCCCTCAATGCGCTTGCGCAGTGTCTCGATGATCTCCAGGTGAGTGGAGTGCGGGTTGGAGATGACGACAGTCTCGGTGCGCATGATGGTGGAGACAATCTCCAGGCCGGCGGCCTTCATGGTGGTGCCGGTCTCGACGAGGTCGACGACGGCGTCGGCGAGCCCGAGCCCACAGGCGGCCTCCACGGAACCGGAGATGGAGCGAATCTG
The DNA here is from genome assembly GCA_013306675.1 of Thraustochytrium sp. TN22. Lineage (NCBI taxonomy): Eukaryota > Bigyra > Thraustochytrida > Thraustochytriidae > Thraustochytrium > Thraustochytrium sp. TN22. The sequence goes on along the minus strand of JABLUY010000001.1, from coordinate 10,043 downwards.
CGTCTCTGGTGCGCCGTCCTGCGTGAGCGCGTCAAAGTACTTCTTGGTCAGGTATGGGAAGCTCGTGGCGATGCGCTTGCCAGCGACCATGGCCGGGTCACTGATGCCGTCCTTGATGGGCGCCTGAAGCGCCAGCTGGCACTTGCCGAAGCCGGTGTGGATGAGCTCGTTCACCTCCACGTTCGCCTCCGCGATCATGTCCTGGCCCGTGAGCCCAATGTCCACGTTGCCCTCACCCACGAAGCGCGCGATGTCCTTGGCCGGCAGGAACACGATCTTGATGGGCATCGACGGGCACATGGCGATGTCCTGCCGCGGCGCCCGCTTGTACTCCAGCCCGATGCCCGCCAGCAGCGAGTTGCACTTGTCGTACAGGCGCCCCTTCTTGGGCACCGCCAGCAGGCACAGCTCCTCGCCCGTCTCCGAAAGCGCGTCCACGCCCGCCATGGTGATGGCTGCTCCGCTCTGCTCCGCGCTGCCGCGCTCCGCCGCCGCCGCCGCCGCCGCCGCCGCCGCCAGCGCGACCGCACCTCTCTCCGTTCTGCTCGCACCGCGCGACGCTGCTTAGCCACACGTGCAGATGCGCGCCCTATCCGCGCCCAACCGGCCTATTCCAAGCAGGCGGCGGCCGGGTGCAGGTTGCAACAAATCAATCAATCAGAGCAATCAAATGCGAGGCGACGCGACGCGAGGCAACGCAGGACGGCGCCAGACGATGCCAGACGATGCCAGTCGAGGCGAGGCGATTTGAGGCGAGCCGAGCCGAGACAAAGCGGCTCGACCGGGACAGGACGCCGAGGAAGGTTGCGCGAGCGTGCAGTGCCAGTGCACGCACTGCGTCCGCGAGCGGAGGTCGGCCTGCAGCATCTGCGGGGAGGTGGGAGCCTGCCAGTGACTGACTGTGAGATGCAAAGGAAGATACGCCTTGCGAGGCGGCGCCGGCAAAGCGAGACGAGGCGGCGTGGGCGAGGCGTGGGCATGTCAGCTGCGGATGATGCGGCGGCAGCAGTCCCAAAGTGAAGACGAGGACAGCCTGCCGTGCCGCATTGTGCATCATCGCCGAGCTGACTTGTTGCGCCGTGGGAGCTACAGTGAGAAAGAGCATCATCTTCATTCAACATGAGAGCATCGTCTTCAACTTAGCAGCCGCCACTCTGGCTTTGAATGAAGTGACCACGGTTTGTGTGCCCAGGCCGCCCCTCCAGTGCGCCGAGCGTGACGTGACCACGGCGGAGCGTTTGGCATGCTGTGCGAAGCTAGCCGCGCGCAGCACGAGCTCCCGTCCCAGCTCGCCTGAGACAAGATCCGGTGCGTGCCGCAGCAGTGGAAACTGACTTCCTGCGCAGTCCATCAACAGACCCCAAGACCTCTTTTAGTGATCACCAGGCCGAGGTCATCATTGATTGCGCAGTGCCTATAGACATTTCAAGCCCATCGTCGCTCTGCGCGTTCATTGGTGCTCGTGCTGCCAGGTGATGCACGAGGACCAGCCATTCATGTCCGGGCGCCGACTCCTGAAGGTCATCATACCTTGTTTATGCATGCATGCATGCATGCATGCTAAGCCGCGTGGCGACATGCTCCACTTGAATCCAGCTCTCCGTCGCGCCGTATGGCGCGCAGCGTCTGCGCCGTAGCGAACGGACGGCGCGGGTGTGCCGGTGCGCCCATGTCCCGTCGTGTTTCACCTGGCACGAAGCGTTCGCGACATGACACGCTCTACCCGCATGTCGCGCAGCTTCTGCGCCGCAGCAAATGGCCAGAGGGTGCCCGCCCATGTCCCATCTCGCTTCGTCTGGCATGAGACCGCCGCGTCATCACGGCCTCACCAAGTCCTTTCGCCGGCCGGGCTTGCACCCGAGCTCGCTTCCACCGCCTCAGCCGCGTTGGCCGCAGCTGCGCAGCATCGCGCGCCAAGATGCTCCTGGCGCTTCCCTTTCGTCCAAGACCACGCGGATGCACCCGAGTCCTCCGGCACAAACTCCCAACGACGTCGCGAGCTCGCGCACGCCCATCCCGCCAAGCCTTCGCGAGCCTAGAGTCTCCGCGCATCGTACGCCACGTCGTGCGCCGCGGCACCTCGCACCGTGCCGCATCAGCACCTCCTCCCCGAGGCTCTCCTCCTCCGCGCAGTCCTTCTCCCACCTCCACAGCTGCCTCCGAGTCCATCCGAACTCGAAGCGAAGCGCTGACCCCCTCGTACGCCTCCAAGCCGGCCGCCACCACCCCGTCGGCCCCGGACCGCGCCTCGCCTGCGCGCGCTCCGAGCCGTCGCCGTGGAGCCCGGGCCGCCGGCAGCAGGGGCTGCGCATGCGCCCGCCTCGAGTTGCCCGGCGTGCTCGCGCTCGCGCTCGTGCCGGCGGCGCGGCGTGGTTGGCTTGGCATGCATTCCGCCGCCGCAGAACTGCAAACTGCGCGAATGCGCGGGGACGCCCGCGTCCGGTCCCGCCGCGGCGACGATCTTTTCTTATCGACTCGGGCTTCTTCTCAAGTTACTTTGACGTTGCGGGAAGCGAACAGGAAGCAGCTCGCTGAGCTCGGACGGGCGGATAGCGAGCAGCGCGGCAGAACGGCAAAGCAAAACAGAGTCCTCGTCCGGTCAGGTCTCCGAATCTGACCCGGATCCTGCCCCGAGCCTGGCGCGGCGCACGCTCGCGGTCGGCGGCGGCGGCGGCGCGCGGCGCGGCGCGGCGCGGCGCGGCGCGGCGAGGCGAGGCGAAGGCCGCGGAGGAGGGAGAGGAGCGGCGAGGAGGCGCTCGCCGCCATGGCGGAGCCGCGCCGCTTCAGGGGCACATGGACGCCCAGTATCGCGTCGCCCACGGCCGCGGCGCCGGAGACGCACGGGCAGGAGAGGCGCCAGGCGCCGCCAGCAGCGCCCGTGCAGCCGCAGACCCACCTTGACTTGCAGCAGCAGCAGCAGCAGCAGCAGCAGCAGCAGCCGCAGAAGCTCGACCCGGAGCGAGCGGCGAGCTTGGGCAAGCATCTCTTCAAGACGGCAACCAAGGAGCCGCTGCAATTCAGGGATGAGGACGCGCAGCGCACCAAGCCCAGCATGTATCCGACCGAGGTGCCGGCGCCCTCGGCACCGCCGATGCCGCACGCCTACCGTGTGCCGGCCGTGCCGACGCAGCCTGGAACCGCGTCGCGGCCTGCCGTCCCGCCACCCATGGCGCAGACCTCGCCATCGCGTTTTGCCATGACGACGCCAGCGCCCGTGCCAGCGCCAAGAGCGCCACCCGGCACCTACGCCTACGCGCAAGCGCCACCGCCACCGCCGCCGCCGCAACATCATCACCACCAGTACCAGCAGCCGGATTACGAGACGATCAACGTCTACGTGCAGAACAGCCCGCCGCCTCCTGGCCCGCACTATGGCATGGCTTACCACCCTCCGGGCCCTGGCTCGCACGGCCACCCTCCGCACGGCCCTCCTCATGGCCCTCCTGGCGCGTCTGTTCACTACGCACCCCCGCCGCCAGGAGCGCCGCCCAGTCTGCAATACTATGCGCAGGGAGACCTCAAGTACATGAAGCACAAGAAGTCTCACAAGAAGCACAAGAACAAGCGGATGCACAAGATGTTCAAATTCAAGTAGAGGAGTCTCGGAGGTAAAGTTCCAAAATTTCGAGCAAGCAAAACATCTTTGAGCTCCGAAGCCCTCTGCCCTAGAAGGCCCCACTTGCCGCACGCGCCTTGCGTTTGAGCCAACAATCTCGCGATTTCGCTGTTCTGACGCAATGAGGCCGCAGTGCACAACAATTTTGTTCTTCACGGGGAACGCGCTCTATTCTCTAGCTCTAGCTCTCTCTCTCTAGTAGCTACTCTAGCTTCAGAGCTAGCTGGAAGGTTGGGGCTCGGCAGTGGTCTGCGGCTCCTCGTCCTTCTCATTTCCTCCAACAGTGGTCTGCGCCCCCTCCTTCTCAGTTGCTTCGGCAGTGGTCTGCAGGTCGTCTCTTTCGTTTGCGTCGGCCGTGCTCTGCAGGTCCTCCTCCTCGTTTGCGTCGGCGGTGCTTTGCACATCCCCTTGCTCGTTTGCGTCGGACTGCGCGGCAAGGACCTCGTCCGCCTCGCCCTCCTTGGTCTCCTCGCCGGCCTGCGCGCCCACCTTGCTGGCTTCCTCCGCCCTAACAGTCTCAAGGTCTTCCTCGAGGATGGTTGCGTTGCTGAGACGCGACTCGCGCGGGACCAGCATTTCCATGTTTTCGTCGGCCCCCTCTTCCTTGGCCTCGAGCGCGGCGGTGACCTCTTCCTTCTCGTGAATCGCCTCGGCCTCCTCACGCAGCTGCTCGTCGACCTCAACATCGGCGACGCGAACGGCACCCTCGTCATGCGGCTCGAGCGCGGGCGGCACGTGCTCGCCGGCAAGGTCCTTTTTGACCTCCTCGTACGGAGGCGGCGCATGTTCCGGGACGTAGCCCTGCGGGAAGGCCTGTGCCTTGGCGCGCCTGGCGCGGAGGAGGCGCACCTGGTAGCCGTGCAAGACGGCGACGGAATGCGCTTTGTTGGCCTTGAGCGCCTCGCCGTCGACCTGAAAGTACACGTCGGCGCCCTTGCGAAACTTGACGAAGAACTCGGAGCCCTGGCGCAACCGGTGCAGGCCGAGCGTGGAGCCCGTGGTGAGCGAGAGTCCAATGTCGGAGGTGCGGTTGACCGTCATGACCTCAACCTCGCGGTCGCCGACGAATTGCGGGTGAAAGCGGCTCATGCGCTTCTTGCCGGCGGCCTGCGCGGCCGCAGCCGCCACAGCGGCGCGGTCCTTCTTGCGACGCCACGGATCCGCGCCGGCGCCGTAGCTGGGGATGTTGAGGAAAAGCAGCATGCGGTCCTTGTCGTTGAACTCGAGCTTCTGCGGCGGCGGATTGGCGTCCCCCGCTGCGCCGTCCGTGAGCACGGCGCCCGGGCCGGAGGAGGCGGAATCGATGAACTTGGACAGGCGCTGCGGGGGCACGATAGCCTGCGCCATGCCCTTGCGCACGTAGACGGTCTTATTGGCGAATTGCGTCTTGCCGCGGTTCTGCTCAAAGGCGAACATTAGCTCGCCGTCGGCGCCGATGGAGAAGTAGTTGATCATGACCTCCTCGATCTCGCGCTCGCCGGCGCGCGTCTTGACCACCTTCTGGTCCTTGACCTCCTCAAAAAACGCGTCGTTGCCCTCCTCTAGGCGCACGCGCACCAGCCAGACGTCCAGCGGGATCTCCTCCGCGGCGTGGATCATGAGCAGGCGGTCGCGCAGCGCAGCCAGGCCGACGCCCAGCAGCGGGCTGGGCGGCTGCGCGCCCCAGCCCAGGCTGCGCGCCAGGTCGTTGCCCGTGCCGAACGGGATGATGGCGATGGGCACGCTCAGGCCATCCACCTTGGCCAGGCACGCGATGACCCACTTGACCGTGCCGTCCCCGCCGCAGGCCACCACGCGCACGTCCACGTGGTCGGGGTCGCGCGCGAGCTCGCCCATGCGCTGGAAGTGGCTCTCACGCGCCGCGTTGTCCTTGAGGCTGAAGATCGTCACCTGGCCCGTGCTGCCCTTGCCCAGGTCCATCTCGAACCGCGGAATGCCCATGTCCACCAGCTGCTTTGCCTGCAGGCCGCCCGACCCGGGGTTCACGGCCATGAAGATCTCCACCTTCTTGCCGCGCGCGCCCGGCGCCTCTGGACGCGGCCATTCGCCCCAGTACTGCGACGACGCGCAGCCCATCCTCTTGCGGCTGGTGCTGGTGCTGGTGTAGGCGTTGCTGCTGCTGCTGCTGCTGCTGCTGCTGCTGCTGCTGCTACTGCTGCTGCTGCTGCTGCTGTGCTGCTGGAACTAGTGCAGGAGCTAGTGGTGGTGGTGATGGTGCTGGTGCTGGTGCTGGTGGTGCTTCTGGTGCTGCTGCGGCGTTGCAGCTGCTGGTGCTGGTGCTGGTGTTGGTGCTGGTGGTGGTGCTGGGTTGCTTCTGCTGGTGGTCCTCATCCAGGTCCCGCCGCTGCTGCTGCGTGGCCACGCCGCCGGTGACGGCTGACTCACGTTTAGGGCGATCGCGCAGTTGAACGACCGCGAAGCCCTCGATGGTGAAGCGAAGACGCTCTCCCTCATGGTCGATGTACTTTGACGCGCTCTGGGTGAAGAACCAGTCAAAGAAGCCCACTGTGCCGCTCATGACACGGCCCGAAGTGGCATCCGGCAGTAGAGTGCCAATGTGTCGATCGCGATAGGCTTTGTAGACATTTTGCCAGACAGCCTTTCCGAAGGCAGTCCTCGTTTCGATTGCTCTTCGAAACCACTGCTGGGCCGTTCTCATGGGTAACGGAATATGCAGCATTTCCTCGTAGAGCTCGGCGACTGGCACAAAGAAGCTCTCCCTGTTGACGGAAAAAAACTTGGTTCTCCCTGAGTTCTTCACATGCGAAACGAGCTTTGCCATGAGTTTGGTGATGGTGTCCAACTGCTTCCATGTCAGCTTTGGAGCCTTGCGAGGCTTCGCTTTTTCCTCCTGCTGCAGCTCTTGCTCCCCCACATTTATATTCTCCAGCTCCTCATCCTGCTGCTTGTGGTGCTGTTTCTGTTGCTGCTGCTGTTGCTGCTGCTGTTGCTGTTGCTGTTGTTGCTGTTGTTGCTGCTGTTGCTGTTGCTGTTGCTGTTGCTGTTGCTGTTGTTGCTGTTGTTGTTGCTGCTGCTGTTGCTGTTGCTGTTGCTGGCGCTGCTGCTGCTGCTGGAAATGCAGATGGATTGCATGCAGGTCTTGAGCAAGTTGCTGCTGCAATTGCTGTAAAGGCGAAAACAACTGGACCTGCTGGTGCTGGGCCTGCTGATGGTAATGATGGGGGTGATGGAACTGGCCCTGCTGCTGATGCTGCGGCTGTCCTAGGTGAGGCGTTGGCGGTGGGATGAAATGCGCCTGGGGCTGGGATTCTGGCCAAATGTGCATCTGTGGACGTGGAACCTGGTCTGGTGGCTGGCAGTCCTGCGGACATGCCAACGGTGCCCGCGACTGGGCGTGCGGTGCCGAAGATGTTTGTGCCACGAAGCGCAAGAGGCTCGCCTCAGAAGGCAGGCAGAAAAGGGCCGGGAAGTCCCTCTCCATCTCTGCGAGAATCGAGCCCGGACTTCGCATGCCCTCGGCGAGCAGCTCGCGTACCCTTTGCTCGCGAAGGGCAAGGTAGTCCGGGAAGTAGCTAGCAGATGTCAGGTTGGCGCCGGCATGGCTCAACGGGACATCGCGGTCCGAGCTCAGCACCATCTCGTGCCCCGCAGCGAGCTGGACGAGCGCCGCGTCACCAGCGTGCGCGCCATCAAAGGTCTCCAGAAGCTCCTTGGCTTGCAGCACCGCAACAACGACCTCGTTGCGCCGCGTGGACTCGCGACTCACGAGCATAGACTCGTCCTGCTGGTCTCGTTGCTCCTCGACCCGGAACTGGTTTCGTGTGGAAGCGGTTGTGCACGAGCTTGTCAGGAGCGTGCACCGTGTGAGCGGGAGATTGACAGCGCGATCCTGGCCCGGACCGGCGAGGCTTGCCTCATCCTCTACCGCCTCGGCTTCGTCGTCAGTGCAGGTTTCGCACGGCAATAGGTGCGGGACAACATGTTTGGTCGACCCGCCCAGCATCTCGCACGTGCCCTGTGCAAGGTCAAACCGCATGGAGGCGCTGCTCCCCCCTGCACAGACCGACGCAGAGACGGTGACTGCGGAAGTACCGTGGGTCGGCGCGGGCATCCTTGCGTCCGTGTAAACAGCCTCGAGGACCATGCTGGGCACGTTGCCAAGTTGAGCTAGCGCACGCAGCTTCCGGGACCACACGTCCGCCTCGAATGCCGGGCGGACGAGGTGCAGAACGGTGCCTGGGAGGCCGCCGCCGGCCTCAAGGGCCGCAAAAACATCCGCGCCAGACGGCTGCTCGCCTTGGGTGTGCCGGTTGTACTTTGCCAGTTTGGATGCGACCTGCGCAAAGTGCGGCTCGAGCATCTCGCGCGTGTTGGAGGATCGCAGAAGCCTGGACACGCGAAGGCCACAGTACCCGCTGAAGAAGCCCGCGCCCACAACGAAGAGCGAGCTCTGGTCCCACCGAGCGTCGGTGACGATGGTGACCTGCTTGATATGCTGGAGATCTTCGTGCTGCGACAGCTCAAAGAGAAGCGCCTCGTTGACTGCAAGCACTTCCTCGGCCCCACGGCGCGCCCCGTTGAGTACGATGGATGCAAGGTGGTGTTCCACGCGCTTCGCTGTCTTCGTGGAGGTGTCAAACCGAAAGGTCACGATTTTGGTGCTGTGGAGCCGCACGCCTCGCGGCAAAACGCGTGCGGCATTTCCTGCCAAGGGCGCGCTCCTGCACAGAAGTGCATCAGCGGGTGCCCACGCCTCGAAGAGGAGGGCCTCATCCGAACCTTGAAGCTCCACGCAACGAGCGCGCATCGCCTGCAATTGCGCCTCCACTGCGGCCTTCTGCTTCGCGTCCACCTCAGCCCGCCCACGAAAAAGCTTCCAGGCTTGTTCACAGTCAGTGAGAAATCGCAGGGCGTCCACCCGGTCAGCCTCGCCGAAGTCGCTCTTGTCGGCCAGCACGAGTGACCGGAGCTGCGCGAGAACCCAGAATGGAAACTTGCACGTGCAACAGTTCCTTGTCTCGCAGGTGGCTTGGTGGGCCTTGCGCATGTGGTCCACCGCGAGCGTCGAGCTTGACAAGGCATGAACGGTGTCCACGCGGGCCGAGAGGGCGTCGCGCTCGACGTCAGTCCGGGCAAAGCGGGAGACTAGGCGGCGGAGTGTGCGAGTTGCGCGACCGAGGCTGGCGTCGTGGTCGCGGTCGGAGATTGCTCGCAGGTTCGAGCTGGTGATCGCGCTGAGGATGCCGCGCATGCTCTGCTCGGGTAGCGCCCTGCGGTCCTGAGCGACGCAGGCTTCTTGGTAGGCGCGCAAGACGCGCTCGCTTTTCTCCTGCAGAACGGCGCGTGGCAGGACGTAAGCCTCGCCAGGGCCGAGCTGCACACGACGCGTGGCCCAGGTCGAGAACCCGACAAACTCAGGGCTGAGAATGAAGCGCACAGCGAAGGCCACGTCCGCAGACCCGCTAGCCCGGTGTGACGGCGATAGCCGCTTCGTCTCGAGCAGGCCCTCGAAGTCCCGCCTCGCTCTCTTGTAAGCACCCTTGTCCATGTCGAGCCGACCAGCCGCCTTGTGCGCTCGAACTTCTCGCCATGAGAGGCTGTGCGCAAGGATGGCCCGCCCCACGCGGGCTTCCAGGGAGTCGTCTGTGGTCGCCCTGGCGAGAGCCTCGCAGGTCGCCACAAAGGACGCACATGCCCCGCACGGCGTCTCCTCCTGCGGCAAAGGATGCGACGCACATCGCGGAGCGGCGACTTTGCTCAGAAGCGCGTCTGGATCGGCGGGATAGAAAAAGGCCGCCACTGCCCCCACCGCCTCTTGCATGGCCTCCAAATTGTCCTTGCTTATTGTGGTCGGGTTGTTGCGGTTCGCGAACGATGGTAGCCTGTTCACCAGCGTCTCCGGCCACTTGAACGGCGCAGCCAAGGCCCGGAGAAGCAGCACGTCAGCGCTCGGGACTGCCGCGGCGGCATCGGCCGTGGCATCGCCGGCTGTGGCGGCCTCCCTCGCGAGCGGCGCGGCCTCTTGCGCGATGAGCGGCCTGGACTCGGGCTCGGCTTCTTGCGAGGGCTCCTTCGGCTGCAGTGCGGGCTCGACCTCTCGAGAAGGCTTCGTCTGCAGCGCAGGATGATCCTCGCTTGCCCCATCGCCGTGCCCGCAGGCGCCCTGGCGTTCGCGGTCGTCCTCTGTCTCCGAGTCGAGCTCTGCGTCCTCCAGGTCGAGCGCCGCCACGGTTAGGTTGCCGCGCGACGAGCAAAGCGTACAGCGGTCGCATTGCGGCAGCGCGCCCTCGCGCGTGGGCCTGGGCTGCGGCTGCGCGCACCCGCACGCGCGACCCGGCATGCTTGCCGCGCCGCCAGGCGCGCGCAGCGCGATCGCTCGCTTTCTCTTTTGCCTCCAAGGCTTTCGGAAACCTTTTAACACCGAGTCAGTGGTATTCGTAGTAGGTGGCTCCACGTTGAGCTGAGG